>JAODLD010000016.1:3831432-3853848 GCA_026781065.1 Mormyrops boulengeri
CGCGACACACCCCCCCCACCCCCCTCCTTGTGGGGTTTTTGGTGGTCCCCACACCCCCGGCCCCCGGGTCCGGGGGGGGGGGGGGGGGGGGGGTTGGGGGGGGGGGGGGGGGTAAAACTTGCCCCACAACTTCTTAAGGAGAGAGCGAGCAATTAACACGAGTTGAGGGAAAATACCTGAGTCTCACTGACATAAGCTGTACATTCCAGCGCATTAAAGAAGGGAGGGGGGTCTTGTGTACTACCACAGACCAGTAACTCTGATACCCATGGAAAAAAACGTCTGTGCCTCTCTCTCTCTCCTTTGCTCCCTCTTTCACCGTCCAAAACGTACGAAACCTCCCCTTCTGCCCTAAAGAGCCGCTGAATGACAGGCGTCAAAACGAGAAACAAAAGCAAAGAACGGCGGAGAAACGAAAGCGGAGACGGCAAAGTGGGGTGGGGGGGGCAGGTCGTCGCAGCCGGAGAGCGGAGTGGCCGGCAGATCGATGCAGCTGGAGGAAATGCCCCGTGCGGCTGGCCTGCCCTTCCTCTCCGAGGCTCTGCCCCCCCCTGCTCTTTTATGTACTCCCTGCCCCTAGACCTGCCAAACCAGACTGGGGATCGGGGATGTAACCCTATCCTCATGTGGCCTGGCTCCTGGCCAGCCTCCCTCCGGCGTGTCCCGCCTGCGCTCCTACATATCTTTACACCAATGTTTCCTGCGATTTCTGGCCCCCTTATTTCATTCACCTAAGCTGCAATAACAACAAGGACAGGCCATGGGCAGGAATAATGGCGCTATGCAAACCTTACTGTCAAACAATACAAAAAAGGAATGACATTTCTGCATGGAATTACCAGTGTAAAGAGGGTACAGGTAGCTGCTGTACATTCTGTGCATATTTTTATTGTCATATCACAATTACCTTAAACAATTAACGTCAAATGCACCACTACAATACTGTTAAAAGCATGTGATATAACCAGCCTCCTGCATCTTAAAATACCGCAGTTTACATCATTTGTGTTGAAATCAGCACAGACTGGTCACAATCACAAGCCCACAAACTTGCTTGAAACTGAATTCAGTTCATTCCAGTATTCCTGGGCAAAAAAGCAACAGGGAGCAACACACAGGAACAGGCACAGAAGTCGATGCCTTGCTTAGACACTGATACAGCATCTCCACACATCTCAGCAGTGGTCCCGATCGTCCCCTCACATGTAGTCTCACCTTCAGAGAGGGTGGGGGCGATGGGCGGACTCGTGGGAGGTGTCACGGCTGGCCGTGCCTGCCCGTCTCCTCTTCCTGCTTAAGCAGAGACATGACAATGACCCCCACGGCCGAGAGGCGGGATCTAATTACCGCATCGCTTTGTCTGTTAACGGAAAATCTGTGTCAACAGATTAACTTCCTGACCGAATAGGAACAGAAAAGAGAAGTCCAAGACGAGAACGGGGGTATTTTACAGTGCTGCGCTCATTTGTTGAGGCAAACCACAATTATGCAAAATTGTAAAAATATTAAATGCATCAGGTTCTCTCTGGCCCTTCCCCAGGCAAACTAAAACCCAGCCTCATGGACATAAGTAGCAAACAGATAATAAATATCGTTCAAAAATATGTATATACCTGAAGAAAAAGTTCTAGAAGCATCCTGTGAGGGACAACCTAAAATAAGCTTTATTATCAACCTGATTTAGGACCACAGAACCTTTGGGGTCAGGTCTGTTTTTTAGAGCTTTGAAACAAGGCTCCTTCTCAACAACTGCTGTAATGCTCTTTACATGCACACACTGTTCACCTGATGTTGAAAAGTCATTCTTTCCTGCTCTGGAGCTCAGGACACTAAGAGGTAACTTCAAACGTGACTCCCTCGAAACCTCCCGAACTGGGTAATTTTCTGGTACGCCTCGGTGTCCTGTTACTGAACATTATGGGACATTGTACCTGGAGGGTGCCACGCGGGGCTGGATAGCAGGAGAAAATAAACGGAAAAGGCTTTTAAAAGCTACTAACAAAGATGATACCTTCTGCTTTTCATCTAAACAGACAAAAGGAAGGAAGAGATGCTGACAGGGAAGATTCTCTGGACTGTAAGTGGGCGTCATTTAAAGAGAGAGCTGTTCTCCTGGCAGATTTTATTTTCCGAGCCGAATCCGACGGGCTGCTAATTACGATGTTGCTGAAATTCTGCCACATTCCTCGCCTGGATTTCGGAAGAGGGCGATGGACGACAGCCTTGTACTTACGCCACATGTGCTATACTTTGAAATTTCATCATGTCTTAAACACGCCACTTTATAGATCATGTTAAGTAACGATTACCACATCAAAAAAATGCAAAATGGTGCAAACGAAAATGTATCTCAAAAGATAACTATACACTGAATAAAACATACAATTTCCTAACAGAAATGAAACCCAATCCTCTGATGTTTGCTTGTAATGACTTTATCCAGGGTGACTATTTCCTGTATTTTAAAAAACCTTCCGTCTAAATAGCTCACCCAGCAACAAGAGCACAGCGAGATTGTTTCATGATGAGTGACAGTGAAGATTCAGACATTCCGTCTGAACCCTGGGCTTCTTTGGGGGTCGACAGGAGCTGCGCTGAACTCAGAAAAACAGCAACACCACTACAAAGGAAGCAGGGGGGCCGGCATCCCTCGAGCTTAAGGCCCATCTATCACCGCTATCTCAAGCCAGGTTGACTCTTATGTGCTGATTACAGAACTATATCGGGGGCAAGTTATGGTTTCCTCAGACGGATACAGCCAATGAAAAACACAGAGCAGGATGACTCTGCTATCAAAATATTTGAAAGGTGTCCTTGACTTCAGTACCTCCATAGTAGTTGTGAGCTCATGAAGTAAAGGATCCTTGGGTTCTCACTGTTGTGCAGCTGAACCTCAATTCACGGAGTTCAATCAAAACTTGCATGCACAATGTAAAAGGCTGTGAGAGTCCTTTAAGGTGAATTTGTGGCACAGTGACTCATTGTCACAGCATCTCAAGGGTGTATGTTCAAAGCAGGTCCTGGATCTGCAGGCGGTATCTCTACTGTCGCTTTGCTCACAGATCGTTGTAGTACACACTTGTAATCCATACCCTGGGATAACCTCATTTATTTGTTACCATAACTGATTAGCGGCCGGGTGGAAAATCCACCTGTCTTCCACACGCCCTTCGCCACCTTGCCCTCCTCATTTTACAAAATGCAGGCCAGGTTAGGGGCCACACGTGGTGGTGTGATGGAGGAGGGGTCATGAGTGAGAGATCGAGTGTTTTTGCAGTCGCCTCAACTTAGCGCCGCACAATCGCCGGCCTTACTCAGCAACTTCCTGTGAAGATTAAGAACTTATTGCTAAAATTCCAGATCAGCTTACAAACAGGCAGGTTCTTGGACGGCTCTCTCCAGCACAAAGCCGTTATTACAGGGCAACCAGATGCCGTCGCACATAAGCAGATATAAAGCGCACACACTGGAAGCTGCTTAATCTCCATAGGCCTTGGGGTTAACAGAGAGAGCCCCATTAACTCGGATTTGGTTTTATTAATAATTATACCTCCACTGATTTGATCCTGTTATGTTCCCAGTCATCATAAGGAACAGTATGTCTTGTGGCAACAAAAAAAACTAGATTATTAATTAGCGCATTCATTCATTAATAAGGGAGTATTAACTAAATCCAGCCATGGGTGTCACGTCCTGCTCGCTATGTCCGCCTGACCCTCCTGTCTCCGCCCTCATGTGGCCCTGATGGGCCGCACCTGATGCTCGCTGCCCCTTATTAATCTCTGTACGAAAGTACCTAGCTGTCCCGTCCTCGTTTGTCTGATCATTGACGTTGTACCCCCGTGTTGCCTTCCTCGGTCCCTCCTCATCTTGATCCCTCTGCTTACTTCCCATTTTCTGCTCTATGAGTTTAATAAAAAACCTCTTTTGCTTGCCCTCACCTCCCTCGTCCTGCCCAACTCGACAAAGGGGGCTTAGTGGTTGCAGTCTTCCAGGGTTGTGGGTTTGATTCCCAACCTCAGCTTGCTTGGTGCAGTTTGTGCGTTCTCACTGTGTGTGTGGGTGTCCTCTCAGAGCCCGGAGACATCAGGATACACGACTGAGATCTGCTCCAGTCTCACCACAGTCCTGTAATGGATAACCAGATATGCACAATGGATGGATATTAACATAATTACTCATTTTAAAATAGTACTTATAAATGCATATTATAACGTATTACATTTAAAAGAGTCAAACGTAGTTTACAATGGCTCACCAGTGACGATACTCTTTAAGGTCAAACAAAGATTAATCGCCCCACAGAGCAAGAAAAAAATGTATCCGAACTCCGCAACAATTTCATACATATTAATACTATAAAATGAGAGTAATTTATATTCATTCGTTTCTACTCAAGCTGTTAGTTTCTTGGCATTTATAATTTTTAAAAGTTCAAAATTCACCATGAGAGTCATTTGCATTTGACCTGGAAACTGGGATGGCCGTTTGCACAAGGTGGCTGACTGACCCCTTGCGGTCTCTTGAACGCCCTAAGTAGTAAAATTGATATTTACGGTTACAAACTTTACGTGTGTGTAACTTTACGTGATGTTTATGGCTGGTCTTGTAAAATAAGCGCCCACTCGCTGCCGTGTGACTGTAGTGACGCCGCATGGGACCAAACAGGCGCTCTGTAATAATCATGAAACGGGAAGATTAAGGTCATTGCGGCTATAATTGGCGAAGAGTGAGCTTTAAAAGCAGCCTAAATATGCGCCGTAAAGCGTAAAACATATTACTAAAACGACGCCTGGCACCATTTTAAAATGCTGCAGCGTTCGCTACCTTTTCTGTAAACACTTTAATAATGGCTGTTGTTGGCCGCAGTTACGCTGAACCGCCGCATTCTTCACAGAAAGAGAACGACGCGGAGCGTTCGACAGATAACGCCCCATTATCATTCTGCCCCCTAGGGGTAGACCTAAGAACTGCAACCCCAACAAAAAAACCATTTACAATAAAACTATATCGCTCCTTCCTGAGCCCGGGACGCTACAGTATAAAAGTACATACACACATCAATACATCACGATGTATAATGTATTTTTAGTATTATTTTTTTAATTAAAAAACTATTTGCTGCACTATTGTGTAGGCCTCGTGGCGCAACGGTAGCGCGTCTGACTCCAGATCAGAAGGTTGCGTGTTCGAATCACGTCGGGGTCATGAAATAGTTTAGTTGTCACCGAGAAAAGTCTTTACTGTTAGCTCTGCCGTATGTACCGGACACATGCAGGATGGAAATTACGTTAGTCTCTGGCCCCACGGTGAGTGCGCTAACAACGACAAGCAAGACAGAAGTATTAAAAAATAAAAAAAGTGGTACCACTTCACAATGAGGCCCCCTTTTGCCAGTTGTAAATGGTAGTAACTCATTAATAAAGAGAAAACTCATAACTTGTTTAAAATTGTCTGTTAATAATTTACATAGTGTTAATTAATTTACAAACTAATTAATAACCAGAATATACCATTCATAAACTCTTTATATGGGTAGCGTTATTGTAAAGTGGCACCAGCTAAATTAAATACATTGTGCAAAAGGCAGTAAGGCAGTGTAAATATGGTGGATAAATAAGCAAAGTAAAGTAAATACAGTGACTAGTGTCAGATATGGGTGGGTGGATTGTTGATCTACTTTATCAATATTATTCGCTGCGTGATTTACTCGCACATCATCCCTATTGCGCCGTATTTCTTATTTATTGCTATAAATCATTATTGTATTGCACTGTCCTGTCTTTCAGTGTCTCGTGCACTATTGTTGTCCTGTATCGCTATGCTGTGTACCCTACACTGTAACCGTGGAATAAAAAGTTCATCGCGCGTTCCGAACATGTGACAATAAAACCTGAAACAAACAGTGAATCAAAGAAACCTTCGCCCCCAAGAGAGTTGATCCTTCCTGGCCAAAATGGCTCCCAGGTAACTGTGCCCTTGCAATTTGCTGTAGCTGGATAATAAACCGTTAAAAGCGGAGTGTGGGATTAGATTTCATCTGCCTCTACAATGTCTGTGGAAGACTGAAGTGTCCAGTTCTGACAGGATGTTTTAGCAATTGCTGTTTGTGAAACCCCCCGTATTCTCAATCAGAATAAAAATGAAGCCTTTGAATAAAATGATATATAATGATGTTATTTTGCATAACGCATATAGGATCCTGTCTACTGTATCTAGTCCATATCGCCTGGGAAACATTTGGCCAGTAGAGGTCACCCTTCTTACATATTTGTTGCCCTTCAAATTGTGGCGAATATTAAATACGAGAAAAGAAATTATAAAAATCGATCATGACGAGATGAAATGAAATACCACCCTAAAATATTATTAATCGAGATCCGCTGTAAATTAAACTATGTGTATGAAAGGAAAAATGCACCACACGTCAATGAAGATTTGGAGGTACTCAAGAATATTCATTGGTTTCTTCTGTCTTGGTTGATGAATGGTTTTGAGGAGATGTTGTGTAGAAACAAATATTGACTCCCGAATATGTTGATCATGTACAGTAGTATTATGTTAGAGTTATAATAAAGACCGTGGCCACTGGCTGCCCCAAATGGTTTGCGGTTTTTCAAAATGTCAGTGGAGTCAACAATGAAACTAGTTTCTGAATCTCATATAAGTACGGGTTTGTTTTTCAAATGATTTCGTTTGTAAGTGTAACGGTGGCCCATAGTTGCACTTTCGGTAACATGATCGCTTCGTTAAACTTCGTCAATAGGAAATTTGTTCGTCAATAACAATTATAATTGAAACGGCCCGAAACGATGTTAACATCCATCTTAAATCTTTACAGTGTTCGGAATCAATATCAGTGATGCAGATCACAGCAGTCAACATCCTTACTTACTATCAATGAGGACCTATACAGAAAACACACATTACGAAAACAGCTCTTAGTATATTCGTTGAAATTATATAACCTTAAACAGCACGGTTTCATTGAAAACAGAAAAGAATGACGTACTGTAGCCTTGTACCGGACATTTTCATTGTGCAGATTTTCTCACAACTTTCTCCGTTTTTACACCTGATCTTTATGATGATTTTATACTGTCTGCAGGCTAACAGCAAAAACCTGACACGGTTGTAAAATCACCTAAATGGCATATTAACTCGTATTATTTTACATCTCAAGCACATGGCATTAAAAAGGGGGGGATTTAATATGCAGCATATACTTGTGAGCCAGGATAATAGCTGACTGCTGTCATAAAATGTTATTTATCCGTCTGTGTAATAGCTTATTGTCATAAGCCTCTATGAGCACCAAATAACTCCTTCAGATACATTTCTCAAACATAATTATACACCCCAGAGGGATACAACACTGTTAAAATCTGTCCATCAACTGTTCAACTCTATTAAAAAACATTATTGAATTGCAAAGATGTGTTTGCTCCAGTTTCAAACTAAAATATGCATTTTTTTTGTCGGTATAGTTATTGTGTTGAGATAAAAAATTGCTTAAATGCACGTTTGCTAGTTCTAATTGTGTTTTAAGGGTTATCTTCCATGTTTTCATCTTAAAAGTTTCTTTGTCTTAAAATGAGAGCAAGTAAAATGAGAGCACAGGGCATCCTGTCATATTTCTCCTGAACATTTGTTAGTTGTCTTTTCGGCCATAAGACAGAATGTCCACGTAGGTCATGTCTGCGGTTCCATAAAGTACACAAACTTACAGAAAGAGAGAAGCAGTCCCATAGCAAGGCTCTCCGCGCCACGTAAGAGATCCAGTGACATCCTTCAGCACCGTCTCCAGTTACCCTACACTCGGGGCCACACTTGGGGCCACATTTTTTAGGTGTCTCCTAAAAAATTTAATAAAATAAACTGGAATTCCAAGGAAAAGACAAACAGATCAGGGGAACTTTTATGTTGTATTGGTTATCTTTTTTTGCTCTGTTACAATTTGTGCAAAGTCGGTTTTGTTATACTGTTCATCCATCCATCCATCCATCCATCCATCCATCCATCCATCTACCTTTCCATTGTCAATACTACTTATTTAGTGCAATGTTGCAGTATACCTTAAGGAATCACAGGGCACTGTGGATGACATGCCGGTCCACTGCAGATTACACATAATCACACACATAATCACACACACACACACACACACACACACACACACACAGCCGTCACCATGACCGCTAAATGTCCGGCTCTGTGTCACTTTCAACGCCCCCCCAGGACATTTACAACCAACTCGACAATCTGCGTCACCTGTACGTACAGACATGCTGTGTTTCTGCCGTCGCATTTGCGCCGTTATGCAGCCCACACATTTCCGGGTCCCATTTGTCACCACTCCTCATACTCATTTTCATAATTCGGATAGCGACCGGGATTCATATTCCGCCTCTGTGGACTCGTCTGCAATTATAATGTCAATTATTTAGTCCGCTTTGCTTAACGTGAACTCTGCTCTGATGATGAAGAGGCTGTCACGTTATTATTCAGGGTCAGACGGCGCGTCAAATACACATTCACTAAAAATCAGTCTCAATCTTCCCAGGGCGAAACGGAGAGCTTTTGCTGATCTGAGACGTAATGTTTTAGCATAGTTATTTACTCATTTGCAGCGGAAAGGTTTGTGTGTCTCCCTTTATTGTGGACTCGCTGGCGGGATGCAGAAATGTCATAAACGAGCAAGAGCTACAAAGTATTTCCATGGTGTTTTGCGTTTTTATTAAAGAATATGTTTAAATAAATAAAATTTACATTCATTTGCATGGTGATTAGTGGTGGAGTAGTGTTAGTAGAATGTCAAGTTCATGGTACTATTAACTAAATAATAAATGTTAAAATCTTTCTTTCTTGATTATCACATTCTAAGTTCAAGACGAAATTCTGACATGAGCTGAAGATGGCTGTCGCTTGTTTAGGTGATTTGCCCAACGGCCTACATTTGTGTCCATCATTACATCTCACAACAGCTTATTTGATACCATTCTGTATTTATATTTTACATTTTATTTAATTCTCTTTAACTTCTGATTGTGATATTACTTTTCCTTCCTGCTTTATATACCATCCATCGTGCCCTATGGTGCCTGTCTTTCTGTGCAGCTGTAACATAAGCAATTTCCCTAAGGGAAAGATTTTTTCTGATTCTGATTCTTATCCAGTACGGGGTCGCAGGGACTTTAAAATTATATGATTTAAATTCGATGTCTTGCTTTCCTTGAAAATTCATTTTTGAGTGGCTGAATTACCTGAATAGGCTCGCGGTTTTACTGCATATTACTTAGACCTGGGATCAGCGGGCGACCTTTAAGTTGAATTTTCAGCAAAAAAAAAAAAAAAATCAATTAATTAATAGGTGTATTTTTAAACATCAAACTCGGTGTGAGGGAACCTTTCTCGGAACGGCACCGAAAACTATTTCCTCTACATGGGGAGAAGAGCCCACGTGTCCAGTGCGGGTCGCAGCTGGATCCGCCGGGACTTATTAGCATATAGTTACCATGGCAGCAGCAATTTCGAGACCCGGGGGTTGGAGGGTCCGTATTGGGACGCGCCTCCCTAACTCACTTTTCCATTACGGTGACTACATGAAGGGAATGGTTGGGTTATGTGGTTAATCCTAAGCGGACACTAACCGGACGCGCAGCTGGATGGCGGTGCGCTTATAAGTCGGCAGTAAGTTATTGCAGTTAAAGGGGCCGGGAGTCCGTTCGCCACGGGGGATCCGAGCGGGTGAGCAGACGCCCATGTGAGCCCGCGCCTCTTTTCGGATTCAATGTACCTGATTTCGCTTTACTGTAATGATCAAGGATTTTAAAGTGATTTTTCTGCTCACGGCTCCCAGTTCCAAATTCCCCCCCTTGCTGTAAATCGAAAACAGGAATTACTAACGTTATTGTGAACTATAATAATGTGCTGTAAGGATTAGAGGACTGCTTTGTTAATAATTTTTGCGGTATAAAAAGAAATAAATGATAAAGTATTTTGCGTCAGCCTGCCTGTAGAAATGCGGTGTGATACACTGCATATTGTTCAACTAGATGTTGATCACCGGCGTTTTATAGTTCTATATTTTACCGCGGGAATAGACTTTAAAGTGATAATATTTAACACACTTCAGCGGACAGAGACGGTTGAATTTAATGTTATTTTAATTACCGTTCGGATGTGGCCGCTACATAAGCAGATGCAAAGTGCGCAGAGGCGCCTGCGCCAGTCCGCGTTCTGTCGCTTCTCATTAAAACGGCGCCGCGCCGCCCCACCGACTCTGGCTTTTTACAGCCCAACGATCAGCTTTAATCAATGATATCATTAGTCAGTGTTCAGTGTCTTTCAGAAATAAGTTTGACAATCGACGAAGGGTGAATCTTTACAAAGCTGTTATGGGCGCGTCCCTCAGAACAATGTAGGGTATAGCAAGCACACTGAAAAGTGGGTATATAATCGAGGAAATGAAGGAAAGTTTGGCCTAAATTAGCGGGTCGGGCAGTGAAAATGCTGAATGAAAAAATAATCAGAAAAAGAGATGATACTGTTCATTTTTCTGAAGAAAACCAGGGTTTTTATGTACTTAACATCTTTACTAAAGAATTTAGAAATTATATGTGTTGTGTTTATCAGTGTGTTTTTGATGAAACTCCGCACAGCTAACCCTGTTCCAGTCAGAGTAGTGCTGGATATACTTGATCTCATTTTATCTTCTGTTGGACCCAGGGTGGAGGCTCTGAACACACTGTCAGAGCGAATCGGCCTCTGACTGTACTGGAGCGTGATTTTGGCTTCTGCGTGGGCCAAGAGGCACCCACAGGACCATGGGAAATTAAGTACAGAGTGGGCTTTGACACAAGCACCCCCAGGGACCCAGCATCTCTCACGATGGGGGAGTACAGAGTGAGCTTCGACACAAGCACCCCCAGGGACCCAGCATCTCCCCCAAAGGGGAAGTATAGCGTGGGCTTCGACACCAATACCCCCAGGGAACCAGCATCTCCCCCGAAGGGGAAGTATAGCGTGGGCTTCGACACCAACACCCTCAGGGACCCAGCATCTTTTACGATGGGGGAGTACAGAGTGGGCTTCGACTCAAGCACCCCCAGGGACCCAGGATCTCCCCTGAAGGGGAAGTGTAGCGTGGGCTTCGACACCAACACCCTCATGGACCCAGCATCTCCCCTTTCTAGCTTCAAGCACATGAGCCTTCTAGACAGGATGGAGTCCCCGGCAAGCAGGCCCCCCCAGCCGCCCCTGAAAGTGACCCCCGTTTGCCCGTGTGGATTCCCAGATCATGTGTACCTCCACGCGGCTGCCATCTTCCAGAATGCCCACACCAAGAAACCTGCGTCCCACAGACTCATCAATTACGGCAAGAAGAGCGATTTTCCCACTCCGCGTGCCAAGGACGAGCCATCTGAGTGGTCTGCATACGAGCTGGCCTTCAACACTCTCAAGTGTAAGTGTTTGTGAGGTTCTGTAGGGGAAAGCGCGTGGTGTGGCTGTTTAGGTTGGTTTGACAGTTCAGAGGGTAAATCATAAAAGGGCCAATGATCAATACTAAAACAAGATATTTAAAGACTAGTTTTTAGTTATTATGTGTTTTTTCCTTTTAAATACTTATGGCGTTGTATATAGGCATTAATGATCTGTTTAAAGGTGTCACATACAGTGGATTCCTGGAAAAAGCTAAAAACTTATTTGGGATGGAAACATTAGTAACATGAGGGAGACAATTCTGAGAAATGTGATTTTCCGAATTTTTTTCTTAGCAACTGAGATAAAGATCTGTTCCTGTTACCTTAAGTGCCAGGGCTGCATTTGGACAGAGCATTGCTGAGGCATGGTTATGCTTGGTGTAAGAGGAATCCATCTACCTGTCCTTAGGTGATGATGTCACTATGATGTCATTATTCTTTATTAGCTAAAAGCAGTCAATAACGTAAACCCCTACCATACAGAAGTCTATACCCAGCGTAGGTTTCAACCAAAGCTATTGGGGCATCCCTGCCCCCCTTCTTCTGAACCCTCAGTCATTTTGCCTCACGGGATCCTTGAGTTTGTTGGCTCAATTCCCCTTTCATCGCCATGGCAGCAGAACATCATCGGATGATGTCACCACCATATTTTCTCAAGTCGACAGATTCCATTTCCTTGCGGCGTGTGCTAAAACACACCTCTACAGCACCTGGGTGATTACCATACTTATGGAAGCTGAAGCCTCATTCCAGACGAATGATGTATATTCAAATTAATTATACAAATTATGTCTGTATACAAAAAAACACAACAACACAGGGAAGCATTTTCAATCACAGTCCTTCTCACTGGGGGCATAGATAATCAATGTCCTCTCGGTGAGTCACAACCGACCAGGGCCACTGCAGAAGAATGACAATGATCTAAAATCGAAGAGCGGCTGGAACACGTGGTCAAGAGGGGCCCAGCGTCCGGCACCGAGCGGCCAGGAGGGTCCCAGCGTCCGGCACCGAGCGGCCAGGAGGGGCCCAGAGTCCGGCACCAAGCGGCCAGGAGGGGCCCAGAGTCCGGCACCAAGCGGCCAGGAGGGGCCCAGCGTCCGGCACCAAGCGGCCAGGAGGGGCCCAGCGTCCGGCACCAAGCGTCGTTGGTTTTCAGCGCCAGCAAGTACGAGCAAAAGCGCTATAGCCACATTAGCGTTAGCGATGATGCTAGGCTAATGGGCCTTTAGCACGGCCCGGTATGATCGCTTTGAAAAGACAGGCATTATTAAATGCGGTTAAGGATTTTTTTTTACAGAGATTTGTATGGTTGTGTCCCCATATTTCTTTCCAGGTATTTTGGTTTCCTCCTGCAGTCCAAAAACATGCATATGAAGTGATCTGCTGCCTCTAACTTACCCGAAGCACTTGGTTGAGTCTGTGTGTGTCCTGCGATGGACAGGCAATACCCTGGCATAGTGTCCAGGCTCTCCATAACCCTGAGTTTCTCAGTCTGGTCCTCGGGGACCTGCAGACGGTCCACTTTTTTGCTCCCTACCATCTCTGAGTCCCCAAAGTCCGGATGGGGGAACAGTGCTGTATCGGATAAGACAATGAATGGATTGTGGAAATGGGGATCTGCTGTTTGTTTGATGGAAGCAGTCTTCCGGTAGAGCATGATTAAATGCACATAAGCGTGATATTGCTGTCGTCCAGCTGTGGTTTCCCCATTTCCGTATACCCTCTGCCGGGTCCCTCTTCGAAATGGGCCACCGTCTTCACACGAATGATTTAGACGCGACCCCGACACGGAGGCGTTGCCGTTGTCAGCTCTGAGAAGCCCAAAGATGCAGATCGATCATGCGTCTCCGCACCCGGACACGGCGTGCCTGTGAATGCGTCAGCTGAAGTACCATTCTGCATGCGCAATTTCAGTCGCAGTAAATGGCCATTTATGTTCCAATGCATGTCCCAGTCTAACATTTGAGAAATTGCTCTATGCAAATTAAATTTAACGCGAAGCTACGGATCAGGAATTATAATCAAAATCTGACCTTGTACCACCTACGACTGTCTACCTTGAATCGTTTTGCCTTTGTGGAGAATCATTGTCTGATTAAGGTTTGGCCTTATTTTTTATTTAAAAACATCACCAATATCCTACATACGTTTTAGACTTTCTGTAAAAATTCCGATATTAGCTGAACCAACTTCAGGCTGTGATAACTACATATATTTGGCCATGATGTTTGATTGTTTTAATCTACAATATTTAATTTTTTGAAAGACTGTCTGTACTTCTAAGTGAAGAAATATTTTTACATTTTTAAATTCATTTAGCTGATGCATTTATCTAAAGTGACATACAATTGCGGAAGCAAGATCAAATTTCCAAAACTCCTTCAGTTTTTGGATACATTTGCAAGAAACTTTCTGTGGACATTGTTCATTTTTGCAAATTTCATGAAAGTTCTTAGTTGGATTAGATGAAAACTGAGTGAGTTTTGGTTCCCAGTACTGTAACATATGATGAGCCTGACTTTAGGTCACCGGTGGTCGCATCTCAAAGGAAATAAGAAAGACTTAAGTCAGTTTTGGAATTTACTATTCAGTTGGTTAAGGGCCTTGCTCAAGGGCCCAATTGTCATATAACTCTACTGATTCTGGGATTTGAACCAGTGACCATCTGATCACAGATACCACGTCATAGCCCAGAGGAATGCCACTGTAAGCCGACATGGTCTCCAATATTCACAATTCTCTATATTAACCTGACAGCAGCTGGAAAGGATTATAGGTAAAGCTGAACGATGGCCGGCCAGGTCACCCAGCTGATATATCTGACTTTAATGCCCCCATGTATGGCTTCAGCTCCCGCCTCTCGCATTCCCCACGCGCAGGCAAGATTTACGGATGAAATTACTTTCCGTTTTACGTGCACGACACCCCGGCGCCCGCGTTGAGGAATGTCTGGAGTGCGTCTGACAGTCCCGATCAATCTCGGGCATTTGTGGCCCCCTCTCACTCCTGGACCTCCTCTATCTGGGGAGCCTATTAGATCATTCCGGCGCCCTGCGCCTTCTCTTGTTCCCCGGTCTGCTCCCATATTTGCTCAGATCTCCCACTGCATGACATCACTGCCCTCGTACCGCATGCCCATTACAGTATCTTGAATTGGGCAGTTTGGCTAATAATGCAGCTGATCCCAGTTTCCCAAGATTCCCGAACACACGGTCCTCTTCGGTGCTTGGGCATGATGTCATCCCAATGATATGAGTGGGTGGTGCCAGTCGGGCATCGTCTTCTGACAGGTGGCGCCAGAGAGCCAGTACGTTTACCAGATTACCCAAATTTGGACTCTGTGGTGTCAGGGTTGGCTGCTCACTGTAATCAAGCACACGACACACACACACACACACACACATGTCAGGTAAACATATCTTTATGGGGACCGCGCATTCATTTCTATTGGAAAAATGCTAACGCTAACTCTGACAACCTTAACCCCTACCCAGCCTAAACCATAACCATAAGTAACCAAACAAAATACAAGAGTTTTTGCATTTTTAGTTGTTTCATTGCAGTCACAAATTTTTATTAAATTGAGTTCTCCCTTTTGGGGAGTAGGAAACTGGTCCCCATAAAGAAAAAAAACGGGTATTCATCACGTTGTGGGGACATTGTGTCACACACACAACCCCCCCCTCTGCTTCCGAGGTGCAGTGGAGTTATGAATACATCAATTTTCCACATAAATAAATGATACAATGCTGAGCTCTGGATAAAAGTGCCGTAAAGCTTCCTGAAATGAAATCTGATTAAGTCATATTCAAATTTGAGTTCGTAAAAGCACTATAACACAAACTGAATATTTCAGAGCATCTGCGATTATCAAAGGGTATATGTGGGGGCGGGCAGATGGGAAAAATTCTGCTTTCCATTTTGGGGGGAGGGGGGTGTTAGGTGATCACTGTCGCTGGATCCAGTTACGCAGTGCCTCGGACTCGGTACTGGTGTGACCTGGTGTGACTTGCTGTGATTTACCTCCAGTAACCCAGATCAAAGTGCTCCCCCCATCCCTAATGAAAAGGCACCTTAATTTTTTATGGATGTGTCCGGCGACGGCCCCGTCCTTATTCAGCTCCCGTTACCCCTGAACATGAGCACCTCCCCCCCATAACCCTGTCACACCCTGTTCCTTCCCCTGCAGGAGCATTTCATCCTACAAAAGTACCTACAAGATATTTAGTGCAGTTATGTGATCCAAGGCCCTGTTTGTGTTTAGCAAACAACTCTGGGTGACATTTCCAAGATTTAAAGGGAGCAGGAAAGCAGACCTACGTTTGGCAGAATTGTCTTTTTTTATTTCAGATATAAACAAAAATTAAATCCTCTGGCAACCAGAGAGAGAGGCTTAAGGAGCAGGAGGACCGGAGTTCGGAAATCCCAACAAAAGTAGGTTAGGGCCTGGCTGTCCCATTTTGTAAAGAAATGTTAAAATCCACCGGGAACTAGACACACATTCATTTCAGGTTGTAAAACAATCTGCTAAACCGGCGGGGGGGTATTTCAAACATCTTGACACCTTTTCCAGGTTTGTTATTCCAGTGCACACAACACATGAGGACCACAGCTGAAATAATGTTATCTCTCTGCTAAATCTCCCTCAGCGTATTTGTTACTGTAGCAAAAAGGCGGGGTGGGGGGGCTTTCCGTGATGACTGGAGCTAAGATCACGATGAACCCGCCGATTGCAGTGGCGCCTGCCCTTGGTGAAAATGTCCCTTTACAGTCACCTTATTGACATTCGCCTTATATGGCAAACACTTCTGTCCGAAACAAAGTATCAGTGAGCAAACTGATCCCTCGACGGACAGTCTGGTTTGTCGTACTGCTGACGGCCGGTGCTTCGAAAGTGCATCAGAGAAACAGACGAGACGAGACGGGGGTGTTTGTGCCAGTGGTGTGTACACGTGTCAGCAGCTTCCGTGATCAGCGCTGATTTCCAAGCCAGAAAAAGACACGAAACGCGGCGCATTAACAATCACCGAAGAAGGAGCATACGGTGTCGTCCTGAAGTACAGCACATACGTGATTGTGATCACACCTATTACAATCAGAAGGCATGTTTGACGTTCCAATGAAGTCTCACATCTTAAAACATCTGGGTTTACAGTATAGTTCTTGTCCTCATTACAGACCAGGACCTCCTTGAAGATGTGATGATTGACAGCTGCTTGTACCTGACCCAGTCATTGGTGAGTGTGCAGCTTTGAATCCGGTAATCAGGGGGGCTGTTTAACACCTATAGTGCTCATTTTCTCCTAAAAGCCACGTTCTATCCTGCTTAATTCCCCTCCCGAGCCAGTATGGGTCACCCAAGGTCACTTTTCCAAGGGAAAATTTAGCTCATCTGTTCAAACCAAATCCTGTTTGCTGAAGAAAACCCATGACAGCGACTGTTGCTCATTTTTATGGGATGTCAGACACATTAACCAGCTGCTAATGTTGACGTGGACCAGTTTCTCTCAAGAGCTGGAAATAATGACTGCAGCAAGTCGCTAGTTAGAAATAAATGTTAATCACAAATCTCTCTAGTTTAAAATTGGCAGGGATGTTTTTCGGCACTGGACTTCAGCCCTGATGGCGTGTTTCAGCCTCAGGAATTTATTTATTAAGTTAACCTGTTCTTAACCTCGTGGCCATTATGTTACCTAAAAGGTGGGCGTGGAACAGGGTCACGTGATACTGGGGAGGGAGGGAGGAATGGGTGGGTATAATAAAATGGTGGAGGGGGGCAGAAATGTGGGACAGCTGGGACAAGGACACACTTTCAGAAAAAAAGAGTAACATTTGTACCTTTGCTTGTCACTGGGGCCGTACCCTCAAGGGTCTGCCAGTTGTACACTAGCTGTAGGTAAATGTACCTTTTAAGGTACAGAAATGGACTCTAAGGAACGTTTTTGTACCATGGGGGGAACATTAATGCCTATACCGTGGGAATGTTCCTTAGAGTCCATATCTGTACCTTAAATTAGACTAAAAGTCACATTCACCTACAGCTAAGGTACAACTGGCAGACTCTACACTGGGGTTCAGGCCCGCAAGCAAAGGTACAAACTGGCGGCTTTCTTACAGTGTAAGAGAAACAGAATAAAAATCGATGCTGTGATTTAGGAAGGTGTACAAAGGGCAGGGGATCTGTGTGTGTACTGAGGGTGAGGGACAAAGAGATGTCTGTTTCATCCATCCATCCTTCCATCCTGCCAGCCATCTTCTAACTCTGTATTCTGGTCAGGGTTGCTGGTCACCTGTTTTAAATCATTAGTAATTACTTGACTGAACAGGCTCATTACTTTCCAGAAAGCCTACACTTTGAAAATATATAACATAACGTGCCTCATGTTTCCCAGTGACGAAACACGCTTTTTAACAATAGCATCGTACATTGCCTAGCTTGTCTGTTGGATTGCAATGAGGTCTGGTTTTTCTGAAAAGGGTTTGAAAATGCTCATACCGAACATCAGCGTTTACGGCCGTTATAAATCCCCTCCCCCGTCTTGAAGGTGTATCGAAGAGCCGCGTCGCTCGCTGGTTTACGGTTTTCTTGCAGTGGAGCGGTAGGGGAATAAATTGGGGCACGGGGCTTATGGGTAAATGGCGGCTAGTGATTTGTCGCTTTTTCTCAGAAGCTGTAAATAGCGGCTTCAGGGTGAGTCCTGGGCAGAGCTAGGAGGCCGATTTAAAGTTTTTAATAGCACATCATGAAATCCCTGCAAATAGTGCTTTTGGTTTATGACTATAACCATGTTGAAGAAAATAAACCAACCAGCTGGCACATGACCATATTCATAACTTCTTATTATTGGCCGTAAAAAAAAGATTGTCAGTTACGGTTTCCTGTACACATGACTAATTACCCGATCGCGGGCACGGCAAACCATCAAATTAAAGAACAACAGACGTGCGAGGAAAGTCAAACCAAAGCTGACGAGGTTTCGATCCAGTTTTTAAAATATTGAATGGATGGATGTGTCGTGGCCCTTCTACTGCCAACAGGAATTTCATTGATGCAGAGATTTGCGACCGCTGGTTGTTTTGATCAAGGCTTGGGGACTGATCACTGCATTTTTCTGTAGCCGCTAACACTGTGATTCATTATCGCTGTGACAAATATCCCTGTGGCTCTGTGGGTTAGGGTGTTGTGTTTGTAATCAGATGGTTGTTGGTTCAAATCCCCAGATTGGCCGAGTAGTGTAAGTGTTGGGCCCTTAAGTAAGACCTTTAATCCCCAATTGCTCCAGGGACCATCTGGCTCTGTTCTCTTCAAAATGCATGTCGCTTTGGGTAAAAGTGTCTGCTAAATGAATCAGATGAAATTATAACCAGACAGGGTCTATCCTCTGTAGAGTGTGATCTGGTTGTTTTGCTCTTACAGCGAGCAGACTTGTCATTAACGTCCAGTAACAGACAGGTATCGTTGTGGAGCTGGGAGTCACGTCATCGCTGCTGTTTCAGGGACCTTTAAGAAGCGTCTTTGACGAGAGCATAGAGATGGATGGTTCCTGCACAGACGAAAGCTGGGGTAGCGTGACTGAAAGGCGTTATGCTGGTAGGAGAGAAAGAGCAACGAGAAAAGAAAATAAGTGAAAAGCAATTTGGCACCGACTCTGGTGTCTTTAAAGTCGCGGCTCTGTGATAACCACATGTATGGACAATGTCTTTGGAATCACCTCACACAGCACCCGCACATATGCAGGCACCTGCAATGTGAAATATGGCCCCCCTGATTTTTTCTGGACAATGGGGCGGGGGATGGCAGGTCATTATTCTGCATCCTGGGGGCGAGACAATAAAGGCCGACGTGATGAGCCGCTCTTCAGAATCGGCTCCGCTCATTTTACTGCCCCGACTCTCGTAAAGTTCAACCTTGAGATAAAAAAAACCAGAACAAAGGCTGTAGAGCCTGACAGCCAGAGCTGGTCCGCAGTTTAAATCCGAGGTGAGGGGGAGGGAACAAGGGCGCATGCATGTTCAGAGAGAGGGAGCGTTTCCGACTTTATTTGCCGCTTGCATACAAGAATACTTTGGTTTTCATTTATCTCCATGAGAGACACAGTATTGATGTCAGGATTTCTGGAGAAGTTGGGGCCTTGCTTAAGGATCCAACACTGATAGCAATTCTTTGGTTGTGGGATTCAAACACTAAACCTTCTGGACATGGATCCAGACCCCTAACCTGGTGATCGAGTGATGGCCAACACACTGCCCCTGGTCGTAGGCATGCACCACGTGTGTCAGGAGAGGAACGTTTGTAGAGGACAACTGGTAAAATTATACCTCTTAAACCAGGGGTGGGTAATCTTATCCACAAAGGGCCGGTGTATATGCAGGTTTTCGCTGCAACTGCCTAATTAGGTCACTAATTAGAGGACTGATTGGTTGAAGAGTCCTCACACCTGGGTTTGAACAGCCGACCTAAAGGTTATCCCAAAAATCTGCATACACACCGGCCCTTTGCCGATAAGATTGCCCACCCCTGTCTTGCACGGTAAGTCTTTGATATTAAGCCACAAGAAGGCGTTAGGGTCAGAAGGGTGTTGATTCAAATCCCTTGCTTGGTAGAATAACCACAATCTCTTCTGGGTCCTTTATACGCTGATAGAAGTTTTGAACAGATCCAAGCTTCACTCTCACCTCTGTATGTTTCTAGGAGAGCATGATGGGACACGGGAAAAATAGCACATTCCCAAATATAAATGGCAAGTAAAGCTTCATTCCATTAAAGATATTGTGGTCAGGCTGACATTTTAATTACTGTTATTGAGACACTACTGTCACATAAGTGATATTTGTGGTGCATGTTGATGCTCTTCATTCTCGCGTGTTAACACATTAACGGTTGGTTCCTCAGACGCAGCCTGCGGTTAGGATGTCAGTGCAGGCAGGTGATGCACTGCAGCAGGGACGCGCCATTCAGGCTCCCACGCCAAGCTTGCACCGTTGCTGACTATCTGTAGCTAACATAACATAACATACCTGGACCCTTGCATTTCTGCGGTTCCTGAATGACATGCTGCCAACATGTCCCCTGCTCATCTTACGTCTGACGTGTCATTTTAATAGGAAAAAAAAACATGATGACCAAAAAAGGTGTTTGGGGGGCCGTGCACCCAAGGAAACAGCCCGATGAGTCTTATGTCACAAACCCCATGCAGACGCTGTAGATGAATCGATTGTTAACAATTACTTTGTTCTGTTAATCCTTCAAATTCACATGTGCTTACAGAAGGCTTTTATCTTCCAGTATTTAAACTCGTAACCTTTAAAATGTTATTGCCTGGTTTTATACTCAGCTCTTTTATACTGATATAAATCTGCTTCTCTTGAATCCATTTTTATACGTTGATTATACTGTATTAAAGGCTATTGAACACACCATAAATCGAACTCTAACTCTTTCAGCGTATGATACAGACAGACGGCTGAAAGGCGTCTAATTGGCTTGTTGTGCCTGAGAGGTAGAGCGAGCTGTTTGGCTGGAGGCCCACGGAGATGGCACTGGGACATACTGTTGCTGGGTGACCGGCAGCGGCGACCGCCCGCTATTCCCCGCACCGCGGCGCTGACCTTATTTCAGGCTGCGCCTCCGAGCGGCTGCCAGGAGACGGCGAAGCTCTCGCCGTGAATCCGGCATGGACTACGGGATCTTTGGCCAGCCTTCCACGTCTCGGCCAGTTCAGTAAATGTTTGATTTGCAGGCCTGCTGAGAACGTTTACATCCTCGGGCTCGAAGGTCCCGCGGGGTACCTGGCTTTGTGAAAGCTCACAGTTAAGTCAGCCTGCTCACCTCCCCAGGGACATTTGATCTGTAAATGCGTGTTTTTAACCCTATTCAGACAAATGGCATTTAAACTGCCCCTAATAAAATGCGTGTACATATACAGTATTGTCACTTTAATGGTGGACAGTCCTACCACACACAAATTTCCCGGTGTTATGTGCTGTAGTGTGGCTGTTCTGTGTTTGTTATGTTATGTTATGTTATGTTAGCTTAAGTGATATTGTCATGTTTTATTATGTTCATCAGGGTTGGAGCCATTCCGGAATGCATTCATCAATTCCAGTCCAAATTAGGAAATGGAACTGGATTTGGCATTGGAAAAAAAAACTATGGGGAACAGATTTGGAAGTGAATTCGAATTTCAGGGAGATTTAAATTCCAACTCAAGTTCCATTTTCTGATTTGGATTGGAATTGATGACTGCATTCCGGAATGGCCCCAAACCTGATGTTCATGTTTTAGGTTAGGTTATGATGCATTATAAAACGTTACGTCATCTTATGTTACGTCACGTTATATTACATTATGTTACGTGACGTTACGTTATTTCAGGTAGCAGTCTTCCCTCAGTCTCTTGTCCCCTTAAATTATTAGTAATTGTATAGTCGTAAGTTTTTTTTTTTGCACAGTTAATTATTCCATCACTGCGTCATTAACATTGTAATATAATATAATGACTTTTTATTGATCCCTCTTGGGGAAATTCTCATTTCACCTACCCCATCTTGCTCTCCATGACACACATGTAGGTGACGGTGAGCTTGGCAGCGAAGGGCAGCCCCCCCGCAGCGGCGCCCATGGAGCTGGGGGTTAAGGGCCTTGCTCAAGGGCCCACGGACATGTGGCTATTCGGCTGAGACTGGGGCTTAAACCGGCAACCTTCTGATTACAGAGGCTCAGCCCACTGAGCCAGCTGCTGAACCCAGGGCTGAATTTTCTGTTCATGAATGTTGCACAGCGGGAACATTATTTTATTTCGCTGTGTGCCGTGCATGGCTGGGAGGATGATGAAGCTGTACTTGGCTTGACTTGTGTGGGGTTAATTTCATAAAATTGCATTTAACAGAAACGAGAACTGACAAGCGGGCCGGCAGGGCAGGGAGACTG
>JAODLD010000016.1:3934623-3953628 GCA_026781065.1 Mormyrops boulengeri
CTACTCAAACAACAAAGCCAGATTCAGAGGGGTAAAGAGTAAGGTAAAGTCTGCAGTGTCCCCTACTACTCAAACAACAAAGCCAGATTCAGAGGGGTAAAGAGTAAGGTAAAGTCTGCAGTGTCCCCTACTACTCAAACAATGACTTAAGAGTTACCTCTTCCGAACACCTCAATATCTGTCCGCCGAACTAACCTACCCCCATCACCAGACCTTACTGGCTCAAAGTCTACTGTTGACTCGTTCGTTTGTGAAGGAGTTTCACTGGGCACCGTTTGACACTTTTTAAGGAGATGACTGTATTTTGATTGGACGCTGTGTCTCAGTCGGCCCTCTTAATGACACATTCATAACGTGTCTGATTCCCAGCAGCTATTTTTCCCACCACTAAGTAATGGCTTCTGTTCATTCCTTGGAAGTTTAGCCTAGCTGCACTGGTACCCAAGCTGGCAAGTTGACAGCTGTATGGCTGGTATGTATCATCTGTCTCACTTGAACAGCAGCGTCTGCCAAATAAATAGATGTAAATGTGGAGGGTTGGGCTCTGGGATACATGGATGCTGCAGTGTTGTGTTCACTGGATGGCTGATCCTATGCCTTCTATATCACTATCGCGCTCATCTGCCAGGTTGAGTCATAAGCTACACAATCCACAGCTCCTCAAGCTGGCTCTCAGACCATAAACACTGCTCCTGCTCAACACCCCAGTTTGGACACGCACTACAGAACTCCCTCAGCTCTGCGGACGCCGTTAGCGGTTGGCTGACCCCATCGGACCCAGGGAAGCCCAGCATGAGACCACCTGGAAAACTGTTGGTCCATAATGCGACCCATTTGGGCAACTCTGAGTATCTCCCTGAGCTAATATGGCAGCCAGCCGGCTTCAGCATCAGGCAGACTATGGCACAGCCTTCTATGAAGAGATAGTTAGCATATTTCAAAGGAATTCCAGTTAACCTCAACCAAAAACCCTGTGCGTCAACAGAAGCTGAGCTCAATGACACTGCAAACAAACGCGACCACAAGTTCCTCGAGTATTTCCATGCCATCCTGGCCCTCAAACATATTTACTGGGCAACAATGAAGAAAACCATCAAGTCTCGTTTGACATGTGGCCTATTTCATTTAAAGGACTTACTTTCTAATTTTTTATCTGTCTCTATAAGCCGACGGGAGACTTTAACGTGTTGCCAAGCACAGGGTGTTTGCGCTAATATAAAACAAAAGGTTGGAAATGTATCAATAAGCAAACAGACCATTTAGAACGGCGCCAAAGAGACCAAGGTCCCCGATGCGGCTCTCATCCGCGACGGGCCTGTCATGTAAATGAACGGGCTCTCGCAGGTGGGCGGCTCTCGCAGGTGGGCGGCTCCCGGAGTCTTAGATTATAACAAGGCAGATTGCATTGTGGGCACTGATTCTTGTGGCTGATTATTTCATATTTTATATAAATAACTGTAAGTCTGGCATGGCGTAGTGGTTAGTAGGGCTGCCTCATACCTCTGAGACTGTCATGGTTCCATGTCTGTGGACTTTGCATTTTCTCCCCGTGTCATTGTGGGGTTTCCTCCGGTTTCCCTTCAAAGTCTGAAACATGCTTAAGTGAACTGGAGCTGCCAGATTGTCTGACTGTGCGTGTGTGTGTGTGAGACTGTGTGAGTGTCTGTGTGCAACTGTGTGCGTGTGTCTGTGTATGTGTCTGTGTGTGTGACTGTGTGTCTGTGTGTGTGTGTCTGTGTGTGTGACTGTGTGTCTGTGACTGTGTGTGTGTGTCTGTGACTGTGTGTGAATGTCTGTGTGAGTGTGTTTGTGTGCGTGTGTGTGTGTGAGTGTGTGTGTGTGTGTGTGCCCCGTGATGGGTTGACACCCTGCTCTAGGTTATTTTCTACCTTGCACTCAGAGCTTTTGGGATAGACAGGTGGATGGATAGACTATATTAAATATCAGGTCGGCACTAGAGTAAAAAATGAGTCAGTCATTGTCGTACAACACAGACAGGAATCCTAAGGGTGATAGACGATAGTGAGCTTTCCTGGAATCTCAGAATCAGATAAAACAGAAGTCACACAGCATGGACACGGGGGCTTCTCAGCTACATGTGCACAGGCGCCCAATGTCCATAATCATCTCTCAGAATGACAGCTTTCCTGTTTCAGTTCGCGCTCCTCTGGACACGGCCTGAACACAGCAGTCAATTTTCGCTTCACTTGGGAGGACTAAGGAGCTCTGCTCAGCGAAACCTGACTGACACTGATCGCAGAGTTTTGAGCCGCTCTGCAGCTGCTCGCGTGAAGCGCTCCAAACCCCCGGAGAGCACTTCAGCGGAGAGCTCTCTCCTGACACAGAGCAGATCTTCATGTATTCCCAGTAGGAGAAATCCTATTGAATTAGTCCAACAGACCATGCACTTAAAAAAGTAAATAAATAAAAAGGACTCTGTAAATAAGGTTAAGACTGCCTGCCTTCCTCACAGGAAGACACTGGGCTACTAGAGCCATTAACCATGGTTATCCTCCGTTAAACTGACTCACACACACACACACACACACACACACAGAGTGTCAAGGCAGCTAACCCTTTCACTCAACTGCCTCTCTAGAGTAAACCTAGAATCCCTCCAACAGATACAGGCGAGAAGCAGGCTCCTGGAATAATTCTAAAATATTCTACATTTAACACCTAAGACCCTCTTACTTTCTGTTTGAAACCTTCCTCTGCATCCTAAGCCCGGCTGAATATTTCTGAAATAAGCCTGGAGATCTTTTCAAGCCGTCCCATATTCAAATCCACCATGGCCTTCCCAGCGTTAGGATGCTACCGTGCGCTTCAGAGAGCAGGAATGCATCACGTCTTCCCGGCAGTTACAGCGTGAGCATCTCAGCTCCGTAAAGCCCTTAACAGTCAAGGTTCAAAGGAAGCCAACTGGCACGCAAAGTGGTGTTTTAAGCTATGAGCGGATGCCAGTCTGATAGCACAGAGGAAGCAGCAGATGGGCTAAACTGCGCCGCGCTGCACTGAAAAGAAGGTGTTCTGCCTGCTGCTACCACACAGAGAGGAGACACAGCAGAGCTGCTCGTTCTGCACTGGCCTGGCATGCAGACCCCGCGGAGGGTGTGTTTCCCCAAAGCGAAGTAACTGAATGGGCCCAACCATGTAAGTTGCTAACGGGACCTTTTGGAAACATGGCTCAGGAAAGCAGCCCTTAGCAATTCCCCACACGCCATCGGCATCCTCATGAAGCCAAAAAGATCAGTGTCGAGCTTCCGGTTATGTGACTGCAGAGCTGAAATGCTCTCATCTGCATATTTACAGAAGGCTATCATTGATTCCCAAGCAGTTTTTACTAGAGATTCTGCAGTGAAACACATTTTGGTGCCTGCTGGAATATTCCTGGCCGATTTAGTCACTTTCACGGTGAGAACCAAAAAAATCTTTGTAAGGAGTGACATCGATTTGCTGCGACGTCAGACATTTAAAATGCTCCAGGCAGCCTGTTTTTCACCGTGTTACTATCGATAATTTCTCACCACTGATGAATGAAATTACCTTATCAATCTTTTCAGTCTCAAACACTAACTTCTTGTTATTAATATGCAAATGAGGTCCAAGACACGGCCTATAAGCCTCGCACGAAGGAGCCTGCTTAGACATGGACTGCAGATGGCACACACTAATTCCCATCAGTAATTTCTTAGGTTTGGATAGAGGATATAAGGACCTATCAAAACAACAATTACATGATACAGTATGACATGACATGACGAAGGGTTTGAATAGAGGGGAAAAAAGCTGCACGACAACACACAATGACAGATGTCACTATGACTGGGGCACAGCGATTTCATGCAACATGACCCAACACGCTCTAATATCAACTGCATTTCGAGGCTGCCGATTTCACTGCCGCTTCCACTGCCGATTTCAATGCCGATTTCACTGCCAATCACGCCAGAGGTCACTGCGATAAGGTCAGCACCGAGCCCATCCTCATGGCTGAACCCTGGTGAGGTCCGGCAGATGCAGATGATTTAACAGAGAGTGTAGCCCCTCCCCGCATACTTTAAAGCACTTTGTGCAGCAGGGGTGGGGGGCAGCCATTACGACTTAATTACCCAGCACTGTAATGCACCGGGCGGACGACATCTCCAGTGGGATCTGGCTAAGGGGAAACAAGTCTGGGTGTGGCATGGAACTGGAGCAGATCCCGTCCTTCTGTCAGGGGGCCAGATAAGACCCGGAGTGGATCCCAGTGCATTGCCGCTGCCGCTGCCTCACAGCCTCTGAGTGTCTGACGCACGACTCCAGCTAATTAGAGTTCCCCATCAGGTGCCGTCAGTCGGCCGACAGGTAGGACACAACGGGAATGAGGGAGGTAGATCATGCAGGGGTCGGACTGCCGAGGACATGGCAAAACCCCCCTGCTCTGTTTGCAGCTTCGGTTCTTGAAGCGAGTGAAGGACTCGCTATCAGGGAATATAAAGCAGGTAAGGAATCCATCCGTCACAAAGAGAACGCCAGGAGACAGCCCCTCTATAAGTAGGGAAAGCGCCTGACTTGATGAATATATTCATTTGCACTATCAGCACAGATGTAGTCTCCCCTGGATCTTTACCCCTGCTTTTCAGTCGGTCATTCTACTATATTTCTGCTGCTTACCTGAGTCCGACCCAAGGAAGGGTTTGTCCTTCCTGGGGCCTCACTCCACCCCACCCCCCCCCAGATGTTACAAAAGCTAAATAAACAGCTGAAGAGTAGAGTCAGAGGATTGTGGTTAGCTGATAGCTGGTTAGCAGAACATGATGCTTCAGCATTGCCTAAACAAGAAAACGTATTTACCGTATTTAATATTTGGCGTAGTGACTATCTGTGGCCAACAGGGGCCCTCAATCATCAGGTGCAACATTGTCGATGTGTGATTTGTGCGGTGATAAGGCCACCCATCTTCCCATAAGCCTCAAGACCAGGGCACACTTCCCGCACAAGACGCCCCACTGCAGCTAGCATGTGATGGATAACAGACCCTCACAATGTCTGGGGAGAAAATCGGCTCCTTCTGTGTCCTGATCTGGGGTCAGGGGAGTGTGCAAACTCGACTGGAGGATCCTAGCAAAGTCAAAAGTTTCAGAACAAAGAGCTAAGCTCTCAGACAAACCTGAACGTGCTCCTCTTAACACATTACAGATCACCAAGGTGTAATGGTGTATTACTGTGAACGATAAAAAAATACAATGCATTATTTCATTATTTCTGTCAGCTTCAGAGCTATAGCATTTGCATCCTCGTTAATAGAGCTAAAACACTCATCTCTCCCCTTTCACCAGAAATGCAGTTTCCATTAGCATCCAAAATGAGCAGGCGTCCCTCGCATATTATAACGCACACTACAGTGGGACCATCGGTCTCTGCACCACATCTACTCCGTGCCATACTGGGTGAAATTATTAACTAATTTCAAAAAACGTGTTTCCACAAGTAAGGCTCTCCATGGTTCCAGCCCAGTGAGGAGCTTCCATCGTGCGATTCATGTTACAAATCCCACACGAAAATAACTTCCAGTCGCAAGTCTATTATTGGGGAAGCAAGTGGGTCACAGGCAGTGGCGAGAGGGAGCAGAAAGACAGGTGCGAGCGAGACAATAACGCATTCTGACACATTCCACCCGCCGCGTCCATCTCGACGAGGGAAGAGGCGGCCTTACACTTGGCTGATGACTCATGCTTCATTTAAACATAACATTTCGATACGAGCCAAAGAACATTTCACATGCAAACTTTAAAATGTATGCATTCATTTGCAGAGAAACCGTGCTTTTAGATCGCATTCAGCTTTGGCCATTTTTTCCATTTTGCAGGAGAAGATTAGCGTTGCACCACTGGGTGAGCGCTTTCTGTCCAGAGACTGTAAACATGGGCGCTGTGCCGGCAGACAGAGGAAGCCAATGGCTGGAGAGCTCCAGCAGATGTAGCCTGCAGGACCAAAGTTGGCGCATGTAGATCTCACAGAGTTCACGTAAGACCACCAGAGCTTACAGCAGCTGCGGGAGTAGAGTGAGGGAGGAACTAGCTGCGGGTTTCCATCACGGCACACATGCGGCAGGCCGCTGTGGATTCCCGCCAGGAAAACCAGAGGCTGCTGCAGGGACGGCAAGGCAGAAGAAGGAGGCCCTTCTGAATGAAGGGAGGAGACAGCGGGAGCAAGAGGAACACACGAAGGGGAAAAACACGACGGGTCTCGCGTTTCAAAACAAATCAGCTTTCTGCTGGATGATCCGCCCCCCGCAGCACACATGTGGGCCAGAAGAGGGCAGTATGGAGCAACTGGCCCATGACTCCTTGCAGCACCTCACAGGTTACTGAGGAGCGGCAGCAAAACAAAAATCTAAGGATGATTCCGGGAACATCCAATCAGAACCGGAGAGTCCATCATGGCGGTTTTGAAACTCGGGACATGTGAAGTCAATAACCCGTTAATAATGAAACACTACAAAACCCACAAAGCCTAGCTGCAGGGGACAGTTTGGCGGTGCCGTGTGCAGTACTCGACCCGCATGCCTCCAGGCTTGTGCCTCTGATTCTGGCTAGGTGTCGCTGGCTGATGAGCTGCTGTGCAAGGAAAGTTATTTTGTGCACCTGAAAGAGCTCATTTAACCTCTCGACATTTCAGTGGAGAGTAATAGAGTTCGATTGGACTGATGTGCAACCAGATGTCGGGTCAAGTTTCTGCAGGCGATGGCTTCTCGCGCCTTTGTCTGTTTGCATTCCTCTCCTAGAGGAGTAACAAATTACCCATGAAGCCTTCTGGCTTGACGTATGTTCCCCGAATTCCCGGAGCATTTCAGGGTTTCGTACGGGAGTTGAGGCTTTAAAGAAAGATAAACAGGAGGAGAGACAGGGTGAGCGGTTTGGTCTCGGGGCAAGGGTTGTTACGAACAGCAACCAAACACTGAGAGAGGCTCATGAGTTGAAGCGCAGCTGTGTGCCAAACTACTTCAGGATTGTTTATTTTCTCATGCTGGAGACCCCGAGGCTGAAATCCCAGCCCGTATGGCCAGATGTGGGCCCCAGGCCTCATGTAAGCTGTAACCAGGACCGTCTCCACGTCCTACAGCTTGTGGATGGGCCTCCAGTGGGGCCCGCGCCGCCTCCCCGCTGGTCCACCGGGACCTCGTTCTTCCCCGTCATTCGAACAGCCCCTGGGCTCTTCTGCCTGGCTGCTAATGTGGATCACAGAGGGAAAAATGCTGAGATCGACACAGCCGTCCATCTGCAAAGAACCTTCTGGGATTCGCTCTCTCTGCATTCCAACCGGAGACACATGCGAGGAACAGAACTGTTGTTTTTTTGCGCAGGACCCTTGAAGGGAAGCGATGCCTGAGGCAGCGTGTGTCTTTGTCCCGCCGGCAACTGCTCTCATTTCATTTTATTTGGAGAATGCCGTCCTCAAGATGGCCGCTGCCTCCGTTTAGAGGAGTGAGGCTCTCGCCCAAAGTTCTTGACCCACCGAGATCGAGCCAAGAAAATCTGTCTGCAATTACTTAGTGTGGGGGGGGGGGGGCGTCTAATTATCTGACTCTCCATTGTTTGGGAACGGCTGCTGGAATCCTCAACCCAGAGACCCACACCGCGTCACATGACCCAGAGGGCGCCGCAAAAGGCAAGATGATGCCACAGCACCCACCCGCTTCCACGGGACGCCCTCTGAAGTGGGCAGACGATGGAAAAAGCACAGCGAGAAGAAAGGATCCATAAGATAACGAGCGAGACACCAGATAAACAAAATATCGGCATCTAAGAATGGGGGCCCCGCCCCTTTCCAACTGGCAGCGGATGAAAACCTCTGCAGAGGAGCAAGGAACCACACAGAAAAATCAAAGCCTGCTTGTGCAAGTGGAGCCAGCGGAGCCAGCGGAGCCAGTGGAGCCGACGGTTCTCACTCGCCTGCTGCAGAAGACTGTCACAACTGCAGGATTAGCTGCAGCCTGTCCAGCGGCTTCCCATAAATTACATACTACAGCCGTGTGTCTCAACCCGGTCCTCAGGATCCTGGGGACAGTCCACATTTTTGCTCCCTCCCAGCTCCCAGCACACCAGGTATTTGGTGTTGTTGATTGGCTGGGAGCTGAGATGGAGCAAAAATGTGGACTGCCTGGGGGTTCCCGGGGACTGGGCTGAGAAATATTGCGCTAAATGAGGGAAATACTGTCCCCCTCCATCGAGCAGAACAGTGACAAACAGTGACAGGTCACACACTTGGGGCCTGACCGCCCCTGCTGACACATCCTAAATCCTAAATGGGGGGGGGGATTAATTACACGCCAGCTGTTTCCTAGACACGTCACCGGCTGTAAAAAGCTGCAAACCAAGCCCCTGACTCCTCGATCCAGAGACGCTGACGTTACCCGGCGAGGAAATAGGAGGAGAATGACAACGCAGGAGGTCGACAAGACCATAGAAAATGGGATGAGCTGGTAGATGCGCAATGAGGCAGCCCACCGAAAACAGAGTGTCTGCGCATACTGTGAGCTGGCAGATGCGCAATGGGGCAGCCCACCGAAAACAGAGTGTCTGCGCATACTGTGAGCTGGCCCACAGTGGTTATCTGCTCTATCTTGGGTCAGTGCCCGTCACTCCAGCCCTTGCTGATTCCCCCCCCCCGATATGGTAAGCACTGTTCCTCCCCCATTCCTGCACCATTTAGATCAGTGTTTCTCAAGCCAGTCCTCTGGGATCCCCAGACGCTCCATGCTTTTGCTCCCTCACAGCTCCCAACTGGAGCAAAAATGTGGACCGTCTGGGGGTCACCGAGCATCCAGCTGAGAAACACCGATTTAGATCGTTGTTGCACAGAAAGTCTTAATGCAACCAGGTGCATTTTTCTTTCTTTCTTTAACTTCACACAGTTCCAATGAGACAAATCCATTGAAAAGAGAAGAGGGAGTTTACCCCCAGCCCCCTGTCGCCTGTACGGCCCCTGCAGATGAAACTAGCGCTGATCCAGGAGGAAGTCAGGCAGCCTGATTTAAATGCACACTGGTACTTCATTTTATACTGGTTTTGTGAAAGAATCGTGGAGGGTGGAGCCAGTTCAACTGCAAGACTTCTCAGCAATATGGAAAACAGATGGTAAAAAACAACAGCTGGCGTGAGCAGCCAAACGGCTAACAGCGAAGGCCAGTTAGCTGTGCAGTTAACCAACACACTCCATCACAGAACACCTTTCCTTCGTCGCACAGAGAATGGTGTCATTGGGTGTGTGATGAGGATGACAGCTCACGCAGCTCCTGAGTACAACAGCGGCACCACACATGCAAGACCTGTCAGACAACAAGCTCTTTGATGCAGTCGTCTCTCCGCATCACCAAGGCCGGAGGCTCCCCTCCAACAGTAACTACCCGCTAGAGAAGAGCTTCACATTCTCAAACAGGACCGTACATTTAGTGGCCCACCACAAACCAGGAAATAAATCAAATCTAAAGTTGCTCTCAGTGAGACTGGCCATCGGACAAAGCTACAAGAGAACCAGGACTTGGCAGGAACTCTCCATCCAGTGAAAACAAACCCTCGGTCACTGACCCGAACACGGCTATCCTAATTTTGGGCCTGCGGAGAGATATCTTATCAGCCGCCCTGCTTGCTCTGCACAGACAAAGCTCCAAAACTAAGGTTAATTTCACCAGCATACATGGGAAAACTGGGATAGCTAAAAGCAGGGGTCAGACAGTCCCTATAGTAACTGGGCGTTAAGGGTCTTGCTCAGGGACCTAATGGTGAAACTACTCTGCTGACCCTGGGATTTGAACTGGTAACCTTCCTGGTAAAATAAAGGATAAATAAATACCATCCGAACCCAGAGCCACAAATCACCCCCCTTACATTCCCGTTTTGTAGCATCCTGTCAAATACAAATGCAGATAGACCTTCAAAAAAGAAAATACGGTGACTATTTTTGGCTCAAAATTGCTTTTGCGATGTTCCCAATGGTGTGAGGGACACCATCTAAAGTTTGTTTCATTGGTGCTCACTGACTGCTTCACACTAAAACACAGCTGGCATCCGACATGGAGGCCCCACGATCAGCACAGCGCTATGAAAGGCCCAGCATACACATTTACTGCTATAAAGGTGCTGCAAAGGCTGCAGCGGAATTGGAAATAACTATAAAAGTTTAAAAAGTCTAAGAAAAACATCTGTGTTATTTACAGTAACAAACTTCCTTAGAAGACAAAGAGCATTACTTTAGAAAAATGGCCAAACATTTCCAGAAATCTCTAAGAGGGACGACAAATGCCGCATCATCTGCTAATCTCCCTCGTTCTCCAGGCACAGGGAAGTTGCGGGCGCAGAGGGGCTACGTGCAGAGCAGGCGCGCCATGTTTATGAGGCTTCAAAACAACATTTTCAGGGCCTCAGCAAATTTCGGACTGATGTCAGGAATATTGAAGACAGGCGAAGCCATATGACCTATAAGTTGGCAGCGGAAAGCACAACAACGGCAAAAAAAACCCATGAGATACAATCTTGCGCTAGGCCATGTCAACAAGAGGCAAGTTTCCATAGGGGATGAAACCTCACCTCATTGTAAAACGTTAAGTCATGTGATCAGAGAGGCCAACTTCTTCCTCCCAGACTGACATTTTAACAAAAATGTGAAACTGCTTCACTGACAGCCCAACAATCCACAGTATACAGACATGGGCTTCCTAAATTACAGCACAGCTCTCCAAGATGGACGGCGGCAGGAATGCGACCACGGTGTCCAAGCGGGGCGGTTAGATGAGACTGGCAGCCGTGCAGAGGAAAGGGAAACTGCGACGGCCCAGGCTGCGCCGGTGCCACTGGCATTGTTTTCGTGCATCTGGCAAAAAAAAAAATTGCAATGGGGGGGAGGGATGCTGGAACGCTACTGCAGAAAACGTGGGAACATTTGTGGATAATTATCCTGTTTGTCCGGTGAGGAAGTGCTGCTTCACACCCATAATTCAAGGCGGGAAGCGGACACTTTACAGAGCCGCTATACCCTGTAAGTAACTAAACAGGGAAGGGAACCGGAAACAGGCAGCTGCACAGGGCAGCCAGAAATGGAAAGGTCCTTCAGGAGACTGACTACCTATTCCAGAAAATTCCTCACAGATGCCACCATCAGCCAGTCCTGCATGCCAGTTGCATGTTTACGCCTGGGCACAAATGGAGGGTCACGACACCAGAAAGAGCTCCCGGTACAGGCTCGGGCACTGCTAGCTCGCACATGCTGCTCAGAGGCGCCAGAGCATCCACGGCGTTTCAACGCGGGCCTGTGATACCGAGACGGGCGGTCAGCAGTGTTCGGGAGTGCGGAGGGCAGTGCCGCCTGACTGGGGAAGGACGAGAGCAGCAGGGGGGAGAGAGTATGGGTACAGCGGCCCTTAAAAGCCCCCGTTGCCAAGAACTGTCAGTCACGGTGGCGGAGAAATAGACGGAGAGAGTTCGCCTTCGGGGGGGGTCGGGGGCAGTGTGGTGCTGACAGACTTCAGGAAAAGCAGCTTGAGCCACATATTTACATCGGGGGGGGCGGGGGATCTCAGCTCCATCGCCCCACCCGCCTTCCCTCATTTTCCCTGAGCTTGCAGAACCTGATTGATCACGGAAGATAAAACTGGGGGGGGGGCTGAAGGCAAAAGCAAACATGAGCTCAGCAAATCTGGGACATGGGATGCATAAAAATACGGAACTCAGGCCCGGGGGGGGGGACTTGGCCTGCGGGCAGACAGATGCTAGCTGCCATTTCAGGATGCAGGTTTGTCCCCGTGGCCGGAAGCCTCTCCATACGCACCTGACGTTACCATGACCAGGGCTGGTACACTGCGTCAGTGATCAGAAGGTTACCGGATCAAATCCCAGGGTTATGACCTTGCACAAGACCCTTAACCAGGGACACTGTCTGACCCTGCCCTCTGAAAAATGTACATCACTCTGGACATCTGCTGAAAAAATAAAACGAAAACAAGCAACCCTGCTCACTGGCTCCTGACTGGCGAGCCCTGCAGAGCCTTGAAACATCCCGCCCCAACTTTTTTCTCTCCCTACAAAAACACCGTGAGCCTCACACCCGCCGTTTGTTGCATCGGGGGCCCATTTGGGACAACGCGCGCTTTGTCTGACTCCGAGGCACGCGGGACTGCCTCAAAGAGCAGCTGTACTGGCCGATTCGCAGACGCCAGCAGCACAAGGGTTCGGCTCAGAGCGGCCGCCGCTGTTTGGCTTTGGGTGACACGGCCTGTGTCAATGAGGCCCGTCTGAAGAAACAAAAGGCACAAACAGAACCAAGCAGGATTAAGCAGGAAAACAGACCCGGCTGATCATATCACTCACATCGGATTTTCAAGATCTCTGTGCTTTGCTGGCTAAATGTTACTGTGATATTATTTTAGCTGAAAGTCATTTTTTAGTTACATTTTACAGTGTGCCATTTTTCCTGCTGGTCTCACAAGAGTTTAGGAGAAATGCCTGCTCAGTATAAGTTTATAAGCCAACGTGACAAATGTCGCAAAATGAGGAAAAAAATAATCTGAGAAAACATGATTAGAAAAAAATTATTGGAAAAAAAATACTGAATGCAATGTTCACATTATTGGTGTCTAAACACAAGATATTACAAACTGTATAATAAAATTAAGAAAATTACATTTTCACCCAGCTAGCCTATCACACTATTGCAGTATTTTCTCGTACCGCCCCACGGACTGTTCTGGAAATATTGCCTATCTGCAGTTTTCTCACTTTCTCTCTCGGCATCCAAATGGGTTTCCTCTCTTCACAATTAGATTATATGGAACACTATCTGCTCGTCGGACCATTAAGCTGTCGCTTCTGCCGCCTGGGAATTCCTGGAATGCTTGTCAGAGTAATCGTCGTCTACGAGACGGCAAGAGTTACTCCAGCCTGAACCTTTCCGGATCATCTACTTTGGTCTTCGTTTTGTCCCATGGCCCCTGAGGTTTCCCTCAACGCCACGTCTGATGAAAAGGGGTAGGATGCACAGCAACGGTCCAAGTAAACAGCTCAACGCCAAAGCTTTCACGCCGTCGCAAAAGTCCCAGAGAGCTGCCCTTTGTGGTACTCATTAACAACGCATAGACAGGCGCGATATATCGGTATCGGCCGATGTTCAGTATAAATCACGTTATCAGAATCAGCTCTGTGTGGTCACACTTATGTTTAGGTTTTAGTCGATATTCAAAGTTAGCAGCACCAAAGCTAAAGAAATAACTAGTAAAATAACCGAGATGATCCCATTGGACAATCAGCCATTTTCCACAGTGAAGGACGAGGGATTTTGTCGGCTCATTCATCACCTAGAACCTCACTACAGTCTCCCAAGTCTGCGCCGCTTTGCTGACGTCTCACTGCCTGCATTATATGATGTGGTTGCTACACATATTCATGGGATCTTAAGAAGGTACCTGACCGACATCAGTTCTCCTGCAGATCTTTGGAGCTCAGAGGTTACCTGGTTATCAGCGTCTGTAATGTTAGACAAAAATATCATTTCTACATTGGTGCACCACTAACATCACACATGGCAACAACAGGTCTCCCTAGTTCTCAAGAACCTACCTTACAACCAGCAAGTCAGTCACCTGAAAAGCATCGACTCTGTCAGTCATCTGAGTCTGAGCTCCTGCCTCGACGCCCGTGAGGAACACGGCATAAATACACCACTGCCCGTATTTACCTCACTGAGGCCAACAAGCCAGTCAGCAGTATTAACCGTAACAGCAGAAATGTACACAAAACTTCTGCATATGTTAAATCAGCATTAACGCGTGTGTGAACGACATTCCAATGTATCAACCCTGTTGTTCGATAGTTTCTCAAACAGCAACAGGGCCAGAATTCGAGAACAGCAGAGAACAGCGGGAACAGTGGGAAACAGTGGGGAACAGCAGAGAACAGCACGGAACAGCAGGGAACGGCAGGGAACAGCAGGCTGTTTTATGCATCTGTAAACAGCAGTTGGTAGCCTTGTCAACAATGGCATTTTTGTGGCCGGCTTTGTTGTGTGGCGGCTATTTTGTTCAGCTCATCCTAAGGCTCTGTGACCTTCACCTGAATCCACAGCAGGCCGGGGACAGACGGGCCGCAGTCTGGTTGGGGATTTTCAACCTGAATGGTGTAATGCCTTTTGGCACGACGGGAGAGGGAAGAGTAACAAGAATGAGCTCCCCACCATGAGAGATCACTGTCTCTTACCACCATTGCTCATCTCTGAGGAAGAGGTGACAATCATTTTCAAGAAAGAAAACTGGACAGGAGCAGACTGCTTATGTCTCATCTGTCCAGCCAGATCACAGGAACCTTCAGCACTTCCCTCAGACTGTGTAAAATCTCACCCTACTTCAAGACATCCACCTAAATCCCCCTTTCCTAAAGTTCTAAGGTGAGCGACCTGTTGGTCACAGACCAGGTCTCCTAACCCAGCCTGACTCTGGAGTCTGAAATTCCTGAAAGCTAGATTCACACGCACATCGGATATTCTGTCTATCAGAGCTGCAGAACCACAAACCTGTGTCCCCTGGCCAGCATCCCCCTCTCTAGCCAGTAACGACCTCACATCAAGGAACGACTCCTGTGAAAATCATCAAACGTGTGGAGAACAGCAAACTGAATCAATGTAATCGCAGATGTCAATGAATCACAGTGCCGGGCGGCAGCAGACAGAAACGTCCACCAGTATGCTAGTGATACCCTCTTACTCAAGGTAACCAAGACCTTACACATCATTGTTTACTTGAGGAGCACTCAGGCCTAAATCCACTATCTTCATCACTGGCAAATAAATAGCTATTGCAATCCAATATAAACACTTTATTCGTTTTATTGTGGGTTATTTTTTCTTCCAGGCTAAACAATAACTGTGTGTCAGGGTCTGGCAGGGATATCTCAATGTTAAGAACAAGAATATTTCTCACAAATTTCTTTTAGAATGAATAAACAAAATTTCAATTTGTTATTGAATGAAATTTATTTGCTGCTATTTCTGCATGTGTTTCTAAATTGCATTACATTTCATATTGAATAAAAAAAATGATCCCAGGGACAATATTGGACATTTCTACAATGTCAGAAAAATGTGAACCAATTTATACCTTTGAGGGTACAATTCCTTGTCCCTGGGGCTGTACCCTAAAGGGTCCGCCAATTGTACCCTAGCTGCAGGTAAAAATTCCTCAGCGTCCATTTTTGTACCATTGGTGTACACTGACGTTGTTTATAACTTGGGAAACAAAACCGTACTGGAGCTGTACTCTTTTTCCTGACAGCGTGCCATAACCTTAAAAATGACAATTTTGATTGATTTTCAACTTACAATGCCGGTGTGTATGGCAGTTACAGTGTTAAGGTTATTTTAAGTAATGTCCTATTTCGCAGAATAAAGGTAGAGGTGCAGTCATTAGCACATTGTCCAGGGACAGGCAGTCGTGTTACACACACTAACGTGCCGTCGTCGACTGCCTGTCACTGGTGATCCTGGCCACGGACGGCTTTGCCCTCGGCTGCTTAAATCACGTGCCGTCAGAATGATGCAGGATGCTGCCCTGTCCTGGAGACTCTCCTGTCAAGCCGGCTCTTCTCCACCTGTCAATCGCCGCACGTCACAGCCCCCCCCCGCCCCCCCAGTCCCTTCTGTCGTGGTGATGGAGGGATTACATGGAGCAGGGCCACTTCCATCATCAAGGTCAGCCATTTTTATTTAACTGAAGTCATGGAGGTCCTTGGTAACATACTTCAAAATTTTCCATGAGATATTAGACACTTTTATCCAAAGCAACATATATTTTTGAGACAGCAGGGGCAGACAGTCCCTGGAGCGATTGAGGGTTAAGGGCCTCACTCAGGGGCCCAATGGTAATGGGCCTCGCTCAGGGGCCCAAAAGTGACATCATCCTGCTGACCCTGGGATTTGAACCCGGGAACCTTCAGATCACAGACAGTTTCATATTGTATCGTAGCCAATACACATTTATTTTACTAAAGACTCTGACACTAGACACCCTTAAGCTGAGACAGGAGCTTATGTGTCAAATACAACTGATGTTTGTTTACTCACAAGAAAGATCAGGTCCAATTTATTACACAGACCGCAGGACATCCCCGTTAATACGTCTGTGATATATCTTTACAACTTTTCACGTTTTACAACTAAAATATGTTGCAAAATAAAAGGTAAAATACAAAAATGGTTTTATAACTTCATTACAAATAAATGCATATTTCACTGGCTCGCACGGCTGTCTAATCCCTCCAAGGCTGTTGGTTCGAATCCCACCTCCGCTCTGTGCGGGGGGATTTCGCATGATCTCGTGCTGTACCGGTTTCCGCCCAGAAACGTGAAGGATAATCGGTACAGTATCTCTAAACTGCCCGTAGTGTTTGTGTCCTGGAGGAGACGTTGCCAAGGGCGCCTCTGTCCCCCGACCCTACCCAGGATAAGTGGGCGGGAAATAGACAGATTTAAGAAATACAGGCTACTGCAAATGGGTAGGAATTCACTGCCGATGACTATAAATTTACTTTAACTTGAAGGGGGGCGTTGGTTGTTTATTAACTACTACAGTCGCACGGCACTGGCAAAGTGTAATCAACAAAAATTTGTTTGCACAGTGCAACATTTATACCTTTTCATTTCTGTCAGTGTTCATCTGTATTAAAATAACCAACAGCACCACTTATTCGTGTACTGTACCGTAATTAGCCTACCGCAAATAACAACGAATTAACCCGAATTACCCTGAACAGCCCGACGGGAATGAACCTCAACCGGCTCAACACTCAGGGTTTACAGACATGCGATGTAAACTCCTTATTGACTCCGTCCTGGATTAAACGTCTATTTGATAACATAGGAGATGCCTGTCTAAGTCAGTGTGGATTCTGTGCCAGCGCTGGGGGAAACACGTCGGCATGTCGCAACGCATACACGGTTACACGCCTCTTATGTCTAAAATGTACACAACTTCCTATTCCAGCTGCTCAGTTACATATAATGTTTTTTATTGATGTGCCATAAACGCAAACATTAAGCTAGGCGAATCGAAACAAGACGTGTCAAGCTGTTTTTTATATATGTATTAAAAGGAGCACAGACATTCTTGCATAAAATACAACGAAAACCGGATAATCTGCCCAAATAGATAGAGAGACATTATGAAAGATAAGACTGATCAGAGTACAGCATCCGATCGCCGTCGGCGGACATGATCAGTGACTGATCGCCGCACATTTTCTTGCATCTTTGCTCACGGAAATTAAAGATTCTAAAATGCCACCAACTTCCAGCAGAACAGTGCGCATGCTGCGAACCCCGTTATTAAAACAAGACTCTCACTGACGCAACCTCTCTCTCGGATCCGCCAAACACACCAAGAATGAAATCAGCAAAAAAAAAATAATGCTACTTCAAAAATAAGTTACTTACAGAAATGGGACACGCCGCACGCAGACGGCTTGCAGCGCAGCGCAGCGCAGCGGAGGGAGGCGCACGGCGTCCGCATTTAAAGGGGATTCCTGGCATAGCAGAGCGCGCACCTCCCGTGCCTGCGCTTTTCCTCCAGCCGTCCTCCCTTCCAGATGTCAGTGCCTCGGAGCGCCGCCGAGCCCCGGTCTCCGCCGCTCCGGAACTGAACGCTCCGATCGCAGCTCTAACCGCAGGAAACAGTTTTCCGCGACCCCCGTGAAACAGCCCCCCCTTCGCGCTCCCCAAACATTATTTATACGCGCTCCTGCCTGCTGTTACTGCCCTGTCATCTGTCAGATCTGTCACCTGCGGTTGCTGGCTGGAAAGAGCATTTCGCAAAAGCAGCATCAGACTAAACTGTTCAGCTAATTATATTACTGATAGTGGAATTTCCGTTTGACTCATGGACTTAATGGGTTTTATGAGAATAAACCGGTTACTGTGACCAGGGATGCAAAAATGTTATCTTCTTGTGTTTTTAGATTTGTAAAAAGTATTTGTAGAATTATCTGTTATGTCTCATGTGCTCCTTTCAAGGAAAGTCAATACCATTAAAAAGCATTACCTTGTGCTGCGTGCAGTGCGCATTTTGGCGTGTTTAGCCGTACCTAATTTTAATCACTTTTACACATATTTCACATTTTTACCAATGCTGGCAATTCAAAACTACTATAACAGAGGCTAAACATCTTTTACAGGAACAGTGTATGTATGAATAAATGTCGATATTAGAATGTAATGTTTAATTAACACTCATTTAATTGCAAATAATGAAAATATTGTAGAGATCTCTAAAAGTGACTGGATTCAGAGAGTCATGATTCGTTTACATTCACCTACTTGATATTTGTAATGTTATTAGTCATGTTAGCATCTTTTTTAACATGGTGATCAACAGCCAATCCTCCATACAGGGGTGCCATTTAAGGGAGGTGATTTCAAGGGCCACTGAATGACAGGGGCCCTAAAAAATTTGGAACCTGCTTGGATTTTTCTGGATTGGGGGCTCAATATGTTATGCTTTTCTGGGGTGTAAAATCTATAGCAGCCCCCCTGCCTGGATACACATTTCACGATATTAGTCTATAACATATAACTGTGTAAAACAAGGATGTTCCTATATAAATTTTCTATAGCAATATTCTAAAAATCTGCACATCTTGTGGATGGAATCTTTGTAATGATAATAACTGTCAGCCTCTGGACAGTGTTGTCCCGGTGAAGGTGATTTTGCTGGTTCTACATAAGGCCCTGAAGAAGTCGATTATTTAACTGCTGGCTCCGTGGGGGTGCAGACAAAGCGTCCTTGACTGCAGCATGAGAGCGGTGACTTTCTGCCCCAGGATGAGGTTTGTGAGAGATGGCAGAGCTAAATGGGAGGGTCCTTCAAGTGAAATAAACGTAATGAGGGACAAAACATCAAAGATCCAAGCCTAGTGTTAAGTCATTTACCAAAAGTATCCCAGTGCTGTTCCAATCATAATTTCATTGTTGTCCAGCCTCCCACCCCCA
>JAODLD010000016.1:3953824-4006374 GCA_026781065.1 Mormyrops boulengeri
CCCAATAAGCTGCTGGGGCAGCAGGCTGCGGGATCCCTGCATGCGCTCCTGTGGACTTTGGCTGTAGCTGCCTGCAGCGTAAAGAGCCCCACGGTGACTGTGCCGAGAGACGGAGCCGCAGATGTGCTCCGCATTTCAACGGCTGCAGGGACAGAATTTAACGAAGAAAAATCGGACAGAAATGTCAGAGCAGATTGAGCTTGGAGGAGATGCTGAAACTCCCTTTTCTGGTCCGGTTTTAAAAGCCTCTTTGGACTCCATGAGGTTTCCATGTAGTGTTAGTAACCGGTCAGTGGACAGTGCCGTCTCTCAGTGCCTTCTCATCAATCTTGGACATCTGAGCAAGTGCCACACGTATAATTTTAGCTCAGGTTCTAAACACCGTCATGGCAGGCAAACTGGCAGGCAAGCTCAGGGAACTGGGCCTCAGCTACTCCATCCGTAGCTGGGTCCTGGACTTCCGGAGAGGCAGAACCCAGGTGGTGAAGATTGGTAACAACACTTCACCTCCTCTGATTCTCAACACCAGGCCTGCCTGAGGTTTGCTGCCGGAGTTCAAGGCTGAGTGTCCTCATCACCAGTGACTGACTGAATTCAGAAATAACTACATCATTGATTTCACAAAAAAAAAAAACTGACAAAAACATTGTTCAGTTTTGTCATTTTAGTATTCCTTGCTAGAAGTCCTCACAGAGCCTGGATAGCTCAGTCGGTAGAGCATCAGACTTTTAATCTGAGGGTCCAGGGTTCAAGTCCCTGTTCAGGCGATCATTTCTTTATGGGAGTGCAAAACAGCAGCACATTCTGTACCTTGTTATTTCAAAAACCCAGTCAGTTACAAGACAGCGCTTTATGACATAAAGCCCGCATTCATAAAATTATTCGGCCAATGTGTGGCTCAGTGGGGTGTGCATGTGATGAGACGGTCACCAATTCGAAGTCCAGGGTCTGCAGAGGGATTTCACCAATAGGACTTAGCAAGGCCATCAACCCCCAATAGCATCAGGGACTAACTGACTCTGCTTTCTTTTCTTCGTCACTTTGGAGAAAGTGTCTGCTAAATTGTATATATTAAAAAAAATATCTGACAATGCAAAAACGTTAATGTGGCTCCCTCTGCTGGTTGATCTTGATATGGGTACCTTGAAGTACGATTAAGGTAGACGTTTGCTTGATTAAGTAAAAGCAAAAATGTCCTACAGGAGACATAGTAGCTTACTGTACTATTGATTAAACTTTTATTGCCGGATGTTATAAATCTTCATAAATCAATGAAGAGCTCTGATTTCATAGAGTTTCCAAAAGTTTTTCTTTATTTACATACTGTTTCTTCTCTCTTTTGTCCTTATTTTCCTGTTCTCACAGTTTTACATAGGGCTGCGAAATTTTTATTTATGCCATATACGCGATAACATGAGTTTTTGCTCTAATATTCCGACAGGTAAACATAATTGTCATCTGACTACAATGTAACTAAGCCGACTGTATATTAGTCACAGTGACAAATTAGCTAAAGCAGAAGCCCTAAGTGAGACTCAAACTTATAATTTCAGCACCGCTCCACCGGACACTGGATATAAGTACCCGGCGTCGACCGATTGCACCACAGGAACAGCCAACAAACGACGTCTGCCTTATAAATGTCATTAAAAATAAATAAATAAATGCTATACAGTAACCCAGATTTTACAGGAACTGCAACAGCTATTTAAACGAGATCCGTATGACAGACATATGAGCGGAAATACAGCAATCAATAAAGTAATAATCATTAAAACCAATAAGATATGAGTATTAAGCTCTAAAAAAATACAGGTTTATCTTCAATAAACTGTGGCCAGGGGCGAAGGAGCCGAGAGGAGGTGGGAAGTGTACCCCACAATTCATACACCTTTATAGACCAATAGATAGAAATATTAAGTTGTGCCCCCCACCAACAGGCATATCTAACTGTCTCCTACGCCGTTGGCTGTGTCCATTAAAATAGCAGTGGTATTCAACTTTTACCGACACGTGGTTCTTAAAATTTACAGGCAACTTTGGTGGAAAGTAAACTATTGTCTCTTTGTATGAATTTTATCATTATACAAAAATAAAAATGTAGTGTACTGCTTCAAGTTATATTATAGGGTTCCTGTCCAGGATAAGTAACTGCGAGATAGGTGGATGGATCAGTTCACTGTGAAATCTAACTCGTTGTGAAGGTGATCCTCTTTGCTCTGGAGGATTAACTTAAAAATATTAATCACAATACTGAAGGCGCAGTTACACTTCGGGGCTTAATGGTTGAGGGACAGGGGGTCCAGGTGGGTTTAAAGAAATGTTTAAATGGGTTTAAAATGCCACTGGAACAAATAAGCAGGATTTGATATATTATAAGGCCGTAATCCTGAGCGAACATTCTGTCAAATAAGTTTCTGTAATTGAATATATTGTGGCACCTCTATGAACTGATTTTTAAATAAGAGCCTCAATCCTAATTCGTGGCTAAAACATGCTACAGTGCAGCTGTTACTGTGCCGTTCACGTATGAAATACCCAATAAAATATTTTTATTACAATTTCTTCTCTTTTACTTTGACACGCCGTGCTCGGCATGCGCGCTTCTGCGCATTCATTCGATTTGCGCGGTTTCCACTTTTAAGCGTAATACGGCCCCTCGCGCCTGAGCGCGTGCGGTCCCGTTCCGAACCGTGGAGTCGGTTAATTCCGTGAAACGGGTCCGTTCCGGTTCGTTCTGCGGTCGCGGTTCGGCCGGGGCAGCCGACACGCCCGGACGCGGTTATGGAGTGGAGCCCCATGGAAATAAACCCCGAGGTAACGCTCCCTTTAGGCAGGGCTTCTGACTCGGTGCGGCGCCATGTTTATTTCCCAGAAACCACCATGTCGCCTAAACAAACTGTTTTTCTTTTCAGATGCTGAACAAAGTACGTGCCGCCGCTGGGCTCCGTCTGCAAAGAGCTTTTTATAACATACGTTTGCTTTCCTGCGCCCCTAATGAGATTTCCCTTAAGACTGTGGGGGTTTCAGTCTCATTACCCGGAGTCTTTGTATTGAGAAAGAAATTAAAACAATAATAAAAGTATTTATGTAGCGTTAAGGTATCGCCCAATAAATGGGTAGGATATAACTTGTTAGCATGTGTCAGGTGTATTCTGCGGTTTTATTACGCGGCTTGAGGGCAAGCGTGTGTTTAAAAATGGCCCAAACAGCACCGGCTGATTGCAGGCGTTGACCGAACTGGGGCTCGTCGGGAGCTGGCACTTCGTCGACGTGGTGGGCCTGGACGCCGCGGCGCTGCAGCAGGTGCCCGTTCCCGCCTGCGCCATCATGCTGCTCTTTCCGCTCACGGGTCAGGTAGGCGGGGCCCGGCGGAGAGGGGGCGGGGCGCGCGGCAGGCAACAGAGGGGCGGGGCCCGGCGGAGAGGGGGCGGGGCACGCGGCAGGCAACAGAGGGGCGCGGCGGACAGGGGGCGGGGCGCGCGGCAGGTATTGGAGGGGCGGGGCCTGACGCACAGGTCCCATTCTAGTCATCTTTATTTGTACACATTTCAGATCAACGTGTTGTGCCAAAATACGGTACATCAAGAGGATTATCTGTCTATCTAGGTGCTACAGTGTTTGAAAGCCAGTAGTGTGTTTTGGTATGTTCTTACAAGCCATCATTTTTTTTTTGTAGTCTACATTCTCAGAAGCGCTGCTTGGGAGGAGAAAGTAGTCTATTAACAAAATACATTCTGAGTTTTACTTAGCCGCAGTAAACTTTTGTAGTATTTTGTAGCCGATTGTTGTCTAAGTGAACGCTGTTCTGTGTGGGGTGAATGTCTGTCAGCATGAGTCTTTCAGAGCATCGCAGCTGAGGAGCTTTGAGGATGACCACAAAGTTTACTTCCTCAAACAGACTGTGGGAAACTCATGTGGAACCGTTGGGCTTCTGCATGCTGTGGCCAACAATAAAGACAAACTAGAATTTGGTAATAAAAACTGTACACAGTCCAGAGTTCTCCAGACTGGGGTTGCGCAAACTGCAATTATAAGTAGCTGTTCTGTTTTTCTTGGCCTTCAGAGAGTGACTCCGTGCTGAAAAAGTTCTTAGAAGACACAGTAAACATGTCTGCAGAGGAAAGAGCCAGACAACTGGAAAGCAATCAGGTATTTGCTGTATCCTCTGAATAAACTATAACTGTCTTTCAGGCAACTTATTTAAAGGTCGTTATTTAAGAGATGTAAAAGGATCATTTGGTTGTTGAACTATAAATCAAGTGGTTGCAAGTAATAAGGACAATCATTCCAGTAGATGGTGCTAAGAAACTGTCCATGTACATATAAATATATGATACAACAAGTTACTGGTGACAAATGTCAGTAGGCCATGAAGCAAGTCCTATATTTAAAAAGAGAACTGTCCATATTCGCAGTTTGTGTTCACTTTAATTATTTAAACATCCGTGCCCCCCAGGAAATTCATAAAGTCCATGATGGGGTGGCGGCAGAGGGACAGTGTCTGGTAAATGTTTTTACACTGACAGTTTTGCTAAAAGACATTAATTTGTGCTTTATTTCAGTTTTTAATCAGTGTCTGGCTGTGTGTATAAGTTGAATTGGTCATTTTTTCCATTTTTTCCAAATTGCAATGTCACATCCAATTGTGTTGTCAAATGACTGCATTTTTAAAATAAAAAACTAGTATTAAAGAAATTATGCAGTGATGTCATATGCTTACCAAAATATTACCTGAGTGATTTATTTGAGGATTATGTTAGGTGTTTATGCATGTACAGTATTTTACAATACGGACTGTAACTTCATGGAAGTATTGAATTTTCAGGCTACTTTGTGTCTCCTCAAGGTGGAAGAAGGAAAAATTGTTTTTCACTTAACTACTTTTGTCAATGTGGATGGACAGCTGTGGGAACTGGGTAAGACATAGTGATGGTTCTTAGTTCAGTGTTGGATTCATATTAAATGGTTTCATTAAGGAAAATTATTCTTTAACATCCTGGAATAGTCAACCTTTGAAATGCCAAATAGTAGAATGCAGTGTTGATGCTGAACTCTTGTTTCTACTGACCATTCTGCCTTCAGATGGAAGAATGAATTTCCCTGTGAATCATGGTGCTACACATGAAGACAGTTTTGTAATGGTACAGTATTTCAACATCAATAGATAGATCATCCTGTACAGTTTTTACCCCAAACTCAAGGATGTCAGTTTAAGGAACACAAGTGAGGCAGTAACAATCTGACGTCCCTACACTAGCAGGCTTCCTTTGTGCTGGCAGAAGGTCATCTTACGGTTGGATTTTTTTTTCGCAGGATGCATCAAACATCTGCCGTCAGTTTGTGGAACGCGAAAAAGATGAAGTGTGGTTCTCAGCCGTGGCATTATGCAGAGCCTAATGAGAAGAGTGACGGAAAAGATCTCCGTGGACAAGTGCCTGTCCGGCTTATAAAACTGACTGGGAATTAAGTGTGTGTTTTAAATGCTTACAGTTCCATCTTTTCACCTATCGGTATGCTGACTCTTATTTGCTGAAAAGTACATAAACGAAGCAGTATGCGGGCACTTTGGTATTTTATAAGTTATAAACCTGTGGAAAGCTCAGTTCACCAGCTTGACTCTTCACTCTTGGATTAAAAATAGATGTTTCAGCTAACAACCATTTCATTACCTAGAGGAACTAGAGATCTACAGGCTTGTTTTTAAATTGAACTTTATACTTTGCCTAATGGATCTGCTGTAGAAAACCTTAAGTCAGGTTCCTTTATGTATTTTGGCAGAAGATGTAATTAGTCGATAATACTGCTTTGTTCAGAGTAGACGGAAAAGACTTTTGTTTGATTATAAAGCTCCCAGCTTGGAATGACGTACTGTTTATAAAACTGCAGAAGTTTGTACATCTGGTCGTGGATGTTGACCTTTAACACAAGTGGGATACTTTATTTACTACTCATGTGGTCTGTAGTCATTTTGGCAATCAAACTTGTATCAAAGTGTCACATGGAGCATTTAAGCAGTACTTAGGAGTACATGTGAATTAGCAGTTATTAAAAAGCACGTGTTGAAATGTTGTTTTTAAGCATACTGTATATTTCAAGTGTTACCCTGCCCTGCCTGGTGTGGGCGCCCCTGAGCATGTGCCCTGTGGCTGCGGAGCGGGCGTGCATCCCCGGCGGCTGGCTGATGCGCTCGGCTGCTTTGCATTGGCTGCCGGCGCTCACTCCTGCTCTGTTTATTTGCGGTCGTCGGTCCGACGCGCTGTGCGATGCGAGAGAGCGGGCGCGGAGGTACAGCGGCCGTGTGAAGCGCACGGATCTTCCGCAGTGAAATATCACCTCCCAGGTCTCCGTGGTGGTCTCGGAGCTGCTCTCTGAAGCAGGATATTTCAGCTGAAGCTACCTGGAGGTCGCTCCTCCCTGTGCTGCTGTACGAATGGCTTGTCATGGTGTGGAGGCTGGCGGACACCCACAGCATCCGCGTTTGGAGGCAGTGCTCAGTGCGGCGCAGAGCTGGATCGAGGTGAGATCTGTGTCCCGGGAAGTTCACCGGCTTTCCATTTCGGACAGGTATTATAAAGCTAAACGCATTAAAGTAAGGTGAAGTAAAGTATATCCGTCTGTCAGCGAAAGCGGGTTGTGGGTGTGGATACGCGCAGCGTGTTTTTGTCCTACAGGCTCTTCGGAGGAGAATCAGAAACCGCCTAAGTCCGTGTCCGTGTGGAGTTAGTGCTGTATCCGTAAGATGATCGCTTGGCCGAAGATACAGACATCTCACTAAACATTTGCAGAATTGCCAAAAACAGGTTTTGTTCGTGCTGAAAGTTAATTGCATGAATCCACAGTGTTTCGCTTTGCACTTGTAAGAGTTTATAATGGGTTCTTTCGCATGGGTTACCTACTTTTAACTTGCTCGTTTTTTTTTGTTGCACGCGTGAGTTGCTGTGCTTGATGCCCCTTGTATAAGCCCGTTGACCGAAGTGTACTCAGAATTAACTAAGCAGTCCCATGTCACCTCTCTTAAGGATTTTGTCGTAAACGATCTATATTTTTGACTAATCGCTTATTAAAATTTCAAACTGATAACTAATCAGATGCAGTGTTTGCAACAGAGTAAGCCGTCTTTTGTTTAAAGTGCATTTGGACTTAATGGTTAGCAGGTGTGACTGCGACATATCAGTAAGCAGACCGAAAAGTAAATGTGGTGAAATGTAGATGAATGAGCTCCGTATGGAAGGGAAGTGGTTGATTCTGAGCTTTATAGGCGGTATATCAGGCTTTTGAGTCCCATGTTTCAGTGTGTAAGGCAACAGAACCCGTGTCCTGCTGTGAGACGGGGATGTTACTGTTAGCAGTTTGGTCTCCCTGCGCTTTTCAATGGGGCGTCGGTGTAACGTGTGAATCTCTATCCCCTGTTTTTCGTACATCACCAACTTGGTAATAAATCGGACAATTCAGACACGGTGAAGGAACCAGACTCGCATTGTTGTCCTGAGATGACTTTAGTGTCCGTCTGCAGAAAACCGGATTTAGTGTTGCAATCAAATATTAGAAAATAGTTTTAAACGAAATCATTATGCAGCCCACCATTGAGCATGTCACTGGTAGTTATCTGTACAGGAATCATTTTTTAAAATTTTTAATTAAATGTATAGGACTGAGTTTAAAAGTTTGTTTTGCTAGTTACAGGTGTTGGGGAACAAAAGCAGGATTTTTTTAAGCACGGTCTTCTGAAGACAGTCAGAGTTCTGTTTTATATGAAGTGGATGAGGAATTGGCACCGGTATTACGGAGAGGGCACGATTCTGTGGTCCCAGCTGTAGGATGCCAGCAGGTCATTTTGTTCCCCCCCTCCCCCCCGATTCTCCCTGATGATGCTGACCCATCATGCTTGTAGGAGCCCGCCTGCAGGGTTGCGTTTGTGATGTGCTTGCATGGTAATGCAGATAATATCTTCCAAGTGTCAGGAATCTCTGGTGTTTTCACAACATTGACACCCTGCAGGGAGCCTTCTGGCAAAGGTGGGACATGAATGCTGATCCTGAGGTCCCCTGACTTGCCTTGAGGACTGTGAAGGAATTAACCAGAAGTTTTGCTTGAGTGAGCCCCCCGACGGGCATGAGGAATCGTGGTGTCGTGGTCTGAGTGATGCACTCCATGTAGCAAGGCCAGATGGCCATGCTGATCTGTGCCAATCTGGGGTTCAATCCAAGGGCGTTGCCTTCTCATGCTGCAGTGGCCTCGCTGAAATCCCCATGGGTTCGCATCCATGTTATGACTTGCGACCATTGTCTAAATCCCAGCACACCAGGGTCGTCATGGAGAACCACAGAGTCACATGAGGACATGAAAACCCTGCTGAACTGTTTTCAGATAGATGATCAAAAATGTAATCTTCGGGAGCGTTTTATGGCTTAGCAGACACCTGTATTTGTGATCGGTAGGTTGCTGGTTTGAATCCCAGGGTCAGCTGAGTGATTTCACCGTTGGGCCCTTGAGATAGGCCCTCAACCCCCAGTTGCTCCAGCGACTGCCTGAGTCTACTTTTTTGGTAATGTTACCTCAGACAGAGGAGTAAGTGTCTAATGCCCGAGCCAGGTGAACAGCCAGAAAAGACTGAGTGATAAAAGTGTGGGGCCAAGTTTGCAAATTCCCTCAATTTCTGGAATTGGAGGTCCTGCAATTCAGACTCAGTTTCTAAAGTGTATGTGAATGCAGGCCGTTTTGTTTGTCTAAATGCAGTTCCGTAAATGTCTTTACAGACTATCACCCTTGCATTGCATTTGTTTTTGTAAAGGCCTGTTTTGTAGCCGTGGAGGCCTTCAGCTGAAATAAGAAGCCCTCCAAAAGAACAATGATGGTGCATTTTGAGGTTTCTTGTATGAGGCCGTTTCCTGACATTGAGTATTATTATTCTCCTTTTTCCTCTTTGTACGTATCAACAAGCCAGAAGTCCAGCCCTTCAGCAGTGGGATTCTTGCTTTCTCTGCCCTGGCTGCTGTCGTTTGCTGGGGTCCCGGGAAAGAAATAAATCCTCCTTTAATAAAACATTTGTTCAAACTGACAATTCTCTCAACGGCTCATTGGGCCCACAGTATGTGGAAAATCGCACACGTGTGTGAAAGACGTCAGCCCGTTGTGCCGTTTGTCGTTAACCGATAAGTCACGAGTGTCAGGTTGAGCTATTATCCACTTCCTCTATATATTCTTGTGATCCATAAAGACATTGTGTGGTTAAACTTCCTGAAGTTTGTCTGCTGAAAGCAAAACAATGCAGGAAAACTTTTCACATAAAAGCCAGTACGAGGGCTGTAATCCCCCTCTGGAGATCAGTGAAAGGGACCTTTTCACAATGAAGGAAATGTGAATTTGTGCCAGAATTTAAAAAGAAACCTTTGAATGGAAACTAATTTAATGATGTGAATAATATATATAATATATATACACACACACACATCCAGGGGTTGGACAATGAAACTGAAGCACCTGGTTTTAGACCACAGTAATTTATTAGTATGGTGTAAGGCCTCCTGTTGCGGCCAATACAGCATCAGCTCATCTTGGGAATGACAAATACAAGTCCAGAGGGATTTTGATTGATATATACCTGAGGCAGTTCCTGAACCAGGAGGTCCAGAACCTCCTGACTGTACCCACACAACACAGATCTCGCAAGTCTTCTCTCCCAAGGCTCCCTCAGAGAAGGGCCTTCTCATCCAAGGTTCCCTCAGAGACGGCCCTTCTCTCCCAAGGTTCCCTGGTTACGGAAATCTCTCCGCTATCGGCACAGCAGCAACACTCCTGGTGCTGGCAGCCGGCAAGCCGCCCCGTTACTCTCCAGGAATCTGGGAACACTTTGAATGAAAAAACGTCTCGCATAACCGCAGAACAGCTGCCCGGCGAGAGACACTCAGAATGAGAAGAGATGCCCATCAGCCTCCTGACTGCGCTGTAGAGAGAGCCGTTTATTCGATGCCCAGTGGTGAAGGCTGGTGTCGGGATCAAATGGCCACCTTGGTTATCATCTCATGAATCTTGAAACATCATATAATTTCTCTATTGTATGTGGTGTCGCTTTTCAAAAACTTGTTTGTCTACACTTTGTGGTCACGTTTGAAAGGTGATTCAGATGAGTGCAGTGGCCTTAAACTGCATGCTGTAAAACAAGTGGAATTAAGGTGAAATTTACCAGATCTGTTTCAACTTTTGTTAATTGCTACGCTGGATTTTAATGGCTAAGAGGCCCTGCATGGAAACATGAGGTATGTGTCAAGGGCAGAATCCCCAAGCCGGCCAGGAAATCCAGCATCGTGGGTCTTCAGCCCGAGCAGTATGGGGCTGTACAAGAGGGCAGAGATGTTGACTGTAATACTACCAACACTGAAGAATAATATGAGAATGTTTGTGTCCGGAATTGGACTTTCCATTGTCTAATTAGCGTTGCTTTCATTTCTATGGTGCCCTTCATTTCCGTCACTGCTTTCTTTTGCAGAAGTGTCTCGCAGTGTTTTAACGAGACAGGAATTTGTTTGGAGCGAAGTGTACGGTCCTAATTTTGGGCGGTTTTCCCTGGGGTGCCATGCTTAAATGCTCTTAAATGCCCTTTGTTTCAGAGGTCCAATGATAAGTAAAAATGTACTGCCCTTGTCAGTTGGCGGGCATGTCTTGGCGAATGTTCCCGCGATGTACGTCATCGCTAGTATCGATAAACGCATCAGTGGAGTCGGGTGAGAGCCTGTCTGGTCTGGCTGGCTGGCTATCTGAAAGTGCTGAGTGAGCTGGCTGGGTAATTAGGGTGCCTTTTCCTGCACTGTAAAGCCGTCGCCTCTCCATCTTCCTTCCCGACGTCCCCTTCGATGCATCCTTTATGTCTGTGGCTCCCTCATTTAGCTCCTCCTGGCTCATCCCCAGTTTCTCAGGTGAGTAGGGGTCTCAAGGAGGAAGTAACAGGTGCCGAGGGCAAACAGTTTCCCGGTGTGGGGGATATGGGGGCCTGGATAAGTATTTGGGAGCCACGCCCATTTGCAGGGCCATACAGCCACTTGGGGCAGCATTTCTCAGCCCGGTCTTCGGGGACCCCCAGACAGCGCACATTTTTGCTCCCTTCCAGGACGGAGCAAAAATGTGTGCCGTCTGGGGGTCCCCGAAAAGGAGATTGGGAAACACCGACCTAGGGGCTTTTCTCAGTAGTGGCTGACCGGCTTCATGGATCCCCACGTAACCACGGAGACGGTGAGAAGTGAATGATTCCCTCATTACTGTCGCTGGGTCATTGAGTTTCCCAGGAGACGTGATTGCCTTGGAGACAAGTGCTCTACAAGTGTGCAGCGGGACAGGTTATGCGCTCTGCTCGTTTGGCCAGGAGGAGGATATGTTTAAATTCTAAATGCATATTAATGGATGCTCCACATTGAAATTCAGTGTTGTGGCTCAAGTCTCTGCCCCCTAATTATTCTACAAAGATGACCAAAATGTATTTTTTCTTTATTTCTTCCTCAGGACACAGAAAATAGTAAAAGGGCAGATAGATAAAAGACTCGCATAATGAGTGTGAGCTGTGTCTTCGTATGGAACTGATGAATCAACAGCTTTTGTGTCATACTTCTTATATGATTTTTAAAAACTATCATAACAAATCCACTCAAAGATTGAAGGGCTTTTGCCTTCTCTCTGAGAAGGAAGATTGGAAGCTGCAAGAAGAAAGCAAAAATAAGACCAGGCGTTTTTCTTGCGAATTTGGAATCCAGGCCACAAAGGCAGCGGTGCCAGATTCATATCATGCTTGTCACGGCGGGTTGCCGTGAACACGCCGCCGCGGGCCAGTCAGAACCAAACGTTTCAGCACTTTTGTGGCATTTCAGTCACTGTTCAAAGTTAATCACGTTCCCCTGGTCCCGAAAGAGCTGACAGATTGCAGGTGAGAGATTTCAGGGATGCTTATCTTTCACCCCGTCCACTTTTTGGACAGACAGACATGGGCATCGGATCCAGGAACTACTTGTTTCAAAGAATTGGCAGAGCTGATTTGGTGTGCAGGCTGCGTGTGAATGCAAAGCTTGTAAAAATATTTGTTTTGAGGCTGTTTTTTCTTTTCTTATTCAGGAATGTTTCAGATTTTATGTAGGGAGACATGAAGAAACCTTTGTCTTTAATAAAGTTACCTACATAAATGTGGCTTGTCTTAAGCTTTATAGGGATACCTAAGGGTGGTGGGAGATGCACCCTTGTATTTAATCGGTTTAATATGCCCCTGCATGCGTGTGGGCACTTTTAGCGTTAGTATGCCTGTCGGTGGTCCCTGCAGAATCACTTAATGTCAGGAGCAGCTTTGAAGGAGTTTCGAGCTGAAGGCTCAGGAGCTGAATGTGATGTATGAAATCTCCACTCGCGTCAAAGACGTTAACCCTTTCGATGTGCTCTCAACCGACTGCTGACGAGTTCATAAAATCCCTTTTTGTGGTATGAGCCGTCTGTGTTTCCAGCATTAGAAGGCATGAATCATTGTTTGGTTAAATCCATCTGCGTCTTGGCAGTGATCGCAGAGAACAGGGAAACTTCAGCGTTGGTTGACATTGCGGATCGAGTCTGATTCCCTCACAAAGCAGGAAAAACAGGAAACGTTGAGATTTTCTCCACTCGGGTTGCACTGGGAGAATACCAGTGCAGACTCTGTAATCCGGCCTGCAAATGCTGGGCTGAAGAAGGTCCATGTGAAAACGCAAAATGCCTTTAATTCTGTGGTGTGAATAATGTGACATCAGCTTCCGTGATTTGAAGAAGCTCTTATTAGGAACATGGGTGAGATCTTGCTTGTTCAGTGCTGGGTATGAGTAAGTTCTTCAGAACATGGTTGCCTCCCAAGGCAGGAGGACTGCCGCATGCCCTGTTCTCAGTGATATTTGGTGTGAGTGGCCTTCTGTACTCACTTTTGTTGGTTTAACCTTAATACTTTGAGTTCCTCCTGCTTTTGTTTTGTTCCGCCTATAACAGAACTTGCAAGGTCATTGAGGAACTCAAGCCACTTTGCACCCAATGTTCTGTTCCCCTATTGGCCATCTCAGATGAATGGATTTCATGGCCTTTGTGGCTAACATCCGTGAAGGAGCCGCAGGCTTTCCCGGTGCCACCTTCGTCATCCTCTAGGTCACCGACAGGTTCACTTCCCGTTTTATTTGGTTGCCCAGGCTAACATCTTCGTGCCCTTTGTAATAAGTTTGGAATCATACAGGTCAAACAGTCTTCAGATCCTTTGCCTTCCTGATGGGGCTTATTTCTATAGACCTTCTTCATTTGATGATATGTGTGCAAGGGGAGCCGTTTTGTCGCTGCTATTAGTGGAAGATTGCTAGTGGTTGCTTCAGATGATACACCTCATTAACTTTTATGGTTTTAATCTGAGTTTAATCCAGTTTGGAGCAGATTGTCACTTTGAAAACTTCTCCAGGACACCAGCTGAGACCGTTTTAACCCCTTACTGTTGTTCGGTCTCCCTTCCCTCCATTTTTCCTCCGTCCTTTTTCCAATAGAGGCGACAGGCCGTTTGCGATGGCTTGACATCGTTGAGGTCTCCTCATTTGAAGAAGATACGCATTGGATCCAGGCGTCTACGGCCCGCCCTGCCTCCGGTGCCGAAATCTCAGTGGCTGGAAAGCGGGCTAACAATGGCACCTCTGTAGCCCGGGCCGGTGGCAGAGACCCGGACCCACGCCAGGCTCTGACATTGGCCACCGCCCTGGGAAAATGTCATCAGAGAATGTCTTGCATGGGGCGTGGGCAGGCTGGGGGCAGGACGGGCGCCAGCATGCGGTTGCACCATTTTTATCTCGTGGCTGCTTCCCAATGGGCCCATGCCATGCTACACAGCCCACTTGCCGTCTTTTGGCTCGTCATCAACGCTACTGAAAATGGCTCCTTTCATCTGTTTCCTCTACTTTCCCGCCAACTAAAAAAGCACATTTATCAACAGGAGCGCCTGCTTGCTGAAGCTTGCCGCCGCTGACTCAGCCCGACAGCGCTGGCTTGCCATAATACCCAAGAAACCACACGAAAGGAATTCAGATCTAGAAATGGGAAGTATTATCTTAAAATGCCTATTGAACTGTCTCGTACAAAGTCATGTTTTATAATGTGCACAAGCGTCTGTTGTTGGGCCCTCAGGAAGAGGAAGTCTGTCAGCTTCTTCCTTTGGATGCCTTTTGATGTGTGCTCTCATAGCGTAGATCTGTGCTCAGGCTGCTCTAGAAGGTTCCTCCCAGAGAGACTGCTCGTCGCGTTTTAGTCATGATACAGGCTGAAAAGTTACTTATCATTTTTTCTCATACGAACCCCCAGGTGTTTTATTACTCACACACTGAAACATCCCCATTTCAGCATTTCAGTTTTCTGTGCCCCTTGTCTCCCTGCTCAGCATCTTTGATACTATTTTATTATAGCACCAGTAAACGCATGCGGTGTCTGCGATGAAATCGAAACATTGGATAATTACGTAAGCCGTCCTCTGTTAGGGTGCCCCCCAGCTGTGTGCCCTGCGCTGCCCAGGGCCCTCCCATGACCCTGACCAGGGTAAGAAGATAGATGGATGACTGGATGGTAGAAAAATAGTATTCTGAAGTACACAAAATATGAGATTCCTGGTGTCGGTTTGGAATCTTTGAACGATTTTATCATAGTCAAACTGTACACTGAGCATGTGATGTTTTGGCGCAGCAGCTTAAGGCTCCTTCAGGGTCTGCAGGGAAAACTGGTTTACCCAGCATGCTCCTGTGCTCCTGCTTCCAGACATACACACCCTGCCTCTGTTGTTTGGAATGTGGGTTTCTCATTCTGCTCCTCGTCTGTTTACATTATTGATGACCGTGGTTGAGAGCCTGAAGACTGCTTTATTTTCATAGAAATTTCTGGCCCTGAGAGAGAAACCCGAGTTCCTCAAACCGTTTCCTAATGATCCCGCGGCTTTGCCGCCACTGCTGGTCTCCACGGTCGCCAAGGAGCACGCTTTGATGTCATATTTTGCCCGTCTCCCTTAGACGAAGAGGTGGTGTGCATCTGCGTGCTGTTCAGTCCAGGAGCCTTGTAAGCTGCTGCAGAGATTCCAGACTAAACCTCTGAGTTTAGAATTATAATACATGTTCCGTTCAGGACATCAGGTGAAGAGAGATTAAAAACAAGCCCCCTTGTGTAAGTGCTCCATGTAACCACTAGATGAACTTCTCATTGAATTTACATGGTTTGAAGTAAACAGATTTTAGGGGATTTGAGGTCAAAACTGAGCTGTGTAGAGATTTCAGGTAAAGTGGGAGCTGGTTGCGGATAGCGAGGGTGTCGGGTAATGTGTAGCTCAGTGGGTAAGGATGCTCTGTCTATAACTGGAAGGTCACAGGTTTAGGTCCCTGGGTCGGAGAATGATTTCGCCTGTCAAGACCCTCAACACTAACTGCTCCACGCACCGCTTTCTCAAAAATGTTTGAAAGCATGAAAGCGTATGCTAAATAAATTGCACTGTCACTATGTGAGGATGTCATGTGACTGTGAATGTGCACTTCCCTTCATCCGAGTCAGTCAGCATCAGGCATGCTTTGGACAGACGCTCAGAGGACCGCAGATGTCTTAACAGACCCATGGTGAGCTTGGCGCAGCCGTCTGTGTCGCCTGTACGGTGCTTCATGCTGACCAAATTCATGTACTATGAGATTATGGCCATATGGACACATCTGAGAAGCAGAAGCCCAATATTCAGCCCCAAATTCTCCATTATACCTTTTATTTGTTTGCTATAGATGTCCATCTGTCCATCTGTCCATGCATCTGTGCTCTTAATGACTTATTGCGGTTGGAGTCACGGGATACATTTCTATTCTGGGAAATATTACATTAATGAAATCAGAATCTGCAGTTTTACAGTCATACGGTTTGTGCAGCACCGTGTCAGAGTTTCCACTTATCATCCTTATTTCTTAATTGCAAAATTCTCACTTTTTTTGGGACTAGTGAGGCTTCCAGCATCATTGCGATGTATTTTGAAATTTGTAGTATTTATTTCTTAGGTTTCGATTGTGGGTATGTGCTTCTGCTGAACAATCGAACACTCGGGGGGGGGTTACTATTCAGGCCAGCAGTGGGGCGGGTGTAACTTGCAGTCAGAGGCTCCTTTTGGGGACAAAGCAGGGGTACAGCCCCACGGCCTCACGCGCGCAAAACCGAGAGCCGTCCCTGCTGAACCCTTTCCGGCATCCTGCTGTGATAATCCTGAGCATTCCCTATTTCGGAGAACGCTGAGCTCCATTCCTGCTGTCTGACACAATGGTTGCCCGGCGATAATAAAGGAAGTGCAGATAATGAGCAAACTTCCTTAATTCAGTGGCGCCGGGCTGCTCCGGGTTACGATGTAAACACTGCAGATTCAGATTCGTCAAACATTCTAGGCCGATTCTTCAACAGTGAACTTCATCCAGTTATCTATCTCGCGTATTGGATCGAATGTGAAAATAAGACCGCCGTTGTTTGCACTGGAGTAGCGAATATCTGGTTCTTTTTTATGGCGGTTTCTGCGACAGCATGGCTTCCAAGTGTTTATAGGAGGGTCTAGAGCCATCGATTGTCCCCCAGCTCCCTTGAGAAGATGACACACCTCATAACAAAGAGCTCATCTGTCCGTCCAGCTACTGTTCTTTGTTGAACATTGAACCACGACACTGCATTGCACCACATTTCTTTAATTCCCGCCTGTTCCAGCAGAGACTCTGCTAGTAAATGATCTGGAAACAGGGCGTTTATATCCACAACCCAGACCGATAAGCTCCAGGACTGTCTGTCTTCTGGATTTGGTTTTTTTTCCATGTCACTGGAAATGCTACTGTCCCATTGAAGAGTTGAAGGGTTGTCAGCAATGAATGGCTTGTGGTAAAATGTTCCGCTCCCTATAATTGGCAGGACGTTGTACCGAAACCAAAGTCTATTTTTAACCACAGCAAGTAATATGGCGCTTAGTCGTTCAAGGTTGTTGTTTCGAGTCCCAAGACAGGCTCTGCTGTTATGTCACCAAGTGAGATATTTAATCGATTTTAACTCCACCTATATATCTCCCAGCTATTTATTCTGGTTGGGTTTGTGAGGTTAACCCAAATTGCTCCAGTAAAATGTCCAGCTGTATCAGTTGGTAAAATTTCTAATTTACTGTGTCGTACAAACCACAGTAGCCACAGGGGAAATGGCTGTGAGGGTTTTATTCTGGGATATATAAGTGTCCTATAAATGTCTTGTGACCCATCACACATGAAGAAACGTTTGCATGTTTCTGCTCTGAAATGATGCCGATATCTTTGGGTTGTGAACTTTTTTTATCTCCTGCTTTTTGGCCAATGGCAGCGCGGCTCCTCTATGCCCAGAATGAGGCACCGGCCTTCCATAGTCTGCATTTCAGGAAGGGGCCTTTGAAATTAGGGGGCATTCAGAGTTCAGCTAATGTTTCCCCTGCTCTGCCTCAGCTGTGCATCAGCTAATGAAAAGGTTCCCCTGTTTGTCCCCCTAAGCATTACTGCTACTGAACCTCACCCAGAAAGCATGGCGTTTGTGGTGGGGGTGGTGTTGCTGTTGTTGACATGGCCTCGCATGAAACCAACTGCATGTTTGAAGTAGATTAGAAAAAATATGGAATCATGTAGCCCAGTGATGAGAAGTATGAGGAAAAACTGCCTCAACGCAAGGATGAACCATACATACATACTTCAGAGTATTTAGCATGTCTTCCATTTCCGCTACATGAATTTTGTACTGTCAATAGTTACTGTTTAATAAAGACTTTGGGGTGTCAACAAGTCGGTTAATTAAAATCCACGGAAAAATAAAGGCCTTTGTTTTGTTTGTGCATATTATGTGCGATTCCTCTCCCGGAACTGGATGTCTGCCACTTGTCATTGTCAGGTTGGCCAAGCACCTTCTAGCACTGGGGAAGTGTCATCTGTTATTCATTTGTTTACTATGGTGAAGAGACATTTAGATACATTTAGAAGTTTCATCACAAGAGAAATTCCACCATAATGTATCAGGATTCAGAAATGTCTATTCATGCACGCATCTGTTTTCCAAGCACTTATCCAGCACATGGTCACAGGGGGTTTGGGTGGAAGGGACACGGCTGGGAAACTATCCCAGACAGCACATGGCACAAGGCTGGGGGACACCCTGAACTGGATTGTAGTCTGTTGCAGGGCACATATTACAAGCAGTTTTGAGATGCTAGTTTATCTGACTGTGGAAGGAGAACATGCACTTTACACACTTCCTCCCAACCCTGGAGGTCTGTGACAATAGTGCTACTAACTGAGCCTTCTTGCCGCCCCAAAATCCATGTTGGCAACTTCTTGAAGAATAAGGCCACTGACGGAGAGTAAACACAGCAGACAGTGCCGAAATGCTGCAATACCAGCTTCTGGAACCTTCTTTTCTGACGAGCGATGCCTGTGGTTTTGCGCTCCTGAGCCGGTCACTGGTAATTCTAACCAGATCATGAAATCTCACTGAAGAAATGTGCACATAATTAACGGAAAACACTTCCTCAGCTTATGCATAGATGGGTAGATGTGTCAGAAGGGTGTGATTTCTGTCTTCTCTGCCCTCAAAGGAACGTTTGGCACGTCGCATTTTCTTTGCGGATCGTTTCTGCAGGCGTCCCAGAATCTTGCCGGACTCCCCTTTATTACTGTGACACTGATTTATAGTTCTGCATTAAAACCTGTGGTATTTACAGTAGGTTGACACCTCTTCCGTTGTTTTATCTGTTTCCTGGGAGCGCAATGAATAGTTTCAAGATGAAGGAGAGAAGAGCAAATGGGATTTGGTGAAGTCAAAGCTGCAATATTCTGGAAACTGATGGCCCTAGGAGGAAGAGAGGGGGCAGATTAGACATGAGGCTGAGAATCTAACAATATTCTAGCCGACTGCTGTGTGGGTGGGTGCATGCAGTGGAATTCCCTCTGGTGAGATTGGCTGAATGTACATTTCTGAGAGATCCAAGCGAGGCTGACTTGGACCTTCTTATGGTAGCCTGCTTTAAAACAAGGGGATGTGCAAGCAGGATGACTGTAACAGCGGCAGCGCCACTCGGAGCTTCACAGCCAACAGACAAAGGGAAATTAGGCGGCCTTATGTTGCCTAATGGGACCGCCACAGTGTCCGCCTCTCGTTGTGTGCCTGGTACCTGTTCTGTACCACATGCACCTCTCCATTCAAATCGGGGGGAGGTATAAGACTTAGTAAGCAGAGTGGACTTTGCTGTTTATTAGGACTGGTGGGTGGGCCAAACCGAAACCTTAAAATTTACAGGAACCATTTGCCTGTGTTGCCAGACTCTATAACCTGATACTCTTGGAATCCAGCAAATGGTCCGTGTGGTTGAAATGGTGGTTTTTGTTGAGTCTGTGTGTGGGTGTCCATGTCATAGGTGAAGCCTGTGGTGCGGCCAATGAAGGAAACATGGTCTCCTGTCCTGATCTGACCTTGGTGCGGGTGCCTGAGAGTAGTAGGCCTGCTGGAGTGTCGTTTGTTCATAATCGAAGGCTGTGCGGCACTCTGGCAGACATTCAAATGCAAGAGAAGCTCCGATCTAACACTTCATTTAGGGAAGTTGCCTGTCCAGGCTAGAGTTTTCATTGTGGTGTTTAAGGAAACACTTGGTATTTTTCTTGACACAATGATATAATCATTATCTTTGGCAAAAGAAAGTGTAGGTGTTTTGAATGAATAAAACTTGGTGTCTTGTGCACACTAGTGTCTTTTCTGTTTCATATTGCAATCTGGTCTAGGGTACCCTCTAGTGTTTTAGACTCTTGTCTAGTGCATGCTTTGGGTAGTTGGTGTCTGATGGACTCTTGGTGTGTGTTGGGCTCTCTGCAGGCTTCGAGAGACATCAAAATGGAAAAAAAAAAAAACGATTTACAGGGTCCTGTATTTGAAATGAAACACCACTGGAGGCTTTAAGTGTTACAGTCAGAGAAAAGCTACCATGGTTTTGGAACAATCAGAGGAAGCAGATCTCTGAACTGTTAGAAGCAGGTGTACTTAACAGTTATATCTGTTTTTCAGATCTTTGACGGTTATTTGTTTTTGGAAAGTGAAACAGTTAATCAATGACTAAGACATTTTATTAAAGATTAACTTAGTCACAGCTTGTATTTGTATGTTTCTCATCTGAAGTTTAAATGCATTAAAGGAAGAGTTGGGAAGGTCTTGCCAGAGGCCAGCAGGGTTGGCCTAGCAGAAATTGTGCCACATTTCTGCAGGATACTCTGACCCTGGGTGTTTGTGCGTAAACATTGGCCGGCATGTTGCAGTAGGTGTGTACCCCCGTCGGCTGTTGCGGTGCCCCAGTACGAGAATAAATACATGCAGCGTTTAAAGTGGGGGAGGGGGTTCAAAACAGCCTAAGTGGAATGAAAAGCTAAGTAGATAATGTTGTTTGGAAAACATTTGGCTACAGAATTTGATCTAGAAGTTTGCGGTAACCTGCGTATTCTGTCTACAGTTGGTGTGTTGGTCTTGGTATTTCAAGCATGGCTTTGGTGGACCTGCTGTCGGAGGGTGGGCTCCCGCCTGCACTTTCTCAATTCTCTTTCTGCTACTTTAAATAGTTTTCATCTGTGGGTGTCCTGGCCAAGAGTCAGACATATTAATTTGAAAGAGTCATTTAGCCCTGGTGCTCAGGCCAATATCCTTTTTGTGTAAAACCGCCAGGGAGTCGGGTTGCAAACGGTCAAGAGGCTTTGGGCCGCTGCTCCTAGCGAACGCCTGAGAGGCCACAGTGTCTGTCAGGAGCTGGACAGTCTAGCTGGGACAGACCAGCTGTTTACACATGGCTTCCAGCTCCATGAGGGAAATGGCAGCTTCGATTTTTGGCAGAGTGGGGCTGGCTGAGCGAGCAGCCAGACTGGCTAAGTGCTTGACCTCCCATCCCCTCTCCTTCAGAGTTTCTGTGCCTGGTGCGGCGTGGCACTGAGGCAGCCGTCCAGACCCTGGAGCGACGGGTCTCTCTCAGTGCATCCCGCCATGCGGTTCTGTGGATCGGGTCCCAAATATAAACACGGCCTGCTAGCTCATTAGCAGCACGCTAATTTGGCAGGAGTGCCCAGCACTGCTTTTGGTTGATGCTCGATCTCTGTGGTTTGGCATCAATAGCCAAGCATGATGTGATGGGGAATTAGAAAGAATGAACTCATTACCTGTAAGGACTACTTGTACAAAGAGCGCTTGTTTCCGTCTGGTGAAGCCTCACCTCGTGTACCGTGACTCGCTTGCTAAGCCGCTGGCCTTGTGCTGGTGTCTTGAACCAGCCGGTCTGTGTTCGGGCTGGGCCCTGGATGTGATCCAGTTCACACACTCCCCATGTACACGCTCGCACTAAGTAATGCGCACACCCATGCGGCGAACGCCTTGGAACACACCAAAGATGCGTCAGCGTTTTTGTGAGGAAAATCTGTTATGTATTGCGCTTTGGTTATTTGCTGTGCTTGAACTAGCCTGTTCACTGCTGTACAAATAGCCATATGTGTACTTATAAAAGAGAGTGAGAGTGTGTGTGTGTGTGTGTGTGAGAGAGAGAGAGAGAGAGAGAGAGAGAGAGAGAGAGAGAGAGAATGAGAGAATGAAAGACAGACATTATTTGATCCAGTTCTCTCAGTGTGGGCGAAAGATGGATGTTCGTTTGGCATTTGTGTAAAAAGAAAACAGTCTGCACTTTTGTCAGCTTCATCTGTTGACCCTCTGGGCCTCGTGCCACGATGAGGTCCTCTTCCCTGTTCCTCATAGATGTGAGAAGCCACCGGAAAATTATCGAGACATTGTAAAGGACCTCTTCCCCCATATTGCCCCGTTTTCCACAAAAGAATGGTTCCTAAGCAGCCTCCTCTGGACAAGGATAGGAGGATTTGTTTTAGGAAAGGTTTTTGGGTAAACAGGCAGTGTTCTGTAGCTGCATTTAGTTTGAAAACACCCATATCTCTCTGCTTACTGTAAACACTCATACTCTTTGGGAAGCAGTGTCTCTGATAAGTAGGCAGTTTCAGGTTAGCTGAAAGTTGATCGTTCTGTCGTGAAAGATGGATGAATGTGCAGCCATAGGCTTGGCAGCCTGGTTCTGGGCTTCGAGACCTTGGACCTAGTGAGCCGTTGGCCTTTGATCCTGAGAGCCCCGCAGACGTTGGGCCTGTTAGACAGAGGTGTGTTCCAAAGTGATCAAAGTGAAATTGGACCTAAACATAATGGGAAAGAAACCATGTCACACAAAGTAATTATGATGAGATTTAATGATGGACTTCAAGGGCTTTACATTAATGTGTTTATTTAATTGTTTAGCAGAGTCTCCCTCAGGCAGTTGGGGGTTAAGGGCCTTACTCGAGGGCCCGAAAGTGACATCACTCTGCTGGCACTGGGATTCAAACCAGTGACCTTCTGATCACAGGCACAGTCGTACCCCCCTGACCCCCACATCACCCTGCAGCCTGGCACCCTGTATACACTGCCACATCCAGCCCCATCCCCCCTTCCCCAAGAGCCTCATATAGAAGTCAAAAGTGACTTGGAAACCTGTGATTTGTTCTTGAATGTAAAACACAGGAATGTCCCTCGCTTGCAGTGTCCGTGCTCCCCCGTGGGCCTGACCAGCTGGAGGGCCTTGGGGCTTTCTGACGTCGGCCGAATCTCCTTGATGTATTTTGATTGTGCGAGCTGCCTCATTTCTGCTCAGAGCAGCCAAACGAAGGAGCAGACCGTACCAGGTAGGTGCGCGGTGGACCGAGGAGGACTGTCTGGGCAGTATCTGCACTTTGACAGGCTGTGACATCGAGCTGCCTGCGAGCTCTCATCCAAACCCCAGGGTCTCCTCCTGCCATTGGCCTTGCCTTCTGCTATTCCTTTATAATCACTTTGACACTAAATTAATCAGAAAGAATACATTTCATTTATCCTTAGAGTAGAAGTTATTCTTTAGTCCAAGTTTGTCCTCAACTGTTTATGAAGCTTGAATGTCACCTTATTCATATGTCCAGTAGTTCTAAAAAACCCGATATATTATTTGAGTTGCAAATCAGTGATTTTTTTGTTTCTTTACCACCCTAAATTTGCTTAGACTTCCTCCAGAATTCATGACCTGAGACCTACGGTGGTCTGTAATATAGAGTCAGACAGGGAGTGCATGAGCAGGTATAACTTGACCCCTGTAGATTCAAGTCACTGTCCCAGCAAACAGTATAGCCATTTCTGCACACATAGCACTGAATCCATACCGATGAAGCATCCGAAAACGGGATGGGATGAGAACGGAACATTCTGGAAGCTGAGACAAAAAAAAACTAATTACTTATATCTATAGGAATGTCACCACATGTCATGTTGGAATAAGGAACATGTCTGAGATATTGCATTTATATGAGAGCCTTGGGGAGTGGTGAGCTATCACAGTTTTTGTATTATTACCAGACTTTTGGCACGAGTTGCCATTGGTTGTGCAACGCGCACTAAGCTGTGACCTGATAGGCCGAGATGAGCGTGAATCGTCATGGCAATGAAGATAAGTAGCGAAGGACGATGCCTCTCCCCGGAGGTATTTCTGTCCTAGCAAGTGTGTGGAATCTAAACCTGTTTTATTGAATGTTCTCTATCTTTGGATTGCTTGATGTTTCCCCCCAGGATAATCAAAGTAACCCCTGAATACGGTGAATGTCCTGATCTGAACTGAGTATTAGTTTGATCCGATTGGATTTGTGTTTTACCGTCTCTTATTTTGATGCCTTATCTTCTAGTACAAATGAATGAATTTTGTGCTTTTGTTCCAAAATGTCTGACAAACTATCCAATGTCGGGGGCTGGTTTGGGCTCAGCAGGCTGGACCTGTTATCATAAGCTTGTTGGTTCGGATCCCATCCCCAGCAGAGTCACAGCCCTTGAGCAAGACCCTCAACCCTCGTAGGGATGCGGCATAAACAGCTGACCCTGCATTTGGAGCTGAGGCTTCCCCCTCACCTCTAAGTGTGTGTCTTTTGAAGCAGAGAAGATGGGTTATGTGAAAAGAAGCATTCCAATGTACCTTTACTCCTACTTATGCGAACGGCAAATCGAGCATCATTTTAAAGGAATCAGCCATGACCCTCGGAGGATGCTTAACGTTGGGGAATCCCCCTAAGATGGGTTTGGGTCAGTCTTGCTGGCTATCACACATGGAGTCGAGAGCATAGACAGAGCGCCCCCAGTGAGCCTTCTCCGGATCCAGTTGGTGTTCCGCATAATCCCTCCGTTCTCGTTGTCCCAAGTGAGTGGATTAGTAAGAATTTCTTTCTTTCAGAGATGTTTTGCTTCTTGAGATTATAGTTTTTGCGCTCTCATCTAAACTTTGCATAAATAAAGGGATCAGGATTATGTAAATAAGTTTGAGGTGACCCACTAGGCAGCATGGGTCTGACAAGTAGCTACGTCATGAACCATGTGGGAAAAAATTTAACTCCGAAAGAAGTATTTAACCAGATTTGTGTCTTGTGGTGCTTTGATTGCAAACTCTGACCTTGCTGTTTATCAGCGGTAACCTCTCCGCTGATGAAAGCTTACTTCTTGCGCCTTTTTACAGGTGAATACTGCACAGCACTAGGCCCAGTTTATGGATTATCTACCGAAAATGGGATTTCAGCATCTGGATCTGTTTCCACGTCAAGGAGAAAATAGTTGATCTAAACCGACAGCGATGTTCCTGGATGGAATCATTGTTACGTGCATGACTCATCCTTAAATGCTGAAAAACAGGTTCCCTGAATGGAATCAAAGTTTCAAAAAATATCTCAGGGCTGAGAAAAGTCATGTGGAATTTTTTATTTTCTGGTTCCAGGCTCATCTGAAGATAGTCTGGTGTATGTAGAGGATGAAAGCAAATGGTTCTGATAATATTTATTGTCATAAGATTAACTACTAAACAAACACTGGGAAAGGAAGAACAAAGGGCATCTCTGAGTACTGAGTACTCACTGCTAGCTATGAGTACCCAGGAGACTGTCAGCCCATGACCTTCAGCCACTCATGTCTTCATGGTGAAAACTAAGGAACTTTTTGTCCCCAGAGAGTAACGGAACATGGAGACCTGAAGGGGAAACGCCGTAGTTTGTCTATGAGATTTAACCTATCACTGGAATGTACTCCACTTTTCAAAAACTAGACCGTACTCTCTCAGGGTTCTATCAAGTCCGTAAATGGTGGGGGGTAGTGTGTATCTCACAGGCTTAGGGCTCTGATCCTGTGATCGGAAGGGCAGCAGTTCAAAAAGCAGGCAAATCTTTATTGGGGCCTTGAGCATAAACTTCAGGGGCACCAGATAAATGCCCCCCTTTGTGCTCTTCAAGTGGAAGAGCAAGGTGTGAGAACTGCACTGGCATTCGCGCAAAAGGCAAACAAAGTTTCATTTCATGTGAAATTTACCTGTTTATTGTCCAGACTGTAGCATAAGAGTCATTTCCTGGCTGTGGGAGCCCGGTGTCGCCAGAATGAATAGCATGTGTGAGATGCAGAGGGTTATAAATGATCAAAGAATCTGGGGAAGCCACGGGTTGGAAGCCACACGGCCTGTGTGCCTGTCATGTGAGATCTCGCCTCTCTCCTGTGCAGATAAGTGTCCGGTGCCTCGTTAGTGACACCGTGCATGATGTGAAAAAGCTGCTCACTCTGTCTCATGACATATCGCTCCTTTGTCACTTACAAAGTAGTTTGACATCCTGTGTGTTTGAGGCCAGGTAATGATTTGTGTTGATCAACCAGATGGATAAAAGTTTGATTTTTTTTCTACTGTCACTCATACTTTTTCATCGCACTTAACAATGGCGGCTTTACAAATTTTGGAACGCCTGTGACTGGCGGCCTTGCATTTCGTGAGAAACATGGAGGTTCTCTCGTTCTCTCAAATATTGTATGTGACAGTTTATGTAAGGCTGTGTTCCATTGCAGCTATGAAAATGCCCGTAAGTGAAATGAAAGATTACCACATTGGATTAGGTAAACTTCATTGATCCCAGGGAGAAATTCTCGAAATAACTGAGGGCCTTCAGGAGCGACATCATAAACTGCGTGATCGCCGATTTAGTTATAATTGGAGCATTGTGAGTTGCAATGCCCTGACCCACCACATGGGGCACCATGGGTCAAGGTGACTGGCCTTTATGTAAGATGGCCACAAAAGGCAGACATAATTTATTACTTTATCTCAGCAGGTTTTTTATATTTCGATAATTTCCTTTAACATTTCCAACTAATCTATGTCATTAACATGTGCTTCCACTCCTAAAGAAATTAGTGATCCAGGAAATGTTCAGCAGGCGTGGGCGTCCCTCACACATGCCCCACAGCCTGCGCGCGACCCTGCTCTCCCCCATGACAGAATGGAACGTCGCACCTCATCAATTCCCTGCCTGACTTCATTACATTTTCTTTCCTCCCGGAGTCTGGCAGCAGATCGCGTCCTGAATCACGTTCCTCTCGCACATGTGAGCGATATTCCGTTCTGCAGATATGTGGTCTGTACCTCAGCTGCTCATGGTTCCCTCTGCACTTTTATAGATGGCGAGTGTGTGATTCCTAATCCGTAAAAGCGGAATAGTAGGATGCCGCCTGCACTCACCAGCTCTGAGGCTGCTCTATGGGGGGATGATGTATCGCTCGGTGGGTTCGTACTCTCTGCCCGTGAACGGAAGGTCACTGGTTCACATCCCAAAGCCGCCCTACCGCTGCCTCCATCGGGCCCTTGAACGAGGCCCTTAACCCCCAGCTCCAGGGGCTCTGCACGCTGGCTGAACCTGTGACCCCCCCCAAGCTTGTTCTCACCTGTCTGTGTGTTTCACAGAGAGCAAGACGGGATAGGAAAAAATATTTATGCATGTGGGGAAATTGTCAATCACTGTTCTGTAATGAGCCCATCAGGACAGATTTTTAAGGTGTAGCTTGGTTTGTCTTGTGTCTAACACATGGTATTTTTTTGAGAAAGCAAGGTCAATTAGTGTCTGGGTCAGTTGTCGGTTAGGGGCCTTACTCAAGGGCCCAACTGTGAAATCAGTCTGTTAACCCAGGGATTTGAATCAGCAACCTTCTGATTACTAGCACAGTGTCCTAACCAGCTGAGCCACACACCTTCCACAGCGTCCCAGGTGTCCAGACTGCAGAGAGACTGGTGTCCGGAACCCATGATATAGAGAAAGCGGCCCCTTTACAGGGACATGTATCAAAAGCCTCTGTCTCACTGGGAATTACTGCTTTTCTTTGACGAATGGTTTGTTTGGCTGCCAGATAGTTTATTTGTTCCACTTTGACCACAAGAATGTGTAGTTACAGCGATTTCAGACCAATCAGAAAGACTGGTGTGTTCGGAGGAGTCCTGTTTACCGCGGCGAGTCCTTGCTGAGGGCGCTTCGCCGGTCCCTGTGTGGTATGAGACGTGAGTCGGCGTGGCGGAAAGGCCCCTTTCATCTGAACGAGGCTCCCCTGCCGGACGCTTTGTTTTATTTCTGAAAGCCTGCTGATTGTTTAGAAATTTAGGAAACAGTATGTCTGCGGAAGGGTTCACTCCATGGGAACTGCAAAGGAACAAATTCCTCAGCCTAATTGGGTCACTGGAAGACCGCAGAGCACTGTTTGTGAAATAAACTCCTCAGACAAAAAGCTACTGTAGAAGTCGACGTGACCGTCCTGGCCTAGGTCTTGATTGGGGACCAAAATACTTGTGCAGTCACAAGAACATATTAATACTGTAGTTTCACCTGGCACTCTGGGTAACCTCAAGCAGCTCCTGGCTTGGGCAAGGTTGGCCTGCAGGTCATGATTCTGCCAGTGGGGGCGCCAATCTCCCCAGCACAAGTCCAGCACTTACAGAGAACCCATATGATCAAGGCATAAATGTGAATATGGCACACAGAAAAGGTAATTCTGTTTCAGTTCACTATAGACTAGATAAAGGATGCTGGGATTATGTCACACCTCTCCCACGTGCCCCTTGTGCTCAACGTGTTACATAAAATTTATTGTGTTTTTGTTTTCATAGGAATCGTCCCCCTAGACAAATACCACCAACTGAGAGAGCTGGTTTGGGTTAATACACACTCATAGCAAGCCAGAGGGGGGTTTGACCCTCACCCCTGTAAAGTGGGCAGTGGAGGCTTAATGGTTAGGGAAGGGTACTTGTAATTGAAAGATTGCTGGTTTGAATCCCTGACCAGCAAGGTACCACTGCTCCCCGGGCACTGCATTAGCTGCCCCCTGCTATGTCACATTGTCACATATGGGTTAAATGCAGAGAACACATTTTGTTGTTCACTGTGTCCTGTGGTGTGTCAACAATGACCACTGATCACCAAACTCGAATCATGAATGATCTGTTCATGGCGAGTCATGGTGCTGAGGTTAGATGTTTATCTGTGATAAGCTCAGCTATTCCAGTCTCACTGGGTCTCCTCCACACCGGCACTTAGGGCTCTGAGCCAGGCACCAGCGTTTATGGGCCGAGAGCCTGCTGAGTCGATGTGAGGCATATCAGGCGGGATGGAACCCCCTACCCCCAAACTGAGACCATCTTTCCTCTTCTTTAAACACAGAAAAACTGACAGCCGCATTGTTAGTTAGGTGGGGATGCTGTGTGGCTCTCTGGGTTAGGATGCTTTCTGTGATCGGAAGGTCGCTAGGTCGAATCCTAGTGTCACCAGTGTAATTGGTCCCCTGATCATGACCCACATTTGCTTCAGGGACTGTCTGGATAAAAGTATCTGCTAAATAAATGTAGTGTAATATTGTGAGTGTGGGTGTGCTGTGCCCTCTCTGCCCATGACTGGAGATGTGGGAGGGGGGTGTTGGTGAAGGTGTCAGCCAGCGCGGTGTGGCCCGTCCCTGGAGGGGGAGGGTGTGGCCTGTCCCGCTTGTGCAAGTGGCCATGAAGGAGAGCGCATCTGCGGGCCAGTGACGGGGCCATTAATGTATCTGACGTGCCTCTTCTGGGGCAGTAGATAATGAGAAAATCTGCACTCCCTCTCGTCGTGGCCTTGACTGCCCCCTACCTACTGGGAGGGCTAATACCGGGGCCTCATTGATGGCGGCTTACGGCTGTCTGCAGCCGCGGCCTGAATCTCGGGGGTTAACAGGAAAGCCAGGTACTCCTACGTTTTGGACCAGGCCCTAAAAATGCAGCCGCATGCCATTCACAAGTCCCCAGACTGCTATCTTCATACTTTTCTCTGGTCAGTAGCTGGACGTATAGATTGTGATGGTGGTATTAAGAACTGGGGGAGACAGGAGAGTCCAAAAGCAGTAAAACTGTCTGTCTGAAGGACTGTAAGCGTGGAATAAGGTGCATCCGTGTTTACCACCATTCAGGCCACACATTTGCATGGGGCCCCACATGGTTTGGGGGGGCCCCCTGTTGACCACAAACAGTCACTGCACCAGCCCCCACCTCCAGCCAGGTGGAGGTACAGCTGGATGTTGTCTTTACTCTCCGTCTCGTGAACCCGCTCGAGTTTGAAGATGACCCCGTCTTTATATCCGGAGAGACGGATGACGAGAGGCACCCAAAAGGAGTGAGAGTGGATGACTTAATGTCTCAGGGTTTTTGTTCAGCTACTGTGCCCCTGGCAGGACCTTGAAAGAATGCGAGTGAGATGGGAGTCGCAGACGTTCCGGATGTGGGTTAAACGAGAACATCAGCCCACCCGAAATTTTGGAAACCTGAGGTACACATACTGGCATCTCTCAGGACCGAAATAAAGGCAGCCTGTCATACAAGCAGACCTCATGGATACATGAAGCTAAGCTTATTACCCGAATCGCTTCCGAATTTAGATATTTCTTGCATATCCTCTGCAGGGCAAACTGTGAACTTCTGGAAACAGTGTGTGGGTTTTCCCTGCGTTTCATCCTGGAATGCAGCGTCATGTCACATCAGGAGGCCCGTACCGCCAGCCGGCTTCGCTGGGTAATACTCAGCCATGCAGTGACAGGTGCAAGTCAACCATTTCAGCACTGGCACACTGACAGACAGCTGCTCTACTCGGACAACTGCTCTGCAGGAAACAACAGCAAGTTTAATATAGACTCCGGAGCTCATGTACATTTTACTTTAAAGGGGAGAGAAACTTGTCTGAAAGTTTTGAAGTTTTGTAAGGCATAAGGTCACCCCCACCCTGCGCGGAATCGAATCCTGGTTTTCCACATGACATACAGAGACGCCAACCACTATACTAACAAGGAAACAAGTTGAATATCGGTAGTTTTTCTTGAGAATAACCTACACATGCTTAATTTTCAACCAACAGTAGTTCTTCTGTGTCACAAGTGGTATTTCCCTGTTTATGGCGGTAACAGCTCATGTTACAGATGATGATCTTGGGTAAACGATACGCCGATCTGCCTACAGGCAGCCATTAAATTTCAAACTGCCATTCAGTGTTTATGTTGGTTGATGGTTTTCCTGGGCACTCCAGAAATGGTGTTAATGGTAAACATTCTAATTGTGTCCTTCTGAATGCAGCCGTGTAAATAATGGCTTCAAAAAAAATGGTTTCAAAGCTGCTTCCAAAGGCAGCAAAATACACGCGTTGTGTTTATGTCATTTTCTGAATGAATCTCTTTTCATTCCGCTGCTCTGCTATATATTTGGATATTTGTAGTATTTCATATCAAGTATTTCTCTGTACAGTAGTGTGGTGTGCATGACACAACTGGGGATAATATAAAGGAGAGGAATTTATAAGTGCAGGTTAGGGCCTGGTGTGTCTGGGAATGTTCTGGAAGAGCCCCAGATCATCTCAGACGACAAATGAAGACAGGAAGTTTGTAAAAGCAGGGACTGAGGGAATAGAGACCCTGTCATCTGCATCCAAGTCTTAGATTTACCCCAATTAATGGCCCCGCTGATGTTCCTCTGTAGGTCCTGTGCGCATATTTTATTGAGAAGATACAAGCGGCTTATTAGAAAATACGAATACAAGACTGTAGAGCAGAAGACGGGAATCTGTTTGTTAGCCCTGCAGTGGGATCATCATTTCAGTGTGTTTCACTGAAGAGCCGGCATTACAAACTGTGAGTGCGGAGAAGCGTGTTGTCAAGGAACCTCGCAGATCAAAGTGACGTGTTATTGCCTTTAATGTACGAGAGATGGATCGACTGCATGTACAGACACGAGAACCCAACTGTCACTGCCGGCACATGATCGGTTTCGGGAGGGAAAAACATTATGAGCACAGATCAAGCAGAGGTTCACTTTCACTGCAACTCAACACACCTCACGCTGTCAACAAACGGGCGATTACAGGGAGTGTTTCTGCTCACCTTTCCTGGGCTCTGCTGCCAGACATTCCTCCATCGGTACGCCTCAGAGAACCTGGGGCTCATCTAGGACAATGATTCTCAACAGCTAGCAGGCGACTCAAAAGCAGGTCGCGGGGCTGTGTTCGTTGGGTTGAGTGTGTGGTTACGAAAAAACTTTTCCAGATATTTCTGTTTAACAGTTTATGAAGACATGCTACTGTTAGTGTCCTATTTACAATTATCCCATTATTTTTTTGTGAAATAATTTTGGTTCAGAATGAAACATCATGACTTGACCATGATTTAATTACCAAGGAAATTGTCGGTCATGAGGATAAACCAGTTGAGAACCACTGATCTAGAGCAGGAGTGGCTAATCTTATCCGCAAAGGGCCACTGTGTGCGGGTTTTCGCTGCAACTCTTTAATTAGATTACTAACTAGAGGACTGATTGACTGAAGAGTCCTCACACCTGGGTTTGAACAGCTGACCTAAAGGTTACCCCAAAACAAATAACACACCGGCCCTTTGTGGATAAGATTGGCCACCCCTGATCTAGAATGTTCTTCTGAAGAAGCTGGTTGAATAGCATGGGGTAATGGTGGCATGGTCTGAGATATCTTCTGTGTTTCTCTTTGCATTGCAGGCAGTCACAGGCCGGCGTTTCGCAGACAAGGACTTCTGCGGCAGTCTGGGAAACGGCATCTTGCTCTGCGAGTGAGTCCGGGTCGGCCTTTCACCTCGGGATGACACTTCCCGGGGACAATGTGATCTTTATGGAGCTTCTGAACTCATGCTAATGTAGCCTGGTTGTTCTAGGCTGAGAAATGTGCCCTTATCAACACTGAGGTCACCTCCGAAGTGAATGGTTTGATGGAGATTTCGCCACAGCATTATGTTCACCTTGGACTTCCTTCAGTAATTCATTTTTGCTCGTATTCCTGAAAACGCAGCAGTGAAGGTGGTTGGTGGCCCAGTGGGGGGCGCTGTTGCCTTGTACCTTTAAGGTGTGAATCTTACCCCTCACTGGGTATGTAGTTCAATTTCCGGTTATTTCTATATAGCCTTTTCACAAGGCGCCTTACATGCTTGTGTTGTGATACATTCCTGGATCATTTATACAGAATAATTCAAAAACAGGGAAGACCGCAGCAGCCCTCGTTCACATATTCGCCCTGTGCCGAGTTGGATTCCTCCTAGTGTGATGAGATATTAAATTAAGTGCAATGCACTAGTGTGTCACCTGGGGGTGTTCCTTGGCCTTGCGTCCGCTGCTTCCTGATATGGGCACCAGACCCCTCCTCGACCCTACGGCCAATAAATCATTGTGTGTGCCACAGTGCGTTAGGACTCTATGCCTGTGATCGGATGGTTGCTGGTTCAAATCCCACGGCTGGCTGAGTGATTTTGCCATCGGGCCCCTTAGCAAGGCCTTAAACCAGAGAGAGAGAATGTGTTTCACTCTGGATGAAAGCCTCTGCTAAATTAAAAATTGAAGATGGATGCTTGTAAAGATTGGGGTGACTGCTTAGCTCTCTTGGTGAGCGTTATGGCCGCACCAGGGAGGTGTACCCCCCCAGGCAAAAGTGAAAGTTCCAAACTGAAACGATAGTGTGATTCTCTCCATCTTTAGTGTTGCCTGTAGGGTCGTAAGACCTGGGGGGGGCAGGGAAGGCGTGTACCCCCCCACCAATTTAAATTGGCTTCATTCATCCCCATAAAAAATAGACCTTTACATTTAAAGTATTAAATTGCGCCCCCCCCCCACCAATATCAAACTCTCTTCTGCCCCTTTGTTTGTCTGGTTGTCCTTCATGCAGCAGCTAAACACCAGTTTTCTTGACCTTTCAATGATTTGCCAGAATTAATTTCTCATGGATTTGGCAGTGGAGGCTGTCTTGCGGTTTGTCCGTCTGTATCCTGTAAAATGCCTCATCGAACAAAGAGCCTAAGTGTGGGAGCCTTGGTGAGTCTCGTTCGCTGCGTGAAGCTCTCCACACACCAAGGCCACGAGGACCTTAGATGTACTACACAAAGCTGCTGCTGAAAGGATCATTATAGGCGACAGCTTAACGGTCTCTGCAGACGACAGCTGGACTGTTAACCAGTCACTCTCCTTCAACTGTTTCTAAATAGTTTGTTCTTGCAATGTCCTGAGCCGTCATGACTGTCTATCTTCCACAACTGCTTCCTCTGTACTGGGACATGGGTCGCCCGGAGCCTATCCCAGAATGCCCTGGGCACGAGGCAGGGGAACACCCTGTATGGGATGCCAGTTCATCACAGAGCTCATAGTCAAAAACTACAGGGGATTTACAAACCCCAACCCACCGAGGGAGAAAATACGAATAAAACGTGCAGACTCTGCCCGCAGAGCACAGGGTGGGTACCAAACCCTCTTCAGCAATGTCCTTTTCACAGCCTCACTGGGCTCCCGTTTCCGTGCCCCCCCTTAACTGGCCTCCCTCTGGCTCCCAATGTATGGGACAGAAGCCAGACTTCTCTGGAGCTTCAGACAATTTCGTTAAAAACTCTTTTTGAGTCGTGGGATCATTCAAAAATAGGTATTTTCAAGAAGCTAAATGTGATGTTTCGGATATTGGAGAAAAGTGGTAAGTTTCAGTTCAGTTTAATTTATTGTTATATAGTATCTTTCATAACACAGTTGCCCCAAGGTGCTTTACAGGAGTGTGGGGCAATACATTATTAGTGCATAAGGGTTAAATGGTTTGTGATACAGGCGAGAAAAGGAAGCTGTAAGCATTCCAGAGTCTCCTGGAATTCCTCTCGGTGACAATGAATCTTCAGATCCATGGACTTGTTCGCAGGCCAAGTCACCAACCTAACCCCCAAATCCGGCGCGGTTTTCATACCCGTGCGCGCTAATGGAGACGCACACCAACCCGCCCCGGCTTGTCTCCGCAGCCCTTAGGTCACGATCCGAGTTCGTACTTGACAAAAAATACCACGTTCAGCTTTTAATTGCGTTTGCCTGAAATGACACATTACGCATAACAAATACCAAACACAAAACGGGACGCAAAATGATAATGGTCTTTGGATGCATGCAGTAAATGCCAGGGAATTTGTGTGAGCTGTTACCTTCTGTCCTGTCACTGTGACTATTACATGTGATTTTTGCATGGATTGTTGTTGCTGCTGTGTGATGAATTGGCATCCTGTCCACGGAGCTGCCTTGGACACACTCTCATCTCCTCTCACCATGTTTTCACCAAACCATTATGGAAGGTGCTTGATACGCGGCACACGTCCATATTCACTTCATTTCGGAAACGGCAACATAACCCGTCACGAACAAAGCTGGGTTTTGCTCTGGAGATGTCGTCCTCCTGATGGACCAGCTGTCCATCTTCAGGGGCGGGTGAGGTCATCTGCAACCCTCAGCGGGTGTGTCTGTTCACTCACTTCCGCTGATTCTATGCTATGAATTTTAGAAACAGCTTATCGCGCGTTAATTTTGATAATCATGTTTCATAACTCCCCTATGGGCTGTTTCCCAAGAATAAAAAGGGCTTCCTGAAATGCATTCCAAGGTTGAAATCTGGCATCTGTTTCCATGCAAGCGATCTAGAAGTTTCCGTACAGAACCACGGCCCGGATGTGATCTCAGGAATCTGAAATGTGGGCACAGGTGCCAAACGGATCTGCGAGTCGCGCCCGCCTCCCTGGACGGTGTGTGTGCCCCTCCCCGTCTCCATAGCTACAGCAAGGTGTGTGTGGTGATGTCAACCCGGTGAAATTGGACCAGGCTGTCCCGCCCACCTCCTTGTCAGACATACCATTTTTTGGATCTTGTGTTCTTTCGTGTCTGTTGCCATTTGTCATGTCACTTTATTACGCCCTATAATTACAAACTGCTGTATTTTGTTTCATTCAATTAGTCTCGTTTGTCAGGCCAGAAAAGCTGTGACGATTTAATTGGGTTGAACATATCCGTGGTGATTTCCCAGAGCCGTCCGGAGCTGAGGGAGAGCAGATACCAAGCGGTGTGAACTCGTTGGGAAGGGATTTTCATTCTGATCCGAGGAAGTTGTTATGGAGATGTGATTCTCACTGGAGCATTCCTGTCTGCTGGGGGCAAAATCTCTGCATCCGTGTTTCTCTGGATCCATCCAGTGCTGATTTCAATCTCTTACCAATGGATGTGAGCGTACTGACCAGCAGTCTTTACCAGTACTCAAACCATGCATTAGCGTGGGGCCCTCAAGGGCCCCCTGTTGACCAGAAATAATCACTACACTAATTGTTAAATAAACGCCTTCCTTGTTTAAGAGACACTGAAGTGGCATGTTCTGCTACCCAGCTAGCTAGCTACAATCTTCTGACTCGCTAGCTGTTTCATTTTTGAAACCGTGGGGGTGGGAGTGGGTGCACCAGAAACACTGGACCTGTCCCTGGGCGTCATGGTGACGACATGAATTAAGTTTCCAGGATATGAAATGTTCACACGAAGCGAGGGCTCTGCGGGAAGCTGGGGAGCCTCGGCCTCTGTGTTTCAGTTGCCTCTTTTTTTTTTTTGGTCAAAGGGATAATTCAGTGCTTTTTCCCACAGATATCCCCCCCCTCCCGCCCCCAGCATCACTCGTTAGCAGTGCTCATTAGCGTATCAGCAGCTCCGTGCCGCGCCGGGAGAAACAGGAGACACGCTGTGCTTTCAGGAGTTCGGCCCGTGCCTCTCTCTCTCCCGGCACAGAAAAAAAAGCTGTCTCCAGGTTTCCGTTCAGGAAATCTCCCCCCCCCAACCCCCTTGCTGATTTAAGCCTTGGAACTGGATGTTGTGGGAAGGAAACGCAAAAAAAAAAACATGTAAAGACGTGAAGGGCAGTGCCCGTCGGGGTTATGGTGGTTCAGACGGCGCCCGGTCCTGCCAGCCTGAGACCCTCGCTCTCCCCACAGACTGCTGAACGCCATCAAGCCTGGCCTGGTCAAGAAGATCAACAGGCTTCCCACGCCGATCGCAGGACTGGTGAGTGTCCCGATCCATGCTTTCCACTCTTCTGTCTGTCTGCTTTCTGCCTTGTCCCTGTGTTTTTTTTTTTTTTTACTTCTTAGTGTATATTATACTCTTTACTGTCCTCCTGAGGACTGGTTTACTGCCATGTTTATGAACCCTTGGCCACCAGAGGGCCAATAATTTCCCCTTTCATGTACTAATTATTGTGAATTTACTATTTCCACGTAATAGAGTTCCCTCGGTGTACTTTACCAGACTACCGCAGACGTCTCTTTTTCCCTTTTGGTCCTGGGGGGGACATCTTTATGGAGTGAGTGTACAGTTTGCCCCTCCTGCCACTCGTGTTGTGTCCTTTTCATGGGAGTCCTTCAGTCTGTCTCTGGGGTCATTTCGGTCCATCCTTGAATGTTATCACAGAGGACAGTGGATTGTTGACTGTTATTACAGTAAGCTCATTGAGGTTACATAACTCAGTTGGTCACATAGTTGTATTTTATATGGTTTCATATCTCAATGGTTTTGCTATAAGCAGGTTTTGCCACAAAGTGCTTTATAGTGAAAATCAGAAAAATGCACACAGAAAGTTCACTGACCCAAATCAGAAAAATACAATTATGAGAAAATGTTTCGCTGACAGCAGGAGCGACCTTGGTCATGTGATCCGGCTATGAGTCACAGTAATTTGCTGAGAAATTAATTACTAGTAATTTTGTTTTAATCTCCTGCTGGAATGGGTGCCTGGGTGACCCGCTGTATGTCAGGATTGGTACGTTCAGGGACTCGTAGATCCATATGCTAGTTTCACTTCCAGTCATAATTAGCCTTGATTAATACATATGCCTATTTACACTTACCAGTGTAACTCTAACACACATTCAGTGTAACACACACATTTATATATATAAATTCCTCAACTAATATATTTGGATTTACTTTCGGTCAGCCGACAGCCCAATCAAGGGTAATTAATGGCTCGTTTATAACGAAATCCAGTACATCCTCTGGCGCCTGAGGCTTGGAATCGCCAGCCCCCGTTCTGTGTGTTTCTTTTTGGGGGGGGCTCCTCACCTGGCTGTCCCGAGAGTCACAGCCCGTGCACACCGTCCCCTCTGTGACGTGCCCCCCTCAGCATGTTCCGCGTTCCAGCATGTCCGGCCGCCCCGCCCGGTGTTCAGAACACTGCTTCCTGCACACGCACCCCCCCCCGCTGCCCTCCGCCGTGTCGTAATGGCTTATGTAAGTGTTGGCGAGCCGCCTTGTCGATCTTAACGGGCCCCTGTTTTCTTAGAGGGAGTTCGACACGCCCCGCATCCTGAGATTGTCACGCCGCTTTATGGCCCCATCGGGCCCTGGGCCCCTTGAGACGCACAGAAGCAGAGGCGCATTAGCGTGTTCAGGGGTCTTTGGGCTGTCAGTCCCCCCTGCTGTTTTCTGATGTAGACTGGAGTGGGGGGGCGGCCACAATAAAGATTTCTCGACTACAGGTGCCTCGATGGAATTTTTGGAGGGGGGGGGGGGAGAGAGAATTGGCCTGGAAGTAAAATACATGATAAATCACATTTTGTTTTCCAATATGGGACAGTCCCGTAAAATATGGGATGGGTGGCGACTCCAGGTTTAAAATTTAAAACAAGGTTAGTTGAGACCCTTTTTAGCAGAGGCCCCTGGGCTTCAGCCTGGGTAACCCCGTGCATTAAAGCGCCCACAGCAAAAAGCATGACACACCTCTCCCTACTCCTTTGGGGGTTCATAAGAATCTTAGTAGCCCTGTTTGCCTGGAATTAAATCAGAGAGATATGCTCCTAGTGCACAATTAGACGGTTTATTTTTGTGTAATGACTTGTTTCCTTACTTCTGACCTAAGCTGGTCCCGATCCATTTTGCTATTTGCACTTGGTATACCTAATTTGCTAGTCAGAGTTAGCCGCCCAGGTGAGTGGAGATGGTCACATGACTGCAGGAGTAATAAATGCATCTCTGGAAGTATTAAAGTCCTAAAGCACCCCCAGCTGTTGGTATAAGACGTTGATAAAAAGTAACTGTTACCTCACTTTGTGGGCTAGCAACGGCCTCCCTATGCCTGGGAGGGTAGTGTCCCGATAGTCTGGCTGCCTGAGGTGACCTCAGGTCTTAATGTGAGTGGTTACCTGGGGAATAGAGTCACGCAGATCGGCACGCAGACAGGAAGCCAGGAAAAGGCACTTAATACCTGCAAATGAGTGTAACAATGGCTGTGGCAGGAAGACTGTAACACCTTTGTGCTTGTTCAGGTCCCCAGAGGGACCGGGCCTGGCCAGAGAGAGAGGGAGAGAGAATCTGGGTCAGGTTGCAGGGACTCGAAAGGCAGCTGGATACCTGGAGAAGGACGCCATGTTTCCAGCAGCTTCCACAAAGTGGTAGAGCGCTGGTTCGCTCAGGGCCACGGCGGTGACTCGAGGGGCATTGTGAATGTCACCCCCCCGTGTCTGTTTGTTCAGGACAACCTGGCTGTCTTCCTGCGGGGCTGTGAAGGGCTTGGGCTGAAGGGGTCACAGCTTTTTGACGCTGGGGACCTGCAGGACTGCACACGCACCCACGTCAAGTAAGTGATCCGGCATACGCACGTACATGCACGCGCACACACACACACACACACACACACACACACACCCCCAGAGACACAGACACACACACACGGAAACACTCGTGCATACACACACAAACAGACATACCCAGAGACACACCGAGACACACACACACACACACACACGCTCCCCAATCACTATCATGTGGGTGTCTGTCATACATATGCTTCATAGCACTTGTGCTGTAAGTCAGACTAAAGTGTTTCCCAAACAATGGAAAATGCATAACAGGTTTTGTTTGTTTAATGGGGGGGGGAGTCCATTATGTTGCTATAAATGTACGTTAACAGGCCGGTCCGTTCACTTGTGATTTATTTTGGATGAGGAGTAGGGGTACTATCAGAACGTCCTCGTTCCACCATGTCAGTCATGTGACCCAAGGCTGAAGAGTGAAGCGACCTGCCTATTATGTTGGAGCCTGTAGCCTGGAGCCCACTTGAGAGGCAGATGTACCGGTTCTGGGCTCTGACAAGCCGGTCTCTCCACCACAGCGCATCAACCCCCCTCTCCCTGCCAGCCCCTAACGTCTGTTAATGAAGAGGCTGTGAACGTCACAGCACTGAAATTTAAAGCTACTTTCCAGCTTCTCTGCTGTCTACATCACCCTCAATCCACCAGAGGGAAAGTACTAGCTTATTACGGACCCAAAACATTCCATGGGGTTTTAATTTAGGCTTTAAATAAGTATAAATCCCTTTAATTTATAAGATGACAGAGTGCCGTGAAGTGCTCTCACTGTATCTAGAACATTCTTCCACTTGGATTAAAAACAGGGTTCTGGGATTTTATTACGGCGACCCTAGGCCCAGCTGCCGAGACTGTACCGCGTTCCCACCAAAACCTGCCAGTGAAGGGTCTCTAAGACCTGGGGGACAGTGAGCAGGGTCGGGCCCGAGACACGGATCATGACGCTTGTTGTTGGAAACCGTGTCCAAGATGAGCGTCACTCCAGAGAGTGAAGGCAAGGATTGAGGAGGCGATATCAGAATGAGTGATCTAATACCGCGAGGAATCCAGCAGGGCCACGTAAGGTGCTGCGGAAAGAAAGAGATTCTGGACTCTGACACGAGAGCCCGTGCCGCTAGCTGGCTTTCAGAGCTCCTCTGGCCATTACCACCTTTCACAGTCGCCAGTTGAACCTGCGGCGCCTTCAGAAGGTGGCTAAACTGTTTGCAAACTAGTTTGCAGTGGTGTCTGTGCAGTGGACACCACGCTGCAGGAGACGCCACATGCCACTCACTTGTTTACTACAGCATGATGGATGCGTCCTCTTCTAAGTGACTCATGGGAAGGCGGTGGACGCCTGTTCGCTGATTCTCTGTGGCCGCCCGGCCTCACAGCCTCGCTCCAGATCAGGTTACTGCGTGTCATGTGACATAAGCAACAGAGACGGCATGCACAGTCACGACTCAGCATATGGATATGAATTAGATCAATTTAGCTTGCGGTGGGTGTCTGAGGGAGTTGGTTTGAGTCCCAGAACGGGGCCAGCCTCCGCTTTGGTGAAACACTCTCGCCTTAAAAACGGGCATCATTCAAAATGACGATGTATGTGCGTGGGGTCCGTTAATTAATGTGTCAAATAGCAGCCTGTGATATGCTAATTAAAGTTGAATGAGCTGACAGCTGCTGATTGGCCTTGCAGCATAGCCCTGTTTGGGGGGGGGGACTCTGCCTTCCCGCTGCTCTGATACTCCACAGCAGGACCGCAGCACCAGACTGACGCGTTTCGATTACGTGAGCATCCCTCACGCAAGGCACGCCCCCCTCTCCGGGGTTCCGGAAAGCTCGGTGCCGTGTGCCTCTGACGGGTAACGCAGTTTGCCTCCCCCTGTTTTCTCCAGGGGCTCCGATTGCAGCAAGAAGCTGAAGAATGTAAGTAGCGACTCTCCCTTTTTCTCTCTTCACCTCTCCCTCCCTCCCTCTCTCTCTCTCTCTCTCTCTCTCTCTCTCTCTCTCTCGTCTGTGTGCTGTTTCACTGCAGTCCTCTCCTTCCTCTGTTAGTCTGGACTGCAGTTACAGTGCTTATGCTTCTGCAGTCACATGTGCAGGGTGCATACGCTTATGGAGTTACAGGTCAGGATACAGAGATGCAGGTACCGGGTGATGGGGATGAGGATGGGGGGCGGGGGGGGGGCTTCGATTTCTGTTATAGCGGCAGCCCTGAGCATCCATTGAGCATTTCCCCGGCTTCCTTGGTGCCCCTGAGTGACACAGTTGCTTTTTATAAACACATTATGCTAGGAGGCTGGGATGTGGTGCTGCAGTTAGGATCAAAGTGGGGGGGATAATCACATAGACAGTTAAAGTTCATACATATGGGGCCTTCACATCCTCACACTGATGTTTATGTCCTCTTCATCCAGGTCCGAGCAACACTGGGTCTCTGAACAGGCCTTAGATAAAGTATGTGGTTGAGGAAACTAGGATTGTACTCTGTTGGGCTGTTGAGTACAGCAGAGATCCCCCTGACGCTGTCGAGTACAGCAGGGATCCCTCTGAATCTGTCGAGTACAGCAGAGATCCCCCTGAAGCTGTCGAGTACAGCAGGGATCCCCCTGAAGCTGTCGAGTACAGCAGGGATCCTCCAGCTGCTTCAGGCCCTATTTTTTAATGAATCCAGACAGCCTTTTAAATGTCAGACTTAGGAGGTCTTAGGAAGTGTCTTATCTAATGTAATGCCGGGAGTCAACCCTCTAAACATGTTAAAACAGAGCAGCGTGATGTTATCAGCACTTTTGGTGAGCTGTGCCTTTAATCTCCATTGCATGTTTTGTTCTGCAGAAGGGTTCATTTTTCTGGGAAATATGCTGGGTCTGCTGGGTCATGCAGACACCTGTGAGTGTGTCGGGGTGGTGTGAAGGACCGTGTCTGTGCAGAACGGTGCCGGCTGACCCAAATCTTCTGCCTTGGACCCCAGGTTCTGATCACCATATACTGGCTGGGGAGAGCTGCCAACAGCTTCACATCGTACAGTGGGCCCACGCTGGACCTGAAGGAGTTCGAAGGGCTGCTTTCTCAGATGAGAAAGGTACCGTCCGTCAGGGGGCGCCATTTTGGGCCAGGCCAGAAATTCTGGGTCAATGATGGGAAGCAGGTACGGATGCTGTGTCAGTGATCAGAAGGTCACTGATTCAAAATCCCAAGGTTGGAGGAGTGATTTCACCATTAGGCTATTGAGCATGTCCCCTAACCCACTATTGCTCATTTCTCAAAATATATGTCACTTTTGTAAAAGAGTATAAATAAATAATGTAATATGGCAGGTGTATCTCTCTACATCTGAGGGGGAGGTCCCTTTCCTCTAGGAATTATCTTTAACAGCCCAACACTTTCATGGAGTGACCCTTACAGTGGGGTGTGTATGGTTTTGACTTGTTTTGTGGGTTAAATGTTATACGAAGTGCATCCAGCTCAGGGAAAAGCTGCGAAATATTTATCAGCTCCCAAACTAACAAGTGAACCACCCCTCTACCCTCGGGTAGCATCAGGTCTTAGCAATGCGCTAAGAGTAAGGTCTCTTCTGGCAGCTATGATGTCATCCGCAAGTGTGTACAACACAGCAAGGTTTTTATCTGACCGTGGGGTTTGCGGGGAGGGGAGTGCCTCACTGCTAGTATATCTCACCAGGCATCAGGTTATCTTTGTTATGGCCCACTTTGCAAAGTGAAAATAAGGACCTGCGAGACATCCGGCAAGAAGAACGTTGGACGGCTGGATATGCGTTGCCGAGTTAGCCTGTCAGTCGGTCCCTGGTCCAGGCAGAAAGTGATGTTGTGCTTCTGGCGGGCTTCCGGGTGATGTGATGTCCAGGTTGGTCAGTAGGGTTAGAAAGAGGAATTGCTATTTTGGCGGAGGACTGTCAAAAGCTGTCGTTTGTTGTCCTGGACCATCGGATTCATCGGATCATCAGACGCTTCCCTGTATTCTGTCCTCTGGGGTCGGTCACTGTGCCGAATGGCTGGACCAAGATCTTCCTCAAGTGGTCAAAACCGCTCTCTGTAGGAGGGGGGGAGGACATGCCGTTGTTAATCGCTTGCTCAAGCAAGAGGGAAATTAGAAGCTAGCAAACCTCTGCATTGTCCTGTTTCGGTCTCTGAGGGTTCAGGCCCTAATGGCTCGGCAATCAGTGTGAATGAGATGAACGGTACGCACCAGAGGTTCTCTGCAGTCCGGCCTGCGTTTCAAGGCGCCATTGTCAGTGTGGTCGACACGCTGCTGCTCCCCAGCCCAGGGACGTGACCTGACCATGTTCTCTCTGTGCACCAGGAGGCCAAGGACACAGAGAGCTCCAATCGCAGTGTTCGCGACAGCGGCTACATCGACTGCTGGGACTCGGAGCGCAGCGACTCGCTCTCACCCCCGCGGCACAGCCGCGACGACTCCTTCGACAGCCTGGACTCCTTCGGCTCCCGCTCGCAGCAGACGCCCTCCCCTGACGTGGTCTTCCGCGGCAGCAGCGATGGTGGGTAACACCCCCTAGGGCAGGGGTCGGCAACCTTTTTAAAGCAAAGAGCCATTTTTCCTAAATGTCTGGCCCACTATTTACAAAGAGCCGCATTGGGTAGAGGCGGGGGTTTGAGTTACGATTTTTTAAATGCGATATGGGTATATATGCATTTAACACAAAAATTTGAAGTACTTACAAAAAATAAAGAGAACCAATTTCGGGGGCATCTCAGTTTTAAATCACTCGGACGCGTAACAGCGCAAAGGTGACTAATACTACAACATATTTCAGTTCTGTAGCGATAGTCTTCACCCTCAGCCTCCGTTCATTCGGCTCTGCTGTCGTCTGCTCTTCACTCTCCACTTCTCTACTGTAACTGTGCTGACCAAGCAAGTGCAGATGTAGTCATCACAGCTGGCTATAATATGTAAATCAGAGAAAATATCATTTGTTTTACGAAGACCTGGGAAGGTGTGGTGGCAATGTACTACAAAAAGTATATGAAAGAATTAGGAATCCCAAAAATCGTCGAAGCATACATCCAGTCTAAGGTACTGAAGAAAACCGAAAGCACACCATTTGACCAGAGACGTACTCTTATCGTAGAGAATGACTTCGAGGAAGACGTAAATTATGCAGTTAAGACATCACAGAAGTGCGCGACGGACCGCCTCATTCACATATAGCTAAAGAAATATCTAAATGAAAAAGAATATTAAGCCATAAATAAATCATTTATATTTACGAAAGTATTATCATAATATGTTAAGACATGAAAATGTGAATGCGTTGTGAGAAGAGCCGCGGTCACGTGGTCAAAGAGCCACATGTGGCTTGCGAGCTGCAGGTTGCCGACCCCTGAACTATTGGATGGGAGGAGTATGGGACCTTTGTCATGTACAGATCTACCACAACAAATATCCAGGTCAGCCCATGTGATCGGGTACACCGGGCATTTTGGCAATCTGGGGATACGTTAGTAGTTTATCTGTGGACCTCACAGCAACTTAAGTTGGCCTGACTGCTTATCCTCATACCTCAGGCAGTGTAACTATCATGGCTGTTAACACCTGGGTGTCAGTATGACTTTTATGGGGTTTTTCGGACGTTTTTCCTCTAAGGCGGTGGATCAAAACTGTCAAAACATCCGTATCCCTTGCAAAGACATGAATTTTTGCTTTAATTCTTCCTGTACATTTTGACATATGAATTTGCCTTGCTGCAGTATTGCTAGTTTTGGCTTGAAGGTTTCCGTCTCAGCGACGTGTGCAAGTGTGTCTCCATCATTCAGGCAGTTAAGGTATCTCTGTCAGCAGGTCCCCAACTGGCGAAACATGACGAGCATCTCACGGTCTTGACACGAGTGCTGTTACGTGAGGAGGCCTGTCTGGGAACGTGAATATGGTAGCTCAAAAACAAGGCCTCATCCCGTCATCCCTTTTCCGAGGCTCCAGAAGGCAGAGGGGGGCTGTTGTTTAGCCTGGGCCGGTGAGGTGGCCCCTCTCGTGCTGGCAGTTTTAGGGCCATTGGACTGTGATCTGAGGCAGTCATGACTTTTAGCGTGGCGTCCTGCTTGAGGTAACATGAAAGGAAAAGCAGGCTTCTTATTTTAGAGTCGGTTTTTGATGTAGTGGCCTTCTGGAGACGGGGGCAGGAAGCTGGGTGATGGGGGTCTTTGTAAGGGCTGTACTTAAGGCGATGTGATGTCATTGCAGGGCCGTGTAAAACATCAAGTGCTGGGCTGTACTCGGACCGGACTGTGTTTTTGACCCGGTCGCTGCCTGCCGTCCTACAGACGACCAGCACTCTCTCTCCCATCCATCAGAGCCGCAGCTGGGTTCTGCCTGCTGCCTGTCATAATTGGACTGGCCTCGGATTCCCACTCAGGCTGTTTACTGGGGGTACTGGAAAATGAACAGCGATGGGTTTTAATGGCACCATGACGCTGTATTGGAGAAGCAGATGGAGGATGGATGGATGGTTTTACTGGTCTGCCTGAGAGGCAGGGAGATCCCAGCTAACAAGGCTGCTGCTGTAAAGTCTTAACCAGCAGGATTTTATCCTACTTTGCCGGAAATTCGAGGTCTTTCCCTTGTGCACATGCAGCAATTATGTAAATAACCTTTTTTAAGCAATTGGTGCTGAATGAATAATTAGTAACGGGCCGAGTGGTACGCTAAACGGGGACACTGAGGCCTGGGAGCCCACTACAGGAAGCATAAACCGTTTTTGTAAGCGGTTTGGGTCGAGAGACAGTGAGAGTCTGGCTTCCTGTTTGGTTGGTGGTGTTTTTTTTTTTGTACATGTGTTTTTTTCTGTGGCTTATCGGAAGTGTCAAGGAAGCGGGCAGCTTCCAAGGAAAGGTCTTAGCGCATGGGATCAGTTTATAAGAGTATTGTAGCGCTGGCTTCTAAAAGGCATGAGGCGGAGAGATTTCAGCAGAGAGGGCACATGTGAGCGAAACAGGATTTTGAAAAAGCATGCAGGCTCGACAACCTGAGGAATGCGAAGAGCGAGATGTTTCCTTTCATGTTTCCTGTGTTTCCCACTGACACCGAGGGTTTTAATCCTGCTAATGAAGGCCCGTGTAAGTTTTTTTTCCTCTCTAGAGAGGGAATAATTTTAAAACCAAATGTGGCAATAACCTGACTGCAGGACATTGGTTTGAAGCTGGTATTGTAGGAATCCAGATCAGGGGAATCTGGTGCTGTCATCCGGAGAGGGGGGACCCCCCCCCCCAGGGCTGTAATGTGTGGATCAGTTCCAGGATCCCAGAATGGGTGGGAAGGTCACCCAGCATGCACAGCACTCTCAATCCAGCCAATTACGCTGTGAATGAAGGGCCCGTTATTACTGTTTACCCCAAATAAGGCTGCTGACTTTGGCGTCCTCCAAGATGCCTGTTTCTGTGGTCGCTGCTCCCAGTCAGCTATGGAATTTACCTTAACAAGCCATAATTACTATGGGAGTAAACCGGGTCTTTCATATTGGCGGGGCTTGCTCGCTGTAATTTGATCACCAGACTGGGGAGGTTGTGGACTGACCAGGTCCAAAAAAGAAACACTCCAGTCTTCTGAGGTCTTCAGGTAAGCCACAATGTCCCCCTTTCATCTCTGTGGGACGCCGATCTCATCGTGGGTCTCGCAGAGTAACTCAAGCCAGAGTCTCAACACACTCTCTTTCGGATGCAGTGCCCCACCTTGTGGACGCATCCTGAATTACCGTTCAGTCAGCTCAAGGCGTGATGTGCAGATATTAACCGTGACATATTTTACCAGTTTTTTTTAAAATGGTGCCTGGTAGGTGCTGTTCGCAGTTCTGGGTTTGTAGTAAAGTAGTATGTGCTGAGAGAGCCCAGTGGAACATCCTTAGTGAGCAGGACATGAATTCTTATCCTGGTGTTAACATCTGCTTAACACCTTGCCATGGTATTTACGTAGAGTCAGGGAATTATGAAATCATATGGAGCAAGGGATAATGAAATAAAAAAAACCATAACATATACATGGTAAAACCGTAGGAAGGGGGACTTACCTCTGCAGTCTGTTTGTTTGGGTTCGGTTTGAGTTCGGTTTGGGTTGGGTTTGGGTTCGGTTTGGGTTGGGTTTGAGTTCGGTTTGGGCTCTGCGGCTTCTGTGTTTTATCGCTAGACGTAAATGTGACTTGATGTGATGCTTTGGCTGTTACTTCAGTTCATGGCTTAAGCTCTGTCCATTACTGGGGTGAAGGGCAGGGGAGCAGAGAAGGGCAGTAAGCAAAGGGTTAAAGGTTAAAGGTCATTTTTCCAGAGCCCCACGCAATGTAACCGTAGCCACATGTAGCTGTGCATCGGAGGTTTCTGTGTGTGTGTGTGTGTGTGTGTGTGTGTGTGTGTGCTGTTTGCCAGGACCATGTCTGTCCCCCGGGTCAGGGCTAACTCCCCCCTCCATGCACCAGGCCGGGGCAGCGACTCAGAGGGGGACCTCCCCCAGAGGAAGCTGCCAGACATGCGGAGGGATGACATGCTGGCCCGCCGGCTGTCCTGCACCGAGCTGCGCACTGTGATGCCCTTCAACCAGTACCTGCCCAACAAGAGCAACCTGGGCGGCTATGTGCTCAGCGGCGCCCCCCACAGGCGACCCAAGGCGGACGAGTGTCGAAGGAGCTGGAGTACCGCCACCTCCCCCGTCACAGCGGAGAGGCCCTTCAGGTAGGTACCGGCAAACCGGCCCAGGTTATACAGACCATACTTCCTGTGCATGATGGCCATGTGACCATTTATGTTATGATGAATCAGAGCCCAGAAAAACAGCAGATGTGGTCGGGCAGGTATGTTAAGTATGAGGAGCAGGTGCTGATTTGTTGACGCATGTGAGCCACACGGGCTGAGTGCTGAGTGCTTCCTTTTTTGGATCATCGGGGCGTGAAAGCTTGTGATGCCTGGCGGACAGGAATTCATCTTCCATGGTATCACGCAGCAGGCCCGCAGTACCAGGGATCAGAACTCGCCTTTGTGTGTCTGTGACTTACCTACACCTCCTACATGACCCGCATGACAGTGGTGCCAAGGTGACGTGTTTGTGTTTGGAAAAGCACAAGGCGCGCTGCTTGTTGCGCGCATCAGAAATGTCTCGCTAACACCGGTAGAGATGTGGTCAGATCGCCAATGGTGATCGGCAGAGACCACCAGGACTGAACCGACTCGTCTTCTTATGTATGGGGATCCCAGGTGATGATGTCATGACCTCAATACCTCATCAGTCGCATGGTATGATGGGAGAGATCCTACACAGCTCAGGTCTTGAGTCACTCATAGATTAAGTCTGACATAAGATTTTCGCAGCGTGTTTTACTTGCCAAAGGTCAAACTGACAAACCGGTGATGTTAAGGGGTTAATATGACCGACATTTTACCAGTGGGGTGGTAAAGTGCCCTTTGGACTGTGTTATATAACAAACCAAAGATGTGATTCCCAGGCTCAGGAATTAATTAGTGCCTTAAATGAAATTAGCTCATTCATTCCTCATTTCTGCTTTTTTCCTGTGTTAATTATAGGCTGTGCAACTTCATAGGCCAACACAGCCGTTTTTATGGACATTTAAACCTTGCCTGTATTTCACCACGATCAAAAGTGATTTTAAAGATTTCACCGTTATTCGGACTACTGCACTGAATCCAGTTTGCAAACACATTTTAGTGATTAAGTTTATTTTCTTATTGCGAAGGGAATTTGGCACTAAAACACACTGCTCACCTCCTTAAAGTGGTCTTTAAGAGAGGCTGAAAACTCTGGTAAATGAATTTTCAGTCGGAAGTTATTACAGAATCCTGGACAGTCAAAGCTGAAGTTTTGAGTTGTTTTTCCCCTTGTTTTCATTTGTAACTAAGGATTTCAGGAGTGGGGAGGGCTTAGCCAAGTCCCTCTCTTATGATTCATGTTAAAACATTAAAAGCCTTTAAATTTCACCCGGTACGCCTTCGAGCAGGAAAGCATGCCGGGGGGATCGTGTCGGAGGAGGAGCTGAAAGAGAACAGATGTTTTCTTTTATTGTCCAGAGTTAAGATGAAGTGAAGTTCTCCTACTGTACACCAGCGGAGGAGATGTGGCAAACGCAGGCCCAGACCAGCACACTGACATCCGCACTAGTGTCTCTGTGGACTTTTTCATAAGACTCTCACTCTGGAATGCCTTTCTCTGTCTGCTGGCATTATGGCCTGACAGTCTGATGTCTCCGGACATTGTCTGACTTGATTTTATGTATTTATTTTTTGACCTATTAATCCAGAGCAGACCTGGCACAGCTATGGCTGCTTATGAAGAGCCCACAAGTTCTTTGGCTGTAACCAGGAGCGCGTTGCGGTTTTTTCTGAATGTACCGGAGGACACAGTATCACATGACCATCGCGAAGCAGGAGTCATGACTACAGAAGAGCAGCAGCTGGGTATGGTGTGGCTCAGTGGGTTAGGACTGTGTGCCTGTGATCTCTCAGAAGGTCACAGGTTCAAATCCCAGGGAGTGACGTCACTGTTGGCCCACTTTGACCTTTCTCAAAAAAAAAGATAAAAGTGCTTTGGATGGAAGTGTCTCCTCAATCAATAAAATAAACAGTAATGGTGAGGGAGGGGGGCAACAGGCCTCTCTGGCTGCACTGCCTGTGCTGAAAATCACCCCCTGCAGGCCTGAGTCTTGCCCGACCTGTGCTGCCAGTGGTTTCCCAGCTGGGGCTGAGAAGCAGCTATGCGGTTTTCTGGTAGATTTACCGGAGTGTGTGTGTGGGCTGCCAGTAAGACCACAGCTTCCAGTCCCTCACACATAATTGGTCATTTGAGCCACTTGCTCCTCCTGTCTGACAGATCCTGATTTATTGAGATCCTCACAGTTTGCCCAAAGGCTGAGGATTCCTGTCGGTCTGGAGCCTCCGGTGGTCGGAGGACTGCACAACAGCTAATTTCTTACCCTGGATGACAGGAAACGGAGGCCTGTCCAGCTTGATGTCCAACCATCACACGTCTGTAGCACACTTTCAGGATGACACAAGCCCCTCCCTCACTTTCAGGGTGACACAAGCCCCTCCCTCACTTTCATGCTTTCCAGACTTGTTTTCTATTCACCACCACCCACCCCCCCAATCTCATGATTTGTATTTGCGTTTCTTTACCCGTCTGGAGCCTCTATCCTGGAAGCTATCCCTGGAGTAACCCAGGGTGGGGCAGCCCCCCATTACAGCCCCCCATCACAGGGCGCACACACACACACACTGTCCACACCCTGCATAGGACAAATGGGTATAGAGAATGAATGAATGAATGAATAATTGAATTTTCGTTGGCCAGCCGTACTTTTCTGATCACTGAGGTCCATCATGGTGGTATGCTCATGTTTTGTTTTGAATCTTTTGTTCTTTTCAGGTCACTGTTTCTCTCAGAACGTCAGTGGGGGTGTCTCCCTGTGTGTCTGCTCTCACTTTCTCTTTGGTTTTCCTCTGAAGGGCAAATCCCCCGCTGCCTTTTTTTGTGTGTCTTCCGGGTCGGTAGCTGGTCCGGCTAACGACAGCCGGCTGTTCTCTCAGCAGTAGTGCGAGCCTTTCGCGGTCCGCCGAGCCATCTGTGCTCCAGGTGACGGACGCCACCGCGAAGGCCGCCATCGTTGTGACCAGCCCCCTCACCCCGTCCCCGACGGCCAGCCCAGCTTCACTGAGGAAGCCCCCCGGAATGAGCAGCGGCAACGGGTCTGGTTCCACCTCCCTTTTGGCGGATCTGGAGAGGGACGACATGTGGACCAGACGCTCCGCCAGCTCACCGAAACGCACCACCTCGAGCCCCACCCACTTCCTGCTGGTTCCGTCCGTCAGGCACAGCAGAGCTATAAAGGCCGACGCCGGGGGCGGCAAAACATGGCAGAGAACGTCTTCAGGAGAGGACGATCGGTCCCCAGTGTGAGACTCCAGCCAGCCTCTCCCAAGCATACACCCTACATCTGCCATTCATTGTTCATTTCAGCTATGATTTCCAAACTTTTTCGGCTACCCCCCACCCCCATTTAGAAGAGGGAAAACTCTTATGCTACCCCCCATCCTGCATTAACAGTATTTGACTATTATTATTAGGAAAATTTCTAAATCAGCCAAGTTTAATTTTATTTTGCCCTAATAAGTTAGTGTGTGTTAGTATAAGCTTCTTTTCACCCATCAAAAATCTGTTCATATCATTTATGTTGTTTGAATCTGACAGTTGTGCTGACATGAAAACACCACGTTTGTTTTGTTTTGTTGTACATTTGTTTTGTTGTATGTTTGTTTAGTTTTTATTGTACGTTTGTTTCACTTTGTTGTTTAATTGTTTTGGCTCCTACATGAAACAGATTCATTCAACTTTATTTCCATTCCACATTCGCCCCGGATCATGCACGCCCTCCCAGCAATTGTTCGACACCCCCCTGGAGGTGGGGGCACACGGTTCTTGAGAATTACTGCATTGAGAACCACAGAGCAGGTGCAGAAGGTGTTGTAAACTCCACTGAGTTCTCACCACATTTTTACCACGCTCCCGGCAGGTTTTCACAGTAAGGCTGTTAATAGGTGTTAATATTTCACTCTCCCATTTCCCCACTACAGAAGAGAGTCTCTCGTAGACAGTCCCAGAGCTATAAACCCTAAGCAGCCAAAGTGCTTTATGGGAAAATAGCTCCTCCACGTAAACCCAGCTCCGCAGTGAAATAGCGCAGACGCTTGATGATAATCCGCGCCTGCCTTCACTCCAGCCGCGTGTTGCTTTTGTTCTGCTATTGGTGCTTCATCTACACATGGACCTACTCTTTTATTTTATATTTTTATTTATGTTTCTATTGCCTTCGTTTGCACCATTGCCTGCTTTTAGCAGTGGTACTGCATGGATGATGTCATCACACCCGACATGGCCCATTGTATCTCAAAAAGGGAAGGGGGGGGCGAGGTATATTGGCAGCATGCTTGTTTTGGGGGCTGAAGTGGGAGGAGATTTGAAGCCTCCTTTCCCTGAACAACCCCTGAACGTGCATGTGTGAAGGAATGGGTCTCCACATGGAATCTGTAAAATAAAACTGAAATTTTCATTTTGATTTGTTTTGGTTTTGTTCGTGTATGTCTGTATACTCGTCTGTATATACACCTGTATATACAAGAGCCCAGTTTATTAGCTACACCTGCTAGTTAACGCAAACAGGTCGCTCCTCCAGACGGTGAATCATATGGCTACATCTCAGTGTGTATACAGCAGACAGGGTGACGCGCTTCAGCCAAGCGTTAGGGTGGCCAGCACACCTGAGTGCCCCAGAGTGATCTCGAGCGTGGTGTGGATGTTGGGGCCAAGAGTGGTGATTCCATCATCTCAGAAACGACTGTCTTCCTGGGTTTTTCCACACAGTACAGTGTCAAGAGTCAGAGGAAAGTGGCCAGACTTGCTAAAGCCGACAGGAAGTGCAAAAATAACAGCTCAGTACGACAGTGGTGTGCAGAGAGGCAGAGTGTCTTTTTGGACCAAAATCCCTGTTTCCAACACTTTTCTGAACCAGCGGCCTGTATTACGAAGCGGGGTTACTGGCTTATCGGGGTAACTTGTCGGATTGAAGGTAGTCTGGGAAAAATGTAAGAGAACGAATATGAAGTCCATTTAACTGTGGTACCTTAAATCCGACAAGTTACCCCGATAAGCCAGTAACCCCGCTTCGTAGTACAGGCCAC
>JAODLD010000016.1:4011377-4039502 GCA_026781065.1 Mormyrops boulengeri
TATGGTGACCAAACCTGCACACAATATTCTAGGTGGGGTCTTACCAAGGAGTTATATAATCGTAGCATCACCTCCCTCGAGTTAAACTCCACACACCGAGAGATGTAACCCAACATCCTATTCGCCCATCCTACACCTATCTCCTTTAAAGAGTAATCAGTCTTGCACCCCCAGTGGCAAATGTCCTTTATTTTTTGTGATCTACTCTGCTTTCATCAGTGTATGTTTCCAACAGTGTGAACAGCTGTTTATCAAGACAAACAGACAGTTAGCTAATAGATTATAACGCTAGTACCCAATCTGTACCAGTGGCAAATTAACAGCCACCTCCACAAGAATGATCCATATGAGACAGACATTTGGTACGACAAACAACACAGTGCTTAAAACGCAGCAAATCAGTCAACTTATTTCTTCAAAGCTTGAGTTTTATGCTGACTGCTAAGGGTTCGGTATGTCTTATGAGGGTTTAGGGGATGATTCCCTCCTTGCCTGTTTTGCCTTTGGGAGACACAGCAATGTCTGATTAATGCTGAAATTGAATGGAAGTCCCTGTTCTGTTGGGACCCAAAATGCTGCCAAGCGGACCCTCTTGAGAAGAAGTGCACCCCTCTGAGCACAAAGGCCCTCACAAGGCCGTCCGCCCGGCTGCCTGAATCTTTCATTCATGGCTTTTTGGTCCTGATGACCTATTTATAGCTACCTTCACATTCATCACAGTAACTCATTGCTCTGCTACATATTTCTCCAGTCGTTGAGGGAGTCTAATTGCACAGAGCTGAATATATGGACTATGACCACGTCTTTCTCTTCTCCGAATGAATGAAAGACTGCATCTCTGAATAAGCAAGGGAACAGAAAAAAATGGTCTGGTTTTGTCCTTCAGAAAATGAGATGGGCTGTCGTTAACGTCTGCAACTCCCTGGCCATGGCGCCTCAACATCGCAGAGCCTCAGAGGCTCAATTAATCTGTGAGACTTATCAATGTGTGTGGCTGATCATGTGACCGACACTAAATTGAAACCATAAAGTATTTATTAGATTAGATCAAGCATAATAAAGCATTCAAAGCAAGTTGAAATGAGGTTCCTCAAGCTTTGTTCATATAGTGTGGAATCAAAGACGTTCTTAGTCCTGGGATGTGTATCTTGAACTTCAGCTGAACTTTGTCATTCAAACTATACAGGAAGGAGTACACATCTGAACGAAATCGCGTATCTCCAGGCTAAGTGTACGAACATAGACATGACAGTGCGCGTTATACAACAGCACATGAACATAATGGAGAGAGAAGTTTGGACATGCTAAAATAAAAAAGAATATTCCACATTGTAAAAAGTATTGCACTTTGTTGTTGCAGAATTGCACAGTGTGACCAAAAAACCTTTGGTGAATTTTGTTAATGAATTAATTGATTAATTTACTTGTAGTGGTATATTCTACATTTTTTGGCTATATTTGGTTTAAATGGAAAGGTTGAACGTTAAATACCAACATAATGCAAGTCCCCATATGAATACCCATAATCCTTTACATCTGTCCTGAATGGTTACCCCTAGGTGGACCAGACGGCTCGGCTAGATGGAGATCCAGGGCAGGAATTCAGCAGCAGTGTGGACGGTGGGGGACAAAGGGAGGCGAGACCACCAGCGATCTTCGAAAGCACAGCCCAGGTCCCATTCTCTCCCAGAAGGGAGCCGCAGTTGGTGACAGCGGTGCTGGAGCTCAGACAGCAAGACAACAGTGCGCAGAATGCCCCCTCCAGGCTGGAGGGCCACAGTGCAGAGGCCCCATCACCGGAGACCAGGCTCACCCGGCCCACCTCTCTGCCCACGGTAAACCAGCCCCTTCCTATACAGTCATTCCTCATACTCTTATTTTCATGTGACTGCGATTGGTTTATTCTTTACTTATTCACTGCTTCCTGTGCTTCCTGTCTCGTTAGAAGCTGCAGAGTGCGGACAGTGACCAGACTACTGACGGCGCCTCAGAGCCTCTTCAGGCCAATGCTGAAGGAACCTCGCAGCACGCAGGTCTGGAGTAACATATCATTAACCGTTTCATAGCATTTTGTTTGGAAACACTGCCATCCAGTGGTCAGTCTTTGTACTGTTTTTCAAAGTATGCCTCCACACATCTCCCCCAAATCTCCCAAATTTTCTGGCCAGTTCTAACACTGGGAATCTCCTGTGCTGCATTTTAGAAGACCAACCTGCTGAAGAGGCCTCCAGCTCCGGTGTGAAGGCCACGTCACCAGAGAAGAAGTGTATTGCCACTGCCACACTGCATGTGGAGTGTTCCCCGGCGCGTCATGCCCACAGCGCAGACACAAGGGGCACTGTGGAGGTCGGTCAACCTGTCAGCAGATGGCGCTGTGGTGACCAGTTGGGTCACTGTGAGAGGGTTTATGAGCAGCCCAGGACTCCACACAGACATGGCTAGGCCCCTGAAATTCTAATGAATGCCCCCCCAAACCAAAGTTTGGGACCGGGGGGAGGGATACACTATATCAGTGCAAAAGTGACCATGATCCACACCTACTCTGCCCCCCCATCCCCCCAGCCAGTGTCTGTGACCCTGAAAGTCTTCCCCTTTCTTCCCCTATTTATTGTCGGTTTATATTTCATATGTTATTTCTTTTTTTTCATGTTACCGAGCTGGTCTTTTGTAATACCTGTGGCTAGTGATGGACAAAATGATGCTTCATTTGCTGTATTTTCTGACACCACTAGATTGTGCTCTTGGTTTGCTTTGGGGGCATGATTTGTGCCCTTTTTTGAACAGAGAGCACCATCTAGTGGGGTAAAAAAAATACAGCCAACGGTTCATGAAGAGTCCCTTTGTCTGTTACTATCTGCGACCCAGCTGCTGGGTGAAATACATTAATTGCAGCATAGTTGTACCTTGAGGGGGTCAGGCCTTCAGTATATTCAGTTAACTTGACCATGCAGCTGCTTTGCCTGTCTGACATCACTGCCGACGACTTCTCTCCCCCAGTCTCAGACGGAAAATGCGGAACTGATACCGGCCCAAGGAACAAAAGACGACCAGCTGTTTCCTCACACTCAGAGCTACATCCCCCCGGTCAGATCTGAGTGGAGCTTTGGAAAACCTGCTCCAGGTACAGTCACACTTCATCAAAAACTGATGGAGTCTATTTATAGAAAAATGTGATGTAATGTAACAACCTTGGGATGATGCCTGGTTTTAAGTGTGCATGTAACTCAACTTTCCCTCCTTCACAGAGGCCATGGAGACAGTCCAGAGTCATGTGGTCCATGTGAGTACCTGGGCAGGAATCTACTATATCACTGTGATTCTCTCTGTTTCTAGAAACGCAGGCCAGGCTGTTAATTTTCACCAGCATTTAAAACATCATGGATCGTGTGAAAAATGACCTTATTCACCTTATTCGTCCCAAGTCACAGTCTAACTGAAAGTCTTTACTTTTAATAAACATCATAATCAGTAACACAGTAAGCATTTAGTAATAATAAGTCTGTGTATTATCAGAAGGGTGGAATGACTGCAGTTTAACGCTGAGGAAAGTTCATCAGAATGGGTTCTCTTAGACAATGTCTTCTCAGAGATTTCACTGTGACTTGCAATTAAACCACAAAATCTATAATCAGTAGATCGAGTTTAAATGTTAATTTTAAAACAACTGCTGCTTCTATAAAAAAAATACTGCAAGTGGCACTGAGAATTAGGCACTTTTAGGCGCGCTGTGAAAAAAACACACGACCCCCTTCCCATCATCCTCTCTGCTCTTTTGACCTTTCACCTGCACGGTCACCATGTAGGGGGAGTAATGTCAGTTGTCCCTAACGGTTGCCCCCCCCTCCCCCTTTTGGCCGTACGGGTGGGTGGGCTCTGTCAGCTCCCCCCATTGAATCTGACCGGGCGGGTCGACCGCTGGGTTTGGGACCCAGAAGAGGAACGGAAACGTCAGGAGCGTTGGCAGCGAGAGCAGGAGCGCCTGCTTCAGGTACACAAGCCCTTACGTGGGGCTGGCAGCCACGTCGCCCCCTAGAGGCACTTCAGGGCTCAGCCGCATGCCTCGGCTGGTGAGCTTCACAAGGGCTCTGCTCATTCCTCACCCCACTCAATGATGCTGCTCACCTGACTACCCAGCTTTCCCATCTCCTCAGTTTTTATCACGCCCTTGTGTTCCAGCCATCCTCTTGACCTTTGACCCAGAGCAGGAGCCAGTGTCACTTGTCATGCTTGTCCCTGTCCACATGTTGTGGTCACACTGAGCCCTGTAAGCTATGACCACAGCCATGACTTCAAAAGCTGCAAATGTTTGATTGGTCACCCACCTCATTACTGTGACTAATCAGGGCAGGGATGGAAGGAATCCTGGAAACATGGAAAGCGTCTTATATACTGATTACAATAATCTGTTTAAAATAAGTGCAAAAAAGTCACTCAAATAATATTCATTCAGGTAGATAAGAAGGATAAATATGAAACGTCACATTACCGGTTGTCTTTTATGTGTCGTTATAGTGATCAGACTTACAGGTTTCAGTGGTATCTGGATGAGGTTTGCATTTCTGTATTGATAAATGGGAATAGCCAAGATCCCACCCACATCACTGCCATTGGCTCAGCTGTGTCAGACCCTGCAGGGTCAGTTTGGGCATTCATTGGCTTATGCTCCACATCGCCACCTGCCCCAGCCCTCCACCCTGTCCTGTTCCTCAGTGGTGACACACCTCCTTTGTCTAACAGGAGAGGTACCGGCTCCAGCAGGAAAAACTGAGGAGGGACTGGGAGAGAGCTCAGAGGGAGGTGGAGGAGGAGGAGAGTAGGTACCATGAAGAGGTGAGCGCCCTGGCCTACTGGGGCCAGAAGATTCTCATTGATGGTGCTTTGAAATGATGGTCAAAGCCTGCGCTACATACCTGTATCTTTCATCCTAAGAAAGAAGAGATATTACTTGAAATATCTGACCTGGCTTTCCTCCAGTCTGAATTTTTAAGCTCAACTTAGGAAGAGACTAGGGTATTAGTCCACGTAGCAGAATGATTTGTCTGAATCCTTGAAGGCTAAGGTGGAACTTAAGCTTACGAGGACCTAGATGGTGCTCTCTGTTCAAAAAAGGCACAAACCATCCCCCAAAGCAAAACCAAGAGCACCATCTAGTGGCTTCAAAAAATGCAGCAAATGGTTCATGAAGCATCATTTTGTCCATCACTAGTTCCCTGATCTAGAATTAGAAATAAACGTGAGGGGTTTTCGTCTGTCTTAGAAGGGATCAAATGTTATGATACATAACTGGACGGAAGGGCATGTACTCCGAAACAGGTCAGCAGAATGAAGTGATGTTTGATGCATAAGAGACACAGAAGTGCTCAGATTCTGTTGCTCCTCAGGAGCGGAAGATCCTGGAGGAGACTGTGGTGCCACTGATGCCCCGTTCATCTGCCGTGACCTCCCCCCGTCCTGGGGAGCCAGCTCTGCCCATTGTGCGCTCACTGGCCGACTGGGAGCGGAAGCAGGAACTGCTGGAGAGACAGAGGGTGGGTGGGGGTGTATTATTGCCGCTTCTATGTATCTGGATTACATTTAACATTCAGCGATCTGCTAGATATGACACATGGAAATGTGGAAACCGAGGATTAAACAAGGATCATGCCAGACAATCAAGCGGCAGAAACTAAGCTCCATAGAAATGGGTCTGATGAAACTGTTCAGGAGGATCGCCACAGGAGGGCGCCAAGAGTAAACGCGTATTTTGCACACAGATGGGCGAAGACCACGAGAACCTTCTTACAAATGAGAGAAGTGATGTTGTGACAGAACAGAAGATGCAGATGGAGTCTTGTGTAAAACCACCAGGAAGGTCTGTGCATCCTGTTTGAGGGCCAGCAGTCCTTGTACTGACACACACTTCTGCAGCTTTTATATACGTATCACACATCCACCGTGTATAAAACAAACAGACAGTGACTATTGTCTGCCTGCCCTGTTAGGTCTTCATTGCTGGTCTGTATTTGTTTGGTATCAGACGTTATATATGTTGTTTTTGGGCCCCCTAGCAGCTCGTGGGTGGTCTGCTCCAACCATCCTGCAGCCATCGGACAGGTTCAGCAGAATGGCCAAACGCAGCCCAGGGACCTGGGTCCACCTGGGACGACCGAGATGCTGGTTCCCAGGGGTGAGGAACCATTGCGGCCTGTGGGTGGGGTAGCTGGAGGGCGAGTGAGGGCAGCTGTGGGAAGGTGTCGTTATCTCTGTTCTACTATGGTTACCCAGAAGATACCGGAACCTGTATCAAGGGGACTTTCTGTAGCCGGTGTATTGGCTTCTGTTCTAGGTTCATTATGTGACAGCCAGAAGCAAGAAATGGAGGAGCCATGGAGTAAGAGAACATCGCTAGAACACAGCTGGAGCTGCCAGCAATCACTGGCCACGGGGATCAACAGGTGTGTGTGTGTGTCTGTATGTGTGTGTGCGTGTGTGCATGTGCCTGAGAGAGAGACACTCACACGCCAGGTGTGTAAGATGCGAGCTGCAGCCCTTTTCAAGGAGTTTACAATTGCAGTGCACACATTGGCCACAGGGTGTCACAAATTTCACCTCCACCCGTCTTTCCATTTTCCTGTATTCACTTACCCTGAGCAAGGTCATGGGGATCCGGATCCTATCCCAGAGGCTACAAGCACAAAGCAGGAAGTAAACCCAGGATGGGGCGCCAACCCATCGCGGAGCACTTGCGTCTTACACACCTTGCACCCACATTCACATCTACAGGCAATTTTGGCAGCTGCACCTTTTTTGGACTGTGGGAGGGAAACCCCAGGGCAACTGGGAGGCAACATGCAAACTCCATACATGTAGAGGTGGGGGATGCAGCCCCCGTCCCAGAGGTGTGAAGCGACTGCACCACTGTGCTATTCCGACTGTCGCCTCACATTTGAAAATATTTTTATCAGTGCTATTACTGGAGACCTCTGGCTCCTCTGCAGAATTATGGTCACCTGGACTATGTCCATGCCTTCGAGCACACAAATCTTCTATAGCTTCTGCTCACCCTGAACATAGCCTTGTCTCTTCTCGAGTGTGGACATTGAGCTTGGTTTTTTTCCAGGACTGATTCTTACCAACAGGTGGAGACTAACTACTCATCTTCATGGCCATCAGATGTCCAATCTCCAGTCGCTAACAGGTCTGACCTCACCGATTCCAGTGTGGTACTACTGTAATTTAGCAGAAAGTTAATCAGATTTCCCATGCATGTGCTTATGAAGATCTCCACTGAACTGATATTGTGGCTACAGGGTGAAATTATGGTTTGCTTCTAAGAGTAAACCTCTGACATTCAAGAACTTTAATGGTTACTATGATGCTTATAATAATGGTGGAACAATGTGTGGAAGAGCGGGACACCAGAGACGCTGATAGCGGGAACGTGTTGTACTGCCCCCTGCAGGTCGGTGAGTGGGAAGAAACTCTGCTCCAGCTGTAATCAGGCGTTGGGCAGAGGAGCGGCCATGATCATCGAGACGCTCAGCCTCTGCTTCCACATCGGCTGTTTCAAGGTACGTAAGCGCGTGCTGGTGTGACGTCAGCAGTTCAGGTGATTTATCTGCTGTTGGTGGGTATTTCCTTTGAAATTCAGCATGAATATATAATATATTGAAATACACATACGTGGTTGTGGGGAAAAATGAGGAAATTGTCAGTGGAAAAGTGCAACAGTGCAAAAGCTTTTGGAGTCACTTTCCGTTTCAGATTATAGGCTATAACAGAATAAGCAATTAATTTTTTTTCTAAGGAAAATCGCAACTTTTCATACTTTTTTCTGCTTTTGATGTACAGTAATTCAAACAGATAACAGTCTTAATGTTTCTGCAGTTACATTTTATTTTAGGAGACATGTCAAAAGTAGTTAGCGTGGAAATACTTTTGGACAGATTCTTATATATCTTAATATTTAGTGCCAAATAGTATTTCGATTATTGTGTATTTCGTGTATTATCGTTCCCGCAGTTATATTAGATAATTGGCGTAAGTCTGCTGACCCGGCTTTTTACTTTGCATGTTACTTGGTCTCTCCGCCGCAGTGCGGTATCTGTAAGGGCCAGCTGGGCGACACCAGCACCGGCACCGATGTGAGGATTCGCAACGGCCTGCTGACCTGCCAGCAGTGCTATATCCGGTCCCGCGGTGAGTGGCGCTGCCGCGAATCGGGAATGCGCATGTATGGAGAATATCCCTCATTAATATTCAACGCGCAAGCAGGCGCGTAAATATAAATATAGAAATACGTCACAGTGCGGTAAATTTAAATATGAGCTTTAGTGATTTTTATGGGCGTAAAGCATGCCCAAAAAGTAGTAGTAGTAATAATAATAATAAAAATAATAATAATAATGAAAGATAATGTTTTTGTCTCATTTCCAGTTGCTGGTCAACCCACAACGTTGTGACAATAATTGTCTTCGGACAGTGGGAGAGTTTTTGGGAATATTGTTTTTTTTTCTCTTTCAAGACAACTGGCACGTGTTCGTGGTCATTAAGCATTGAGAAACGTGCATTAACCATTGTTCAAAAGTGCAAGCCTGGTTCTGAAAGCGTGTCCCCTTTGAATTATCTGTAACAGTTTATTGACCCTGTAGCTGATGCCTGTTTTACAGACTTTTGGACTATTTTGTGGGCGCTGTGTTTTTCTTTAAATTACACTCCAGATGTAAAGCAGTTCACTGTATACATTTCTTTACGTAAAGTGACCTGTTTCAATGCAGCAGAATTCCACTTAAAATCGTGTAGTCGCGTTCAAATAATAAGACGGGAGTTTGCCAATCATCTGTATGTTAGGTATAATATTCTGATTTAAGATAAAACTAAGAACTGCATTATTTAAACACAGTATTTATAAGCACACGATTTCATTGGTATCGAGGGGTACCGGGCGTTTTAATGAGACTATCGTCATGCTTTTTACAAACGTGTGATATAATCTTAAAAGAAACTTCACCTAATTGCCTTTCTTTAGTCATATCACGTTTTGCCGACGTTGTAAATCAAAGTGAGCGAAATTATCAAGCATATTACACATGATAAATGGCTCTGTGCGATTAATCGGGAGAAAACATGCAATTTTAATAGCAGAACGTCCAAAGCTAAGCGTTTAGATTGTAACACTCAACAACCACAAAGGCTGTTGAGAGACTCTGAAATACCGGCTTCTGTTTGGTGTTCAGGTCACCTATGATTCGTCAGTTTTTAAATGCTGAAACTTTTGTTTTCGTTTTTTTTTCCTTACGACCCAGTTAATCGGCCTTAATTTTTTGTTAGACTGGAAATTCTAAGTTATGTGTAATTTATTGAAGACAATAAATGAAACGTACGTGTATGTTCATTATCATTGTAAGGGTGCAATGTCATATGCACACAGTCCTTTCTAAATTGTAGTCCTACTGGGTTTAGAAATTGCAAATGTCGCGTTAAAGTCGTGCCTTAGAGATGCACACGTATACGTGCGGTGGGTCTTGATATAAAATCCAAAGATTTTTTTTTTTCCGTCGGCTGGACTTTTCTGTACGAGATAAATGTGTCATTATAAGGGGCGATTACAAAAGGTGCAGGTAAGGAGTACCCTGACGCGTATGCACATTCGTTTCGGTATCATAATACTTATTCAGTTTTAATGAGATTAGACATGGGACGTCTCATCTTTCTTTTCATCTGTTGACCCGGCAAAACAGTATAGTATAGCAATATAGCGGTTGAGCTGTGTCGCTACCCAAACGTTTCCACCATGTTAACACTAGATTTTTATTATCTGCAAAAACCTCGTGCAAAGGTCTATTTCAGCTTCGCTGGGAAAATATCTTTTCATAAAGAACAGAACTGCGTCGTTTTAAATACATTCATCATATAAACGTTGTACCAAGACCAATCTGTTCCGTGAATCGCCGACTTACTTACAAGTAGTTCGATACAAGTATAATTATTAATTATTATTATACCAAAGGAAGGGGTATAATGAACTTAAAAATCCTTTACATTCAGAATAATTCCTTGATTTTACATCTATGCTGTTAATACGCATTCTGATGATATAGACCTATTGTTTACTTCTGTATGTATGCATACCCTTTTTTTCTATAAAACAATTTACATTATTTACAGTACTATCCTAAAGTATGAGCTAACGTTAGCGGAGGGGCTCTGGCAACCGTGGAATCGGTGTTATCTGAGATGGCGAAATTAGAACCGCTGTGTTGCGTATTTATTATCATACTCATCTTAAGATACGATCTGAATGTCAAATAACTATTAGTAATGCAATGACTTTTATAGCAAATGTATGTTTATGTTTCTAAATAAAACTGTCAAAATGTAGCGGTCTTGTATTTATTTTTTCCAAACTTTGATATGCAAAATGAAATTGTCTTGTGCGTCCGTGTCCAAGGATGTGAAGCGTTAAAACACCTTAAAATAATTGCCCAGGTCATTTTGATGTGTCGGCTAAGCGTCCGGAGAATGTTAAACAGACCGCTGTTGCAACATTAAAAACACGAGGGCAGCATAGCGCAAAAGCCTTACATTATGAATTAATAGGGCATTCACACCCATTTTACAATAAAGCTATATACACACACCATGTCATGCTCGCGTTAAAGGAGAAAAACGGCGTTTACAATGTTTTGGAATCGAATATTAATTTCTTTCGAATATTACACTGTTGATATTTATATATTGCTACGTTCACTACAACTTCTACAATTTAATGTAATTAAATCACAATGTAATCTCAAAAACAGCTTGGTGCAATTGTCATGTGTTTATTTCAAGTTTATCCTTTTTTTACGAATAAATATACTGAGTGATTCTCCGATGAAGTCAGGCGAGCGCCCCAAGACGTTTGTCCGCATTGCGCGAGGAACCTTGGGAAATAAAAAGGCGGCGCTAACTATATGCTTAGCATTTTATCTTCAACGCTTCCGGTCAGGGAAACGCTGGGAAATTGTACGCACTCGTAGAAATATTTCCCTTTAAAGCATTCATTGCCTACATATAAATAAAATTCAGATCTGGACTAAACCTTAAAAATGCCCACTTAAAATGAATAAGACAGAAAGATGCAACGTGCAGATGGAAATTAAATAAATACATAATGTCAATCCACTCAATTTTCTCCCAAAACGAATGTATCCCGACTTTGTGTAAGGTGAAAGTATCTGATGCAGTTTTTTCAGGTTCTCCATAGACTTCTAACGGGTATGTCCTAGGACCAAATATAGAGACAATTACGTATCAACACTACAACCGAGCCACACAAACAGCCGCAGAGAGACGCACAAACGTTTAAGTATTACTGCCAACAGTGAGATGTGTTTTTGTGCCTTTACGGAAGTATATCCCTCAAAACTAAACTGCTAATTGTAACACTTAAAAATCAATCCTCCTTAACAAGCGAATCAGTAATTACAATATAGAAAATTGAATCGTTATATAAAAAAAAGAAAAATGTCCCGATCGACAAAATAATTCAACTCCGAGTTACAGAATCTGGTTTTCCAGGAATAAATGGAAGGAAAACATGATAAAAATGGAGCAGGGATTCGCTGCATGATCCCGAATAAGTGCCGACACGTCACCTCGACAAGAACACAGAGATTAGAATAAAATACTGTGGAGCACATGTTTGGGTTCCGTCTTGTTCTTGGTAGACACGGACATTTTCTTCACATTGCCAAATGTTCCGGTCCATACATTTCTTCCTCTTCGGTCACAGCGATGTGTGTTCGGACGCCCTTTCTTGTAAGTGAATTGCTCCGGATGCACCGTCCCCCGTTTTCCTGCTTGACGGTTCATCTAGAACATGCCCGTTTTTACTAAAGCGGCTTTGGCTCCATTCTGTCTCTGCAATGAGGACAACACGCTCGCAAACGGGCCGCCTAACGAGTCCGGAATGGAAGTGATGGTGCCCGGGCCCGGCGCCCATCCCTGACTGGATGCGGTGCCGCCCAAAACGCCCGCAGCGGCCGTTTTCACTTGCTCCACGGGGCCGTTTCCGCCGCTATTTACTTGTCCTCCAGTGGGACTTGGTCCTCCGCAGCTAGGGGTCGGATTTGGATTCGGTACCGGGCCACCCGTGCTGTCTGGATCGGTAACTTTCGGTTCCTTGTTGTCATCGTCCCTGGAGTCCTGTTTCTTTCCAGAAGATCCGTTCTTGGCAGCCGCGGCCGCCGCAGCAGCCGCCCGCTCCTGCTTGCGGAACTTCGCACGTCTGTTCTGAAACCACACCTAGATGCACAAGAATCATAATATGCAAAGAATACGCACAAAATTGTTTAAAAATAAACACACATGCTGCAAAACCAGAAGTGGGTCTGAAAAACTGGATTGATCAATATAAACTGATTAACTATTTTTTGTAATACCCAGTTGTAATATAATGATTTTTATTCAAATGCCATATACACAACTCGATAGTTTTACTGGCGCAAACATTTTACCCAAGGGTTCAACTGCAGGACCTCCCTGGGGACTCATCGGATAGGTTTTTAATCACAGGGCGGCCCGGTTCCGTACTCGCTCGCAGTTTCGGTGTCCCGAATAACTTCAGCTTAGACTGCGCCGTACCTGCACTCTGGCCTCGGTGAGGTCGATCTTGAGCGCCAGCTCCTCCCTGGTGTAAATGTCGGGGTAGTGAGTCTCGGCGAACACGCGCTCCAGTTCTTTGAGCTGCGCGCTCGTGAACGTCGTCCTGATGCGCCTCTGCTTGCGCTTCTCGTTCAGGCCGCCGTGATCCGTGAACAATTTGTAGGGAACTGAAACAAAAAGAAAAGCCACGATTGAAGAATTCCACATCATGTTTACACAGACAATGATTCCTGTAAAATACTTTTTGCTGAATTGTACTATCTTCTCTCAATTAAATATTTAAAAACCTTATCGAAGTTAAATTGTAGGAGATGATACGTATGCATCTCCCAACTTCGCATCCTTAAATAACTTGTAAACGTGTTTCAAATCATATATTCTACTTAATCGTTTAAAGTATATGTAGCAGTTTTTAAATATTTATGTTAAACTCATTTTCAATTGTTTCATATACTATGTGATTTCTAAATAAGTTTTACAAAATGGTTAGACGTACTATTGTTTTAAAATACCTTAATTAAATGACAATGGTTTTGAAATAACATTTATCGTAAAATTGCTAATTGAATCAACCTTTATAGAAGTTCCACAGACATGGTGCAGTGTTCACATCCTCCGTGGTACGTCTGGCGAGACTCTAACTTTAATAATGAGCTTTAGTCTTTCGCTATTCAATTATTTTCGAAGCTTTATGTCTCATCACAATGTAAATAAATTATGCCCATCATTTTGGCAGCTTAAGATAATTTTGTCGGCGGTTCGGGTGTGACTGGGGTAGTGTAACCGGGTAACTGAATTACCGCTTGCCCGCAATCGCTTCTAACGTGATAAATCCTTTCATTTGTGTAAGCAAACTTCGTTTGGTAAATACTAAACACATTTCCATTTTCAAATATAATCAGCGCATCCTATATACCGGAGCAGAGATTCTCATGCGGTGAAAAAAGATGTCAGATGCTTACCTGCGGCATATGGGTTACTCTGGTGATCTCTCAGCGTCCCCAAAGTGCAGGATCCCGGCGTGAGCGAAGGACAGCCCGAGGTGGCCCCAAACGTGGTCCTTATCGGATTGTACTGGAAGCCCCCAGTCTGACTGCAGGAGCTGAAATCCGCATAGGCTGATGCCAGACTCGAGGTGTCCATCCCGGCCATACAGGACTCGTAGGCGGAGGAATTAAGGTAAGAATACTCCATTTTATACATTGAAAAAAGCTCGGCGTTATAGAAAAAAGCTGTTCGATCAAAAATTCGATTAAAATTACGATGGATGCATATAAATGAAACCTACTGAGAGTGAACAGCTACACACACGTTTATTTTTATTTGACAGCGGCCGTATTGTATAGGTAGATGCGCACTGCTCAGCGCCTGCTTGAAAACTGACCTCCTTCATAGGAACGGCGCCTTGTTTTATGAAAAGCCGTCTATGAACCGCCTAGCCCGAGGCCTCTAGAGCATATACTCCTCATAATAAACTTGGCTCTTTCCTCTTGGACAATAGCAAAGCGTTTGGTCTTATCGCTGGCGCGTTTTACATGACAATAACTCATCCGTCTATTTGGGCTGGCACTGGGGACCGAGCTGTCCAACCTCCGCTATCATTGATTCTCTGCATCCCTAATTAGAGTTTAATACCTCACCATTACGCGCTGGGCCCCCTCATCCTCTCTCCTAACCACCGTCTTGCCCTTTAATTCAATCCCACCGCTTGGAAATAATGAAAGTTGGGTGACGATTCTCCCTGATCCAATTTTGCTCAGGCTTTTAAGGCTTTTAAAAGTGCGCCCACCTTGGACAAAATCCCTTTCCGTGCCTGTTCTCTGCTATTCCCTGGGATAAAGAGCGCTGAATTCGCGCGCTGCCTTTCCTATCGGAATGCAACGCGTCTAGTTTAGCGGCATTCTAATGTCCTTGAAGCACGTGAGATATTTTAAAGATATAAGATATGACAATCGAAATTCGAACAATGCGATACCATAAAATATTTTCTAATAGATTAATTGTTAATAGGAATATTGCGCCAAATGATGTTTAAAGTAACACTGACTGATGATTAATGACAATAAATTCCTTCAATATTTAAGTGACGCTTCTCCTTGATGCGTAAATGTAATATGTAATAAGTAATAAATAATAACTAGTTTATGATTTATTAAAAAGCATACAGACATAAGATGATAAGGGTGTGAAGTTATTGATCAATAGGCCGATATACATTTTGTATGACTCATAAAGAGGTTTTTTTTTTGCCTATTTGTGCAGGAAAAAATACCAGCAAAAGATATATTACCCAATTTGTACAACATATTATATGTCTAATATAATATCTATAATAAGTGTTCTTTCTTAAACGCTGAAAATATTATATTAATAATCAAAGTATTATAATGCTGGTGGACACTTCTCTGATTCTGTAAAGCGCTTTATTCTATTTTAGATACCACTGCTACAATTTAATTCGAACCGGAAATTGTCTTAAACCAGTATTGATTTTGCTGACGCTTATTTTCCTTCGGGTTTTAAAGGGTGTCTAATCCTGTATATTTTCTACTCTTCGGGAGCACTTAAATATAACGTGAAATATCACTTGTAATAATGTAATATGTCCAGCCATACCAAAACAGTCCTGACAAATGCGGGGGCTTTAATGCTCGGTAGATATGATATGTTATGTTTTCCGCAGATTTTATTGCTACACTTGTTTTGCACTGATTATTTGATCAGACGAAGTGTGTCACTCATTTATAACGGATTATGTGATCAAATAAAGGGGGTCATTCATTCGTAACCCTTTTGGTCGCGAACAACGGTGAAAATGGATGATCACTGTCTGGCGATGGAAAATAAAATTTTTCAAGATTAAACGGCCCGTTTCTCGGTCTCCAGCCACACATACAATCTCCTCTTCTGAAAACATCATTTGTACCGTAACTCTCTGCACCCCCTAGGATTTAATTCGAGGGGCAGGCAGGAAGCATATATTTATCAGCACCTAATTTAATACCAATAGATTGGGATCCATTTAAATATTGATTAATATTATGAAATATGATGAAGAATGAAAAATACTAATAAAAACGAAAATCGAATATCTAATTTAAAAGACAAATGCTCGGTGAAAGTGCTATTTTTTTTAATAAATTACATGGCGGTTGATATTGACATTTGGTTCTTATCTATTTTAATCTCGCCTTAAAAAATTAAAAATATAGCTGAACAACAGGAAAGTTACGCTCTTTGACACAACCCGGCCGCCTTTATCTAAATGTTTTTTTTTCTCTTCCTCTCTCTCTACACGCGAGTTCTGGCGAAAAATTCTACCAAATGGTTAATTTAATTATTGAAACCAAAGACCAACTGGTCCAGGGGCTCTCCTCCACGCGTCTGGCAGTGAAAACATAAACCATATAAGAATTAATCCAATAATGCACAAAGGACGGAGAGAAGCCTTCTGATGGTTTACCGAGGCAAATAGAATTACAGTTACTATCCGTTTTTTCATTCAAACAAGGCTTTCTTCTGTGGGCCTATAGTACGCCCGTTATTGAAACGCTCGCTTTGACGGGGCTGAGCGTTTTATACATTAGAATATGTAAACACACAATTTAATGTTTTCATGTTGTCGAATTAAATAAACAGCTTAGTATATGACACATTTCAAAATAATCGAGCCAACAACAGAATCTAATATTGCGGACGTGTACGTGGTTTCTTCGTTGGACTGTTTTTAGTAGCATAACACAGTGTGACTATTTCAGCTTTTGCAAGGTCAGAAATCATTAATTTTTCTTGTTGATACCAGCGTTCCATTGTACAGGTCGCATATCATTTTAACGATTTGATAACGGGTATTAATTTACCCGCAGTCCTAAATCTAAATCGTGGGCCTACATGTCATTGCCAGCATGTCATTAAATTAAACTCAGCGCGCAGTAAATGTAACAACCTCACAAATTATTTAACTAATATATAATGTTTTCCCCAATAATCAGGTGGAAAATAAGAATAACGAGACGCAAATTTTCGGTTTCCAAGTTGCAACAAATGCGGGGAAAGGACGTTATATGAGGAAAAATATTTCTCCATCTTTGGAAGACAATTTGTTCGGCCACGGATAAAAGAACAGAGGAAACAGGAAGAATGACCGTTTTAATGTATCACATACTGCGCAAACAGACAGAAACGAAAAACATAAAGGCGAATTCGACGGGAGGTATTTACTGCATCTCAGCACTGAGTAGCCTACGTGTAGAATTAACACGTACATTTGCTGCGTTTTCTGTGTAAAATGATCAAAATTAGGAATCCCTGGTTTATATAACAAAAAAAACAAATAAATAAACTACGACTATTAACGTGCAAGACGCATGCAAGCACCATGCATTTCCTGTTACGATATTATACACAATGTACATTATTATGACACCGAATTTTAATAATGTGTATTAATATAGACCTACAACGTATAGAGAATGAACTATATGCTATCTGCTATGGTTGTGCAAACACACAAAAACTCAGCTCAGGTCTATAATGTCTCTTATCTCTGTCTTTACGGTGGAATTCAATATGGATCTTAATAGGCCCAAGTAGCATTTTATAAAGATAATATTGTTTTGCCTATCCGTCGATGTGTAATTGTTCGTATTTCGTTTATAATTACAGCAATTATGTCATAATGATGGCGGTCACTTTAACGAACAGCTATTTCCTCGTCTTCCAGCCGCCTATAAGCTGGACAGGGCGGTGGGATCTAGGTGGCAGGTGGTGCTAATCCGTCGCAGGGCGCATACACACGGTCACATGCTGCGGGCAGGGGTTCCGATCCCCAACCCTGGAGTTGTGACCCACCGAGCCCGATATTTATTTATCCGCCATACAGTTTAATTCAGATTACAAGGATGAGTAATATAGCGCTATAAATAGGCTGCATACTCTACATATATATATGCCGCTTCCTCAGCGCACAGTCCTTTCCGTGTCCATTGGAAGGCACCTGTTCTGCCCGGTTGACTGAAGGCATGTCATCGTCCCGGCTATATAGCGACTTCCAGTCCTCCCAAGTGGCCGAGACCCCAGCCACGGAAAGAGGGATTATCATAATAATCTCATTTTGTGGGGATAAAATTAGCAAACATATTACCCTCAATATCAGTCCCTGGGCCCGGCGAGATGCCGTGCTTAGGAGCAATTACTAAATTACTCCTATCTCTCAGTTGCCATTAACGGAAGGGAAATGCCATCGACCACGCCGAAATAAGATTTTCAAAATATGTAATCATTAAATCTCTCGCCAGTATTCGTGAAGCAGATTCATAAAATTGTTCAAAATGAGATAAAATTGAATTCTGAACGGAGCTTCTTGTCATCGTCTCATCCCGGTCCGTTTAACGTTGATTTCCCTGCTGCAGAGGACGAAGTTTGCGGTCCCGCACGAGGTTTCGGGATGTGATTATTTCGGGACACTTAGACTAAGATGAAAATATCCTCTCATAACGCAGCTTGGCATTCTCAATTATGGCGAAGTGCTGCTGCTATTAGGGCGCCGAGGGGCGGCTCTGGTACACGGTGCGCCCTATTGGGATTAACCCATCAACTGCCGGGGCGTTTGCTGCCCTTCCCAGTAATCTTTCTAAGCATCCCATTTTACCCCCTGGAGGAGCAGGGCGGGGCTATTCGTATCGGAGGGCCGGGCGAGCGAGGGGCAGTTTTAGTTCAGTATTATTATTATTATTATGTACCGCCGGCGATCTGCCGGGGGGGTCACGGTCAGCAGCATTAACGAACCTCCGTGCTTAAACACGCGCGCTCTCTATTGCGGCATGTTGGCAGCGGATCCTGCTCAAGTACATTATCAAGGAACGGCACGCATTTGTGCTTCTGTTATTGCATTTAAGGGATTAATGGCGGCATTATGCCGAGTGTGATGGAGAATTTTTTAATGCGACCCCCGTCGTGCCGCCGTAACGGGTGGTGCGCAGTAGCGCCGTGTCACGCTTCTCCTGCCGTCCTGAAATTAGGCCGAAATGAGAAATTAAACAGGCCTAACTGTCGGATGAGTCTAGCGGCCTTCTTTCTGTATCAGTCCACGCTGCTCGACCTTCCAAAACCACACATATCTTTAGTATTCAGCTCCACAAAAATAGAGAAGGCAATATCATTGTCGATGGACGTTTTTGTTCTTGAATTTAAACTTGAGTTTTTCTTGTAAGTTTTAACAAAAATTTAAACACGTATCCTCGTAATTACTACGTAATAATTGATTATTCACAGCATACAGTGTTCAGTTTTAAGTCAACACCAGGTTTGCTAGAAACATGTTAAAAAATATCAGTTACCAATTGTGAGCCGTTTCATGTTAGATCTGTTACCCTTTGCTGAACACACTGAGCATTGCATGTTCAGCACGTTTCTATACACAGTGCCGTGGGAAATGTTTAACACAGCAGGGCTATTTATTTTATTTTATTTTTATTTTTTAATAATTCGTTTTCACATGTTATTTCACAAATAATTTAAGTAACATACAGGCTCGACGAAACAATATCTCAATAAATTTTGAATATAAACACTTTAGAAGGAAAAATATTTGAATGACATTGACAAAAACATCGCAGCGTTCTTTGTTTTTAAACGCTGCAGGTAAACTTTCATCGTGACGTTTACATGGGGGGGGGGAGGCGGTCATGGCAGATAGCAGATTACGCCTCTTATTGGAGTTGAAGTAAATACATCAAACTGTCTCCGACTCGCAAATGAGAGTAAATCGGCTTTAGTGTTTTGCTCCAAGCAGCCTTCTGGGACCTTCCGCGTACCGTTACCGTTTTAGTTAAAACTCGGGTGTTTCAAAGCCAGAGAAGACAACAGGAGATACTGATGAAGGTTTCCTTTCCCCTGTCTCTCAGAACCTGCATGACTCATGGCTTTCTGATGGCTACGCTGGAGAGTGCAACGCCTAAATACATCTGTCAGTACTGTGACGAAATGTCCAAATGTCATTCCTTTATTCCGTCGTATTTCCCATCCTAGTCCTGTTTTGTGGAAATGAGGTTATCTAACCGTGGGCTCTGCAGCTGCCCATTCTCCTGCTTTCATTGTGTGTTTTCCCCCAGAATTAAGCGTAATGTTTCGATCTACTTCTCTCCAACACAAAACAGCATTGTGTGTAGCCGTAAACGTAGTGCGATAAACACCATAGCTCACTGAATATGAACTAGTTATCAATTACTTCCTCCAGACGTCGTGCACTTCAACAAAACGGTACAACTATGTACCGAGGTGAAAGGGGTGCGGTTTGTGATGCGACGGTCGAAACCCGAACCAACACGTTGAAGAACTGAGAATTTTTCGAAAAATATGACATGATTGTATGATTAATAAATGATTACAGGTTTGCGATCCAAAGATACGCAATTAGATTAATTGTGTCTCTAAGATGTCCATAGTGTATGCTTGGACGTAGGCCATGTTGACCAACACGAAGTCGATGGTGTATCAGTCCCCGGACTTGGGTCTAAGCCACTTTGTGACCCTGATCAGGATTCGCAGTTGGAAGATGGATGGATGTTTACACGTTGCATATGAATGAGGTCATTTTGCTCATTTAAAAACTGAATAAATAGATTGAAATGTAATGTGTTTAAGGGAAACACATCTGCACGGTGACGGTAACCAGATTTGATCGCATGTGCCGGTGTGACTTGAGACCTCTGTCTCTTCCTCCTGTTACCGTGACGTTTGTCGCGGGTCCCCAGTTCAGCTGTGACGCCGCGGCCCTCCAGCGGGGAGCAGATTGATGCCATTGTCTGGCCACACTGACCTTTTGTTGTAAGACCCTCGGTGGACATCGCAGACCCCCTCACATCAATTTGCTTGTATTGGACGTGGCGTCTCGGGGCTAACCTAATTTGCGGAGAAATGCACCTGTCCCTGCCTCTCCCTCCTCCGTCGGCCGAGCCCGGCAGAGCGGTGGATGACTTTTCCCGCAGCGGTCCTGACGTGCCTCAGGCTGGCCTGGGCATACCATCCCCAGGCGCCACCATGAGGGCCATTTAGCTGCGCGCTAATGCGATTAGCGGACGTTAAGCGGATGCGAGCTCCGGTCGCGGAAAGGAGAGGAGGAGGCAGAGGAGTTCAAGATGCGATTAAGATGGCTCTGCGTTCGCCACTGCCGCGCACATAATCGCCATGTTAAGTAAGGCGAAGCGGGCGAGCTCTCAGAGATGGAAAAATAGACGCGTTTATGTGAATCGGTTAACGATCTAGGCCTGTATTAACGCTAAAGAGATGTGAACAGTGCTACAGGAGAACAGGGATGGTCCTTCTGGGCTGGCAGACGGGTCCACAGGTCCATGGGCATTACAAACATTGTATTTCGTACATTGTATTAGAAAACATATTTCGTTCATTCTCCTATTGCAACGTTTTAGCATGTTCCAAGAGGCTTTTGTCTGAGTTTTGGTCTATGCACAGCCCATATTTCCAGTGTTGTACAGTTTATAATTACCAGCTGAACTCCGGGATGAAGATTCTGCTCGTGATGAAAGCAGAAAGATTTACGTAAATATTTTATTTGCTGGATCGAAACAACAACAATAATAATTTAAATAATAATATTTATAATAAGTACATTAAAATACAAAATATTTAAACAGATAAATATTTTTTTGCGTATTTGTAAATTACCACCGTCAGTAATTCCCAGATCTGCCAAATCACTCCTGCTACGTCATGGTTGGCCACACACAATACATTTTTTCCTGAATATGAAGCTTATGAAATGAATGGTACCAGTATAGTTTACATCCTCCTGATCCCGTCCATTGGATCTGGTCATAGACTGGTCCAGTGCCCCCTGATGACACATCTCTAAGGATGGTGACCCGGGTCAGAGCCGTTGCCCGTACAGGGTCAGTGTGCCCCCCCCATGTGCCTGATGGTCCCCGGCCGCAGTGCACTTGGGGCGTCAGCGAACCCGGCCCCGCTCCCCGTACCTTCGCCCCGCTTGTCCTTCTGATCTGCGGGGGGTGACCTGTTGGCAGGCGGCCGGACAGCGTGACCCCGTGTTCCAATCCGTCGGCGGGCACACAGGCCCCTGGCTGACCCCGCCGTGTCCCCTATTATAGTGCCGTCAGAAAGCTTTTAGCTTCCGCGGCGAGGCCAAAAGATTGATGGTGCAAATCCGAGTTAGAGGAGGAGAGCAGGTGGCCAGGAGGGAAATGGCCCCTTTAATGGGCCGCGAGCAGCGTAATTCAATAATTATGAAAAGTGACTTTGGAGCACTGGCAGACCCCCACGTCTGGCCCGCGGCAGATGTCTGCAAGCGCCGCTGCCGGTAACAGGTACTTTGGGGCAGGTGCCGACTCAGCCGTGCCGCCGGTGTGCTGATGCGGCTTCGTCTCCGTCTGTAAACGTGTTTATGGCAGGATGCCCATATGTTTAGCGATTCGTCCTCATTATGTATTTCATATTTTTGGGGGTTACTTTTATTCGCTTTGGGTACTTTGCGTGTGCGAGTCTCACAATGTAAGTATGCCTATTTTTATATTTACGTCACCGTTCTGTGAAGGTGACACCAGTTCTACTCCTGTTTAGGAGTGTGTACCCCCCCCCCATGCATCGCCATCCATCTTCCAGCCACTTATCCAGTCCAAGGGCACGATGCACAGGAACACCCCAGACAGGATGCCAGTCCATCATGGGGCCCACACTGCAGGCATTCAAGAGACACCGGTTAGTCTAAATATCTTTGGACTGCAAGAGGAAGCATGCAAACCCTACGCACACAAAGCTGGGCAGGATTCGAACCTGCAGCCCTGGCATGTGAAGGCACAGCGGTGGGCTGGTATTGCCAAATATCCTCGATTTACTGCCACAAATACATCACTAGTAGTAATAAGAAAAAGTATTTATTTTTGGTAACACCACCTCTGGTGTACAACAAATGTCCCAGAGCATTAAATTGTATAACTCTATACATCTTATATATTTATGACATTTATAACAGGGAAGGACTGATGAAGTGTGATAAACTCTGTAATTTTCTGAGTAATATCTTTTGATTTTGCACCATCTGCACTGAATTTTCTTTTGCGATCAAACGCTTGTGTTACTGACAGACGAGCGTTATTCGGCAGTACTGCCGCCTTCTTTATTGGAACGGATTTGTTTTTGGGAAACTCTTCATATTCTTCGCTGTCTCCGCTTAAGGAGACTAATCAAATTTGTTGACTTGAAATGTTTTAGTAGATACTCCTTGTGAAATTTTAGCAGAACAATGTTAGCAAAATGCGTTTCTAGCGACGTTTAAATAATTCCACCCAGCAGACATTTTTCTAACGGTTTAGTGCGCGGGTGTGCAGAGCAATATGGGTCACCATTTTAAAGGGAATTATCGGCGGCAAATATCGGCTCATTTTCACATTCTGTATGAACCGGCTGATGGCCGATTTGCTGTATCAGCCGATACAATCGGTGCATCTCTAATCGCTAGTAATGCAATGTACACAACATTGGTGTGTGGGGTCACAACGCTAAATGCTAAATACTAAATTATTTGGGAGATACTTAAGTAGCTTGTTCTGATGTTCTGACTCTACTTGCTAGCTAGTTTTTGAAACATCCGAGAAATAACAAAACTGCCCCTGTAAATGCACCAGTGTCACACCTAAACCACCGCAGGATAGTTAAGGACGGTCTGCCTGACTAATCACTGACGGCGCGGTGCGTACTGTGTTCACTTCTGTTCTTCTGTTCACTCGCTAACCTGAGTCTTAACCCGCTGAGCCAACCCCCCCCCATCTGTACCCAATATCCCAGCCAGCATCTCCATTATAATCTTTTCATCACATCTTCACTCGCGCTTTAAACTGCTTATGTTCTTCACCTTTGTTATCCTCCTATCCAGTGTTAGTGCCCATCCCAGTTGCTTTTTCATACATACTGATGCTTCCTTACTGAATCGAGATCTCAGTATGTTTCTCTGAACTGAAGAAAATCCAATAGTCCAGGCCATCAATTCAATTGGTTTTTATCAAAGTGGAGAACAATAAAGTCAAAGAGCTTCCCCTGGACGGCGGACGCAGGCCGCGGTTAAAACGGGCCTTATCCAATAACGGGAAGTAATAGACGATAAGCGAATGGCAACACAATTCTTGCTCTGCGTTGTTTATTCGTCCATCCGTATCTGTCCGTCCCGCGCATTGACCGTAAACTCATATGCGGTTTGAACGGGAAGAATGGCTTCCTGGTACCAATCACACGCAAGACGGGAGGGGCAGCAGCTGGGGGGGGATCCGCTGCTTCTGCTTAGTGGGATGCGGATGGAGCTCATTGCTGATCACGTGACAGACTGCAGACACGGACGTCCACGGGCAGGAGGTACGGTGGGCCAAATACCATCTCCTAGGTCAAGAAATGAACAATTTGAACATTTGTTTATGAGCATCACAATGGATTTAATCATTTAAAAAACGACCAATGATGGCGGCATGTGCAGACGGAGAGGTCTGACTCACTCCACCAGCTTGCAGGTTTTTAATTCTTTATCGTGTTACGCCTCTTATACCGCGATAAATATAACGCTCTTCTTTTCTGTTTCCATTTCTGCTGTCATATTTGCTGCACAAGAAAAAGCCATTTTTGTACTGAAGTATAATGGCTATGAAGCTCTCATCTTATTTAGCCGACACTTTCATCCAAAATTACGTTTTTTTTCTCTTTCTGACAATGCAGGGTTGGCAGCTTCCTGGAGCATTTGGGGTTAAAGGCATTGCTCAAGGACCCAACGGTGACGTCATTCCGCCGACCCTGGGATTCGAACCAGCAACCTTCTGATGACAAGCACAGCATCCTAACCCACCCAGTTACACACCGTCTCATGACCTCACTCTGTTGGTGTTTGACTCTCTGCACAACTTCTGTATCCTGCGACGTTTCCAGTATCAAACACTAACTAATACTGAGTGCACTTTATCTTCAGTTCATTGCATCATATTTCAACCTTCTAGTACTTTCCACCATTGATCATTCACAGCCTTGACGTACATGAAACTCTCAAAACTCCGATGCTCTTTAATCTCACTTATCCTAATAATATGAAAAAAATGGTATTTATATAATGTCCATTATATTCTTCTAATGATTTTTAGATCCTTCCTTGTTTTCCTGTCCAACACACCGCTAGGAGGTGAAAGAGTCCTCCGGGTGAAGCCTGTCCTGACGGGGGCGTCGGGGTGGCTGGATTGCTGTCACTTTACTGTTCTGTTTGCCCCCCGCCGGGGTAAACCTCCACGTCGGCCTGACGATTAAACACACTCGCCTCCCCCACCGGAAGTGCTCTCCCGGTCTGCAACCGGCCCATTTTCCACTTAAAGATCTGATCGCTCTGTTTTTCGGTGAAAGACGATCGCCTCTCATTCGGAGGATGTATTCGCAAGTCGGCGTCAATACCGGGATCGATAAAGACAATAAGAGAGAAATGGTAGCTAATGCACGCAGAGAATGAAGGAGGCATCGATTTGAAGGGTGATTTGATTAGGGCCTGGGCTGGTTTGGCGTTTTGCGGGCAGGGAGGCCTTCGCTGGCGTCTGTGCGCAGATTGGTGGAGGGAAAACGATGCGGCAGCGACCCAGTGGTGGGTTTGGGGGAGCCACGGGCCGACAGCAGGTGCAGGGCAGTGGGGTTAAGTACAATAGGGGGCCGGTGGGCTGTGGACTGGCAGCAGACTGCGGATGGGATAATTCAATCAGCGGCATGATTCAATTAGCCGGGTCTCTGGGGCCACCAGTGAGCGCCGGGGCCCCTTCCAGGCACTCCGCCGGGCCCCGGTGGGGCCCTATAGGACGAATGCAGATGAAATCTGAAATATGAAAATCCCGAATAATTTATGGGACCTGTCAGGAGTGCTTGCTGTCTGGCTGGGTAGGGAGCTGGGTGGTGGTTTCCATGGAGACGGCGGGGAGATCAGCGAGTGGTACGTAAACGGTAAGAACGCACTTTAACAGGTCATCTCGCTTAATATAGCGCCTTTCCGCGCACACATGTGGCTTTATAAATCTCCGCCTACTCCACAGCAACCACCCTCTGGCCTGCACACACACCTCCGCGAAACACCCATCGCACCCCCCCGGCTGGAGATGGACAGCCGGGCGTCGCTCTGTGGCAAACCCTCACCTTGTGCAGAAGGAGCCCCGGAATAATCCAGAACGGGCTGTTAGACAAATTGCTGCTCATTACGAAGCAGCTTGCGCCTCCCCACTGCACGTCACAACAAATCTTTTTTCATTTGCTCAGATTTCCTTGCTATTTTTATTATTTATCCCAGCATCCATTATCAAATGTAGAAATCAAATTAGCAGGCGGTTATTTAATGTGCAGATGGATGTTTCAGGCTCAGTAATACGTTATGACTGGGGGCTTCTGCCCCCCCCCATCCACAGGGAGGTAATGATCTCAGCAGTCGTGGCCGGAAGCTCTGACTGGTCAATGCTAAGAAAGTGGGGGGGGGCAGGTGAGTGACGCCTGAGTGCCGTTTCAGCTCCAGTCGTTTCTGTCTTGATTCACAGAACCGGTTCAACAGTTCGTGTGTGTGTCTGTGTGCCTGTGTGTGTGTCTGTGTGTGTGTGTGTGTGTGTGTCTGTGTGTGTGTGTGTGTCTGCGTGTGTGTGTGTGGGAGATTTTGTGTAAGAATTTTGATACACTTAGTATTTTATTTGTTTTTTTACATAACAGGTTAATATTTTGTAATGTTTTAACGTTCATTTCTTCAAAATCTCTTTTGCTTTATGAGCTATATATAATTAATATACGTCACGTTACAAAATCCAAACGACAAAAAACTTATGTTTAAACATGGTTAATGAAATTCTGCCAGCTGAAGCCGAGCTGCTAAAGACAAACAGCAGGTTATAACCCTACATCCATCCCAGTGTAGTGTGACTTCTCTGGGTCTCTGGTTGTCCCCAAGTTCAGGTCCAAATGCTGTGCATTAGATTGAATCCCTCACCTGATCTGGCAACCAGGAATTGGGCCCTTTGTGCCGAAGGATGCAAATTCCTAATATTCTCCACTGGAGGAGACCGATGAGCAGCATCCTTGTGGCCAGGCGGTCGGCTAAATGGAGCCATTTTAACCGCATTAAAGCGGCCCTTCGGCGCTCGGAGACCCACCTCCTCCGCTGCCTTTTCATTAGATTTTCCGACCTTATTGCCGCCGGATTCGATAATGACAAAATCCTGCCCAACGGGCCCCGCCCTGCTTGATATTCCGTCAGTCAGCTTCAGGGAAATCTTCTCCTGGGGGAGGCGGGCGTTTCCGTTTGGGCCGCTTGCAGAGCACGGAAATGGATGCCTGTTCAGTTCTGGGGCTCGGCCCTGGAGTCGGTGATGTGCCCAGCTTTGTCGGTTAACAGAGACGGTTGTTTTTTCACCCCGACAAGTCTGACCAGAGGCAGGCACCTTTTCAACCTGCCAATCAGCTCAGTCTGTTTCCGCGGAGGGAAAAAAAGTGTGTTCACAAGCATCTATTTGACGACTGAGACCAGCACTGATCTGTGTCTGGGTGGTTCTGGGTTTTTGGCGCGCTCGTCGCTGCTCCGTATCATGGGGAGCGACAAGCATGTTTAAAAGGCCCCTCCTCTGCATCACCATTGTCTTCCTCTTTTTTTCTCCGTTCAGTGTTTGTGCCCCGTGGAATTCCCCCGACTCCCTCTACCAGCCCCCCCAGAGGACAGGGACATGACCATCCCACAAAAGGGCGTTCCCCCTTCTTTGAGTACATTGAGGCTGACTTTCACACCCGGAGAGCACAGATGCACCTCCGAGACGCCGCAGCGCTCAGTTCAGATGGACAGGCCCTCTTCAGCTCTCTTCCTGTTACTCTCATTCACCTGAAATCTTGGCCTTACGGTTCCATTCAACCTCAGCCAGGCAGAGAAATCTGAGGGGAAAGATTCTAGTGCTTTAAGGCAGGTTTTAATGTGCCATGGAAACACATCCCCGTACAAGTTAATTTGGTTGAATAATAACGCATGTAAATATTAGCATATAACTTATTCTCATATTTAAATCCTATTTTTCTTAATCTTTTGCAAGAAATATATAGTTAATATTTGTTTTACTTTCTGCTGGGTAGCTCAGCGAGTAGAGCATTATGCGGCTAACAGAAAGAGCCCGGGTTCAAATCCCTGGGACAAAAGCATCAGATAAATAAATGTCCTGGGAATAATCGAGCAGATAACTAGGTTGAATTTCTATGAAATGGCATAAATAGATGCTGGCAGTGCAAGACACATCCCCTGCATGATTGCTGGTGTTAATGTTTGTTCACATTAATGTTTGCCTTTTTCCACATCCCCGCTCCCTAAGGCTGGGGAGCCAGACGTGCCCCCAGCACCCGCCCCCAGGAATACTGCAGCCACATCTGGTGCAGATGTTCTCATTCATGGAGGAGGACCTTGCATTCCCAGCATTCCCAGTGCCTAGCCAGCCCCCCCCCCCC
>JAODLD010000016.1:4039717-4055668 GCA_026781065.1 Mormyrops boulengeri
TGGTGCAGATGTTCTCATTCATGGAGGAGGACCTTGCATTCCCAGCATTCCCAGTGCCTAGCCAGCCCCCCCCCCCCACTCTTTAATGGGCTAGCACCTGGATGGCTCCCGTGTCCCTGAGGCGTGTGTTCGAGCCTCCTGACCACCACCCCCCCCCCCCATCTCCAGGAAGTCCAGTGCCTGAGACTTGAGGGCGGTCGGCCGTACCTTGGTGTGTGTGGCAGCGGCCCTGGGGTCCGATCGGACCGGCCCATTCACGCTGCCGTCCCCAGTGGAGCTCCCGGGGGCCTTTATCCAGCGGGGGCTTGGCCTTGCCCCGGGCATCATCAATCATGTCCCTGCAGTCATTTGCCTATGTGAAGACATGGGGATCAGAAGGGGGGGGGGGGGGTACATAGCTATATATTCATGCAGATCTGTACTGACACCAGTACACAAACTCTGAGTAAGTCAGATGTCCCCCCCAACCCATTCAGGACACCTTATAGCAAAAAACACATAAGCCAAAAATATGCTAGTATTACATACTAAAGAATGTGCACTAATTAAATGAAAAGGTAAAGTGTGTCTTTGCTCATATGTCTAAGTTGCCTTTTTGCTTCAGCACTTCTGTAAACTCTACATATCTTGATATTTTTTTGTAAATCTGGATTTATTTCAGTTGGTTTTATGTAAGTGTGGGAGCTGTCTGTATATAGCTGAATTAACACCGCTGTTTCCTGTGTGATCTGCTCACCCTAACATACATTAATTCAAGGAAATGTTATAAACAAATATATTGCACACTGGTTGCACGTCTAAAAAGTGCTGCAAATTACAATTTATACACACACACACACACACACTGCATGCTATTTTAATCTTTCACATTATCTACACCACAACAGAAAATCAAATAACGAAGTCTAATAATAAAATCAAAACAAAAAAATACTGACACAGTCATTTTAGTCATGTAAGAAATAAAAAATTTCACAATGAGAAGCTGCTAAAAATATTGCAGTGTGTATGTAAACGTCATGTAACATGATAGATAAAGGGTGTCTTACGAGGCAGTGACAGCCTTGGATAATCCTGAGTATTTTCCCCACTTTCATCCCGCTCTGCCCCGTTCTGACTCTCCCCCTAACTTTTTTAATAACGATTTCTTCCCGAGCCAGGAGCTGCGGGCCGGTTCCTGGCGGGATCGCGTGATCCGATTAAGGTTCTATTTCACGGCAGATGGTGCAGCGCAATAAAGGAGGATGCATGAAAATCGGCCCCTGTCCATCAATTAGGGCGTTATGAGCGACCGAAGGCCAGGCCTCGCTGCAGGAAGCGTCACATACCTGCTCTGCACGCATCCTAAAATGAAAACGCCAACTGCGACTCTCCCTGCGCTCACAGGAGGCCTGAATATATGAAACTGAATATATGGCATGTATATACCACCCTATTAACATACATTCATTCATTCTTTTTACAGAATATATTGCATCATTCTTTCAGCATTCAAGGTGTTATATTGGGTTATTTTTAAATTGACTGTAACATTAAACTGACTTTTGGATGCTTCATTGCGTATTGGCTAACTTATTGTTATTGACAACAAGGCTCTCAAATACCCTGATTAGCTCTTTGTAGTGATAAGATGCTCTTTTTGAGATTTACTGTATGGGCCGCGACCTGCGACCTCCTCCGGTCCCATTGTGCACAAGGACCTGATCTGTCCGCATGCGTCCGCAACATGTTTCCCCGTGAATTTCTTGGGAACCCATTGTGTCCGATCCGGATCATTTATCATCCGCGACAATCTGAAATAAAGGGAATCGGACAAACTGTAAAGGCCCATTTAAAGTGCGGCTTAAGGAGAGAGAAAAGAAAAGATGGATGTGAAGGAAGAGAGGAACAAAATGAGATCAAATGTCAGGAAAAGTTGGGTTTGTATATAGAAAGTGCTGTTGTTTCATTAGGCCTCATCCATGAATTTAAATCTAATTTGGGCTATCGGCTTTCCTCGAGTGTCCTGAATGGCTTAAGCTGCTGGGACCGGCCCGCTTTCTATCCTGTGTTATCATTTTCATAATGCTTCTTTATGCAGTCTAGGTCACAGCCTATGGGGCCCACTGAGGGGGGCTCTGGAGAATAAGGGCCCGCAACCGAGAACAGCGAGCCCCCTGCAGGTGTGAGTGGCGTGCCGTGCCCCGAATGGGGCATGTCCGGCCCTCGCAGACCCCCTACCACAGCCGCCTGTGTATCCAGGGCACGCGCACACACACATACACACGCTCGGCCAATGGGGTGGAGGTGCCGACTGGGAAGTGGCCAATGGGAGCGCGCAAGGTGAAACCGTACACAAGGACTGCGCAGACGGCTTCTTTGCAACCGATGGTGTCGTGACAGCATGGAAGGCATCGACAGAGGGTTAAAATGTGGGTAGTGTTATGGAAACAAGCCAAAGATCATCAAAGGAAGCTCACTTTATGGCTCAGATTGTCCGTGGCCATGTTATTAGGCATAGTTTTACGTGTCTGATGCTCGAAGACGTTCTTCCATGATGATAAAATGATTTCCAGAAGGCAGCCAGTCCTTGACCTCAGATAAATATGCCATAAGCATTCTATGATTTAAAAGGACGGAGAGATACGGACCGCGGGAAAACACAGCAGAGTGAAAACCCCGAACTCCACCATCAAGGCAGACCGTAATCTAACTGCGGACGCTTTATGAACCACATTCGGAATGGCAGCAATTGGCCCCATAAATCTTATTTATCAGGCTTTATCTCTGAGGGTCTATGAGAGTGTCTCCCCCGTCCCATCATGTGGCGACGGCCCAGTCCCATGCTGTAGGATAACGGGACTTTGATTAGCCGTATTAGCCTGTTAGCCCTCGATAGCATCAGGACTGCCATAATGCTGTAATGCTGCCCAGATCATGTGACTGCAGTGCTGTACAATGGAGGTCATTTCACTCTCTCTGCAGTGAATTAAAGCTCGTAACACAACATCACAGGTATTAATCAAACGTGATGATCTTAATGGGGCTTTTTCTTAAAGCTAGTGGCTCATTGTGGCATTAAGGCTCTGGGGCAAGTCTAGGGTAGAATGTACCGCTGCTATGACAACACTGACAGGTGTGATGCACTTTTTTCCAGTTCTGGTGAAAAACTGAATAACTAAAGGGTTTAACCTGGTAAAATTCAATTATAACCACAGAAGCTCAAAATATGGTTTCCAACTATTTTCCAACCTCTTATCCCGGTCAGGATCATGGGGGGTGGAGCCTATGTCAGGCGGAATGGGGTTCTAAGCTGATACACTCTAGAGGGGGTGTCTGTCCATCGCAGGGCACTTACACATTTATTTCAGGCAATTTATAGCTCAGAATAAGTTTAACAGGAAACTGGGAGAACATGCAAACTTTCATCACTTAACACAAGCGTAACACATGGAAAGCCATTTCAAATGTTTTGCACTGCAAATGTTTCTGAATAAGAAATTAAATGATTACGTGATGAATGAATTCACATTACATGTTGCTTCAAATGTAGTAAATTGAACATTTAAAGGCCTTCTGATTTCCAGTTCCGGAGGCAGCGAAGCAGTCTGACCACAAAAACTCCCCAGAAAATCTGAAACATTCAACGTCAGAGATACGCGACAGAAGAAACCATGCAGGCGAATACTTTTCACAACACCGTATCTGCGACACACGCTGCAGTATTTCATGCATAGATCACTTTAAACTCCCAACACGAAACGCGGATCACGGACAAGTATTCCTGTCCTTGTTTCTGTCTGAGGGATGGCCATTTATCATATGGCATGACAGCTTCGTATTTTCTATCTGCGTTTCCTGTTTTCAGACTCGAATTCAGCATTTCTATGGAAAACTGCAGTCATTTTGATTGATGAAATCTAAAGATATCCAAAACCGTTCGAAAGATCCCCAGCTGTGGGGCTCCGACGGTGTGCTTCAGTGTTGTCATTGTTACTAAAAAATAGCGGAGACCGTTAAGAAAATGCACGAAAAGTTTGCGATTTAGGTTTCAAATGGAAAATAAAAGTTCTAAAGCCCTTTATCTTAGCTAATACAAGGCTGGGAAAATGAACCACCTCCACATGGCGCAAAAGGAAAGTCGGGCTCTTTCACACCTCAGTTACTCCCTTTGATTTCTATAAAATCGTGGGATTCACGCTTATTTGCGGATTATTTGTCTTCGCACTTGTCGTTTTTCCATGCGTTTAATTTATATCAGGAATTGCGTAATATATAAACAGGAATCGTGATTTTCGTTTTTAGAAACGACAGTAATTATATAACATTTTGTTATTTCCTTTGCAAAGGGTTGCAAATTATATCATCAGCACGCTTGTTATAATGTTTATTGACGTCTAATCTTGTTTACCTCAGCGCTGGACGCAATAATGTCACCTGCTTCGCTTTTGCTAATTGGCGCCCTTTATTATATTTAATAACTGGGGTCTAGACAAGCAGCCAATACGGGAAGTGGCTGTCTTTGCTAGATATTTTCTGTCACGGCACCCAAAGGGGTTTTTCGATAAATCTTCCTTTATTTTAACTACATTTGCCCTCTCAATCCCCCGGGCAAAGGGAGGCTGTGTTAAGATTGGGTTTGTGTGCCAATGCTTAGGACCAGCTGCTCCTAAAGACAGACAAGCCCTTGTCAATTAGTCGCTGACGAGCAGAATCGCCCGTAGCCGGAGGCGCTGAGGCGGCCGGCAGTTGTACAGTCCGTGCAATTAGTATCAATTTCTGTCGGGACCTCCAAGCAGCACACAGGCTGGGCTCGAAACGGGGAAGCGGCAAAACATCGCGATGTGAATTTCTGAATAAGCAACGTGCATGGGAGGCTGGTCCCGGTGACACTAAACAGATGGCGACAGGGAGAGTTTGACAGACTTGGTTTTGGGTTTGTTTACCATCTTTCCCTTAATACCGCCAATTCACCCAGTTATGGGCATTTAGGACACCGTCCCGAATCGCATCCCCGACACGGACACGCTCCTGCGGCTCCTTGCGGTTGGCTGTCACCTCGGGCAAGCTGGTGGCATCCCGTGTCCTTTCTGCCCTGGCCTTTGGCCTTACGGGTGGGTGTGGGTGGCGTCGGACCAGGGGCGTCCACCCGACTTAACAACTCCGTGATGCCCCAGGTCAACGGGGGCCAAGACTCCAGCAGGACAAGCAAAAGTACCCCCCCCCGCGGCAGCGACCACCGAGCCGAAACAAAACGCACAAAGAGCGCCGGGAATCATTAGAGAGGGAGTTTGTTTAACTAATTAGCGATCCGGGTAGTCAGAATGGGAGCCACAGGAGATGCGCTTTTCTGAGGAAGGTGCGGGGTTCACGGAGAGGGGTGCGATCGAGGCCCACTGAAGTTCAAGAAGAGAACAAACAGCGCCGGCCGGCCGGCCGCAGTCAGCCGCAGGAGTGAAATGACGCCGGAGGAGCGCAAAAAGGATCCTGTGTTAAATATGGGAAAGTTTAGGCAACGGGTCACCAGGTCAGAAAAAGTCAACAAGAGAGCAGGCTAAATGACAGAAGGAATTTAATATCAAAAATACATAAATCTTCAAGCGAAATAATGGGCACAAAAGGGGCGAGTGTTCGTGTCGACGTCGATTTGTTAGGATGGACAAAAGGCATCGCTCCAAGTTGTTGTCATTAAACGCAAAAGAGTTAAATAGCAGAATAAAGGCTATACATGAAGCGTAAGGTTTTCGGGCCTGACCTATGGAGCTAATGAGAACAACAAAGACCGCCATTAAAATGGCGAAGGGGGGGGGGGGATTCAACAGACAATGCGGCCGCCGTGATCAGATAGACTTCAAATTGCAGACATCGACATGAATCGATATTATTATCGTACTTCGTTGGTGATCATCATATATTTTGTTCAGAGTAAATGCAGTTTTATCCTATTGGTAGCTCACAAAATCGCGCTGATAGTATTTGTGCATGGTAAGGGATGACATACTGAGAACGTAACACTTATAGATAGTTCAGTACTCCTGCATTAATATTGATCTGCATTACAAAACAGACCAGACCCCTTAGACTAGAGAAAATAGGGTAGCCCTATGTCAATCAAGTTAAGTTTCATATTGGGATTCCTGAACGGGTTTGCTTTCCGTACACAGGGCATATCTTAATCACGCACACAGTTCATTTCAAAGAGGAAAAGCAAACGACACTGATTTTACACCTAAAGGTTAAATCGACCGCGTGTTACTCGCTCCTTGATTTTGACTATCAGTCTCGTCAGACGTAATGAAAACGAATGTTTCCTCTGATCATCCTACGTTATCTTCATTCCGCATGCACTTAGCATTTTGGAGAACTCCGTTTGACCTTTGTCAGCTTCTCAGCGGTTTGCTAATCGCCTAACCCGTCCTAACCCTTGTTAGTTCTCGATTTGTTTCCAGCAGCCCCCAAATTCCATAATTCTTCATAGAAACGCATTATTAGGGAAATCCTTCCTTTTTGACAATTTAATAGTGCAAACTAATCATCTGCGTGACATTGCCCATTCATCTCTGCATATGAAGACAAAGACTCCGCTTCTCCACAAGGACCGCCCGATTGCCGGTCTATTTTAGGAGACCGACCAGCTCACAGTAAAACCATTGTCTCTCTATAATAGTTATGTTTATGAAACCAACCATACCAGTGTATGAAGTTGATTTTCTGCCGAAGCAGAAAATGAGGTAATCCATAAAATAATAAGATGCTCTTTCCTGCAGATAAGAAGACAAACTGGCTCCTCGAAAGATTCAGAAAACCAAGGACCGCAAAAAGGAACATTTTCGCGGATGATACTTCGAATCATTTCATGAGTTCGGCGGTGTCTAAAAGGAGCCCGGAATGAAGGCGCCTGGGCGTCACCTCCAAGCGGCGATCCGGAAGGGCCGTTCGATGGCCGTATAATTTTTAATATATATTCAATAAATGTTCAGTTTGTTACTCCGCATGACAGAAAATAATATCGGCAGATTATTGTATCATCCATTACTTGTACTTAATCTGCGATCTGCGTCCTCTTGGGTTTGATTAATTAATTTCCTGATTGTGTTTGATAAAGCAATAAGAACGGCTGTTATATCGACATTTAAATTTTCTTGGGCCAACTAAAGGAATCTTCCCTTGCGAGCAGGATTAGCCTGTGAAGTTGTTCTTCAGTCTATGTATCTTTGTTTAAACAAAAAATATGTAGATTGTTTAAATGCCCAATGATTAAACCATGCCAGAATTTGATTAATTAATCATTAATAACTAATAAACAAACAGTTAGAAACAAGTAAACAAATAAACACGCGCACCGTGTACTGTGATATGAAAGATGGATTGAGGAATAAAACAGGAAACTTAATATCAACAAGAGATTAAACCGTGAAAGCAATAAACGCAATAAGCGAACGCAGGCCAGTGTCCGTTTCTCTTGAACCCCCCTGAAGAGATCAACAGTTGGGTCTTTTAGAGAGGATATACATTTTGAACATGAAATAGGAGGGCGGAGATGGCTGTGCACGGACTTCTTCAAAACGGGGGACACCGTGCGCCACATACTAAAATTCTGTCACCAACACGCCTGACACACACTGAGATCACACTCACGCCAAAAAAGGTCTTTAGCACAACATCAATTTCAGTCATCGCACAATAACGCAAAATCCTGACGAATCTATTAAAATATTGTTTACGGGCCGATGTCAGAAGAAAACCGCACACATTTCAATTATCACATAAACACGTATGCAGTCTATACGCTCCTCAAAGCTCGATTATTTTTTCCAGATTTTGTTCCGTTAATTGCGTTCATTTAGGAGATGCGACCACTTGCGTGTGACGACGGACGAAAACAAATAAAGCGAAATTTTGCTCGCCTATCTGGCCTCCATTATTAATTAATCATACCGCTACTTCAACAATAATATACTGGCATCCAAAATGTCTTAATTAAGGATGACTTTCAATTCAGAATACTTTACCACAAACTGATACACCCTTGGCCGTCGCTTTTTTGATGATTGATCCTACATTAATTAATAAACTTAAAAATATATCTGCAACACAACATTACATTTTTGAAATAATAATAATAATAATAATAATTACAAGGGTTTCGTTCTTATTAAATAATGTTCTTTTTTCAATCCTTTAAAAAGGTTATCAGTAAAACAGAAACACAAATTCGTTCTTGTATATTTATAAATTATTTACATACAATTTATAAATTATGTATTTGACTCAGAGAAAAATACGACAATTATAACGGTGATTGTTGTCCCGTTATTTGTACCCAGTATTCTAATAAATAACCACATTAACTGTATTCCAGTCTCCGCTCACACCAAACTTCACATTTGGCCGTCTGCTTGCCCTTTCTTTATCTCACTTGTCACACTTCTATTTTTTATTCCGATACAGAAAGTACACAACCCTATAGTTCTCAGATTGCAGTCAAACGGAATTCGATCCTTAATCAGTCTTTGACGTGATTTGTCAGTTTTACTTCGGTATTTTTGCGCGGATTCTCGGCTAAGGGGTTTTAAAATGGAAAATGTAGATATAATACAGCGAGAAGCAGTCGTTTTTCCTGCAGTTTATTTGCCATTTTCTGCGATTAGAAAATACTTACGCTGGGCGATAATATTAATCAAGAGTTATTATCAACCGTAAAACTATAATAGAGAAAATATGTAGCATATATAAAAATATAGTATATAATTTAACAATCGGACAGTGGAAAATAAAACGCGATAATGGCCGATATTCATTTTAATAACAGTGTGATTTTAAGTGATTTCGGTTTTTAGCATTGCCTGGCTAAAATAAGCTTTGTTATTTAATCGGAATCGGGTAATAATAATACAATCACTGGAGCAGTAAATATTTTATTGAAACAGCTAAAATGTAACTAGTTTCTGATTGAAGGCCTAATGAAGCATTATCGAATATAATGAATAAATTCAAATGATCGAATATCGTACATATAGGTGCCTCCATCCATCCATCCATCCATCCGTCCATTTTCCATACCAACTTGTCTTATGCAGGATCCCGGAAGCTACGGGCGCAAGGCGGGTATAACCGAAGATGGGACGACAGTCCATCTAAGTGATACATACATATATACTATATGTATACATATATACCGTGTGTGTGCATAAATGCAAAAACATATAAAATACATCTTCCGACCGAGATCCTTGTCAAAGAATGAGTGTATACGGAAAATATAACTGTATATTTATACGCTTGAAACATTTTGGAAACAACCTTTTTATTCTCTGACTTCACCACAGCCTGACAACGTGTTGTAATAGAAAAAACGCCTTTTGCTATGACAAAATCCCAAGCCCTCCAAAAACATCTAATGTATGCTGTATTTAAACCTATCTGGATATGTATATCAGCTTAATTCGACAATACGGATTCATATTTTAACGAAAAATAGTAACAAAAGTTGAGCAACAGCTGAGAAAGCCAACGCTGTCGTTTATTCAGGAGGTACTGAGAAATAGCGCGTCTGTCCCTGAAGCACAGCGCCAATAACAGCGGACCGTAACTGTCTCTAAGGTGATTCCCGCAAAAAAACCGAAGCGCTTCGTTTGGACTCTACCGGTTTGGGGAAAAGAAATACACTATTGAATGCCCATTTTTTGCACAGAATGTAAATCAGAATAAGAAACAACAACAGACATTCGATTGAAATTATTAGAACAATAAATACTTACAGCAAGATGAACATAGGGAGTGTTATATTACATCCACGCGCTAGGGGTGGGATAGCTCGACTATTTCTCAGAGATTCGCATTTAACAAGTGGAAACTTAGTTTCCTTCTGCACCATTTTATACATGATGAGCCGTCAGTAATGGGATTATTAAACAAAATCCATCCCCGGCGCTGGCGTTAACCTTTTTTAATGCCTAATTGGGTTTTGCAAAGGAATAATTGGATTTTACATTACTTGGCTATATAGCCTACATTTTCAGTTGATACTAAAACGATTTCAAACAGCGTCACTACACCCCTTTTTGTCAATCACGGCCACAAGCGAGCTTATATGTTAACATTAAATGTAAGCCTATGGTACATTCTTCTAAAATGTGTTATGATCTAATATTTTATATAAACTAATTTCTTGTGCCACTTACGGCCTGGATTAATGGCGCGACAACACAAAACGCGCCCCCTGGCGATAGCGATATGAAAGCAAGAGCGGAAAAAGCTTGATATTTTCCGCCTCGTCCATTTGTTCGTCTCAGCATGAACACTTGTGGAGGATATTAGTCTGGGCGGTGAGAGACACGCCCCTTCTGCAAGTTTAACTATTTGGGCAGCTTTTTATATGCAACCGACAACAACAATAATAATAATAATAATAATAATAATCATCATTATTATTATTAATCAGGTTAGTGTGGCAAATACAAAAATAATAGAGCTTTTATCACACGCGATGTGGGTGGGTTTTGGCGCACTCTTCTGGCGCATTCAAGTTAATACATCTTGCAGGCCTATGTGGACATTACAATGGAGTATTTTTTACGAAGCATCCCGTTTCATTCCTCTTCAGACGAGATTAAAAATTCAGTGTAAGAAGTATATTCTGAAACCACTGAGGCTATGAATAATTGGGCCTCAGTAAAATTTGGTATTGAAAAATGTTCAAATAATTGTGCCACTCGAACAGCAGACATACAGAAGTATTTTAACCAAACTGCCAAAATTAGGTAAATTGTCATTGATTTCAGTGATTTGGTTAACATTGAATTTTGTTGCAGTTGGCATTCCTCAAGATGCGCTGTTGCTGGGGGAGAAAAATTATTTCCCCGAGACACACCCTTATGTATGGAGGAACTAAATCTGAAGTCCACGCAAAGAGTGAAAATATTTAGGTATTCACACATGTTCGTACAGACATTCGAATTAAATTCATATAACGGTCTTTCTGGAAACGGAAACGAAACAAAACGCTTCCTGAATCAATACAAGTCGTAAATCATAAACACGAGAAACCTCAGTTACAAACAGCAACTAAACCGCAGCCAATGAAAATCGACGTTGCTGACACACGGTGCTCTTTCTCCGTCCAATCAGGATTAATTTTGTTGCCGGCCATCTCTCCATGGAAACGAGTTTCTGCCGCTGTTGCTAACGTTGTACCAAATGGCGGTTGTTATTCCTTCTGACTGTTTTTAATAACAGTTTAATGCGTTTGTCAGTGACGTCTGCGTTTGAGACATGCGATGCACCGAGTGATTCGTATTTTTGTAATATGTATTGTGTTGTTTTATATAGATTTCAGTGGTCGCTGGCTACCTTAATCCGTTGACTTAATCCACTCATTTGGTCCAACAAACGTGATGTACGTCCTTGTGCAAAATCCATATGAAATAGGTTTTAAGCATTTAACCACCTAGGTCAACCCCATAGTTATAGACATTTTCGGCGAAGCGTCGGTTTTTCCCAAAGAGAATGGAGCTGAATCTGAACCGCGTTGATTATCTGCAGGTAAGATGATCCAGAAGGTAGATTACAGTTAATAGTCTCTTAGAGTAATAGTATGCCGTTTAACAATCCATCCATCCATTTTCTGAAACAAACAACAATAATATACATGTGTTAAATGTGTATTTAAATGTGTTAAAATACATTTTCGAAAAGTAAAAAGTCGGCAATTTCCAACTAACTATAAGTAGAGAGTTAGTAATTATTAGTGTCGAGTGGAAATTGCCGACTTCTTACTTTTCGAAAATGTATTTTAATGCTAGATTATTAACTATAAGTAGAGTACAGATCTAGGTAGGATAACGGTGAAGTAGGCATGAGGTCATTGCGTTTACACTTCGGGCTGACGGGTGGGTTTTGTCCCCACTTTAACAACAGGTTGGAGTCACCTCCCAGAAAACAATGAAACTCCTTCCTACGGCGGGACGAAAGGCGACTCAGAAGGTGACGCTCAGCCTTACGGACTGATATCACATTCTCTGATATAACTCCGCAGATATGTGAGAATGTAACACGAATAAAAACGTTAATGCATATAAAAACGGTGGAACTCTAGATTTTGCTTTGTAATGTAATCCCGCAAATATTGGCTGCATTATGTCTATCTTGAATTCCCTCTGTATATTTATGCATAATTTAGAATAACGGGAGTCTTTATTCCCTCTGTTTTTGCAGATTTGGCCGCTAAATTAATGCTCGTTGTTCTCATGTCACCTAATTTGCACGTCATCTTAAACGGAACAAATTTGATGTAACTTTCTGATAAACCTAGATAAACGACATACCACAGATGTGTTGTCAAATCGTATTTGTGATTTTAAAAGTGATGCATGAAGCGTTTGATTAGACGTAGTGGTTACCTTTTAACCGTCTAGTGCTGATCATGTGCTACAGATCTTGTGTCATTATGATTTTGCAGGTGGCTGTTGCGGATCACGATGGCGTCATAACTTGTTTTGGCATGAGGAAGGGAGAGGCTATTGTAAGTTTTGCTTCCATGCTGCATGCGATCTGCGAATAGGGGAGTCCCTCTTAAGGTTCTGTGTTTACTCGACCTGTTGTGCGTGTGTGTTGGGGTGTAAATTCTCCAGCCAGTTTTCAAGACCCTCCCGGGACAGAGGGTCTCACGGATGGAGCTTGGGGGGGCACTTGGGACTCCCCAGGAGAAGATTTTTGTTGCAGCCGGCTCTGAGGTCCGAGGTTACACCAAAAAGGGCAAACAGTTCCTCTCCTTCGAGGCCAACCTTGCCGAGAGCATCAATGCCATGTAGGGAACGTCTCTTATTCATGCTGATCATGACGATCAGAACCGCTTATGCATGGATTTAATAAAAAATAACCAGGCCAGAGTGCAGCCCAGTGACCCAAACATTAACCTGCGCATATTCTGAACAGGCATGTTGCTGGGGCAGACCTATTCGTCTGTGCAAGTTATATCTATAACCATTACTGCGACTGCAAAGACCAGGATTACTACCTTTCCGGGGACAAAATCAATGACATCGTGTGTCTGCCAGCTGAGAGCATGGGCCGCACCGTTCCTGTTCTTGCTTGCCAGGACCGAGTCCTCAGGATACTGCAGGTCAGCTTTCTTCACCAGAACTCTGTGTAATCATATGGCTGGATACACATTATGACCGTAATGATATTAGGCCATTGTTAGGTCTTGTGGGTGATCAGAGTAAATGATTCGCTTTTACCTCTGAGTTCCTGGAAACATGCATCAATTCTGAGTGAGACCGTTTATGCTTTATGGTGCAGAGTTTTGAGCAATTGTTGTCATCCCTTCTGGCCTATTTTCAACATATATATTTATGCTTTGTAGGGATCTGAACTTTGTTATGAAATTAAAGTACCTGGACCACCGTCTGTTTTGGAATTAAAAAACAGAGATGGAGGTATGTTTGAATTACAGTTCATTAGAAATCAGTTATTTTCCTTACTAATGCACAGTTGGTTATGACCAAAGCTGTTTTATTTAATTTGCTGTTAACATGGATGTGTACAAGTGCAAGTGATGGGTGATGAAATGAATAGTTCATTTTTGAATTTCCAACTTAAGCGAGCGTTTTTTGCGTCTTACTGTGACTGACATCAGCATGATGTGTTCAGACTGAACAGTGAGGTGTACTTCCTTTAGGAACTGAAGGGGAAATTCTCTATGGGACGACAGATGGAAAACTGGGGCTCGTTAAAATTATGGCATCCTCCCCCTTTCACAGATGGGAAGTTCCTAATGACAAGAAGAAAGGAGGTATGAGTGTGTGAAATGCGATTGGGTGTGGCTGATTGGGGGAGGGACCCACTTGGGGGACAAACTCTTCTACTCACGTGTTATAAGTTGATTACTCTATATCAGTGTTTTCCAACCCGGTCCTCAGGGATCCTCAGACAGCTCCTGTTAGTTAACAAAAATGTGAACTGTCTGACAGGGAGCAAAAACATGGACTGTCTGACAGGGAGCAAAAACGTGGACTGTCTGACAGGGAGCAAAAACGTGGACTGTCTGGGGGCCCCCTGAGGACCGGATTAGGAAACACTGCTCTTTACAGTAAGTTTATTCTGTTTGTGTGAGGGACAGAGACTGGAACCAGTGGCCCGGGTCTTGTGGTTTTATTATTTTCTCATTTAAGTTAAAGAGCAAATCGGTTATTTTCTCTTTCCAAAGTTCCTGTGCTCCATGGCTCTGATCCCCTTCCAGGTTTTTCCACAGAGAACCTATGAATTGACTTACTTTTTTATGACCAGTTTCCAAAATTATTTTGTGAACATTTTACAAACTACAGAGGTGCCTGCATATGACCCTGTGCTAAATAAATAGTTGGAGTATGTGTGTATGTATGGATGGGTCAGTGGGCGTATGGATTTGGCCTAGAGGTCTTTCATTTTGAAACCACATCCTGTTTCATTTTCTCTCTCTGTACCTGTAAGGCGTTCTTTGCCTTGATTCGTTCGACATTCTCGGTGACGGCGTGAGAGAGATCCTTGTTGGCAGGGATGATGGAACAGTGGAGGTGTATGGGCTGGACAGCTCTGGGGAACCCACACTGCGCTTTGAGCATGTGAGTTCTCCAGCCTGAGCGATTTTATGAACATTGGCTATTATACTGACGATGAATCTACCTGAAGAATCAGTGCATTATGATTCGAGTACTCTTTATAAATGTATACATACTTTTCTTGCTTTCTAAGGTGCTATCAGAGAGTGTCACATCCATCCAGGGGGGTTCTGTGGGGAAAGAATCGTTTGACGAGGTTATAACATCCACATACACAGGTAAGCCTGCCCCCCCAGCGCCTCACCAAGGACAGCTGATGTGGGCAGCTGTCAATGTGTTTTTCCTCGCGCAGGCTGGGTGACGGGGCTGACCTCCGAACCCCAGCGGGATGAGGCTGGTCCAGGGGAGGAGATAAGGATGAGCCAGGAAACGCAGGGCAAGATTGCGGCACTCAGGTACTGTGAGGAGTGTAACTTTGGTTAGATGGAAATACTTAAATTTTGATAATGAGGTTATGCATTCATAGCTCAGTTGTGTGGTACATGTGGGAAAATAAATGAATTTAGTCTCTTTGGAGCAACGTGCATTGGAAGAGAATTGGCGAGTATCTCCATTCAGTGAAATTCCGGGTAAATGTTTTGAAGGACACAGCCTGGAGGTGCCAAATCGTCCATAGTTGTGAGTGTGTGTGTGTCCCATCCTGGGTTATTCCCTGTCTCACCCCCCCAGCTTCTGGGATAGGTTCCAGACCCCTGCAACCCCACAAGTGAGTATGGAAAATGAATGAATGAGATACATCCATGACCCGCAGTAACACCTCCGATCCTCTAGGGCGGAGCTGGAGCAGCTACAGCTGAAGGTACTTCAGGAGAGAGAGAAGTACCAGCAGAGCTCACAGTGCAGCACGGCCGTGTCTGCTGTACCCGTCTTCAGCATCAATGACAAGTTTGCGCTGTGCCAGGAGGATGCCAGTTACAGCCTCACCCTAGAGGTGCAGACAGCCATCGACAACCTGCTGCTGCAGGTCTGTAGGAGGCGCCCAACAGACATGCTCATAAAAGTCACCTTTTTCATTTTTTCACTTTTTAGGCCGGGTTCTCCAGTTTTGGGGTCTCACCTAAAGCTAACCTCATCTTGTATCATCCCAGTTGATTTTAATGTGTAACACACCCTGAGTGTTGGATATCCTGGTTATTAGGTTATGTGAATTAGAATTCGGTTTACAGACGGTCCTTGTTTTGCTCCCTGCCAGGCAGTCTACATTTTTGCTCCCTCCCCGCTCCCTGCCAAACAGTCCACATTTTTGCTCCCTCCCAGACAGTCCACATTTTTGCTCCTTCCCAACTCCCTGCCAAACAGTCCACATTTTTGCTCCCTCCCAGACAGTCCACATTTTTGCTCCCTTCCAGCTCCCTGCCAGACAGTCCACATT
>JAODLD010000016.1:4058784-4086487 GCA_026781065.1 Mormyrops boulengeri
CACACACACATATATATATACTTTATTTATATATATATATTATATATATTTTTATATTTATATTTTTATATATATAAATATAAAAATAAAAATATATATATGTTACGTTTTACGTGACAGGGTACTGCATAGGATCATGCACAGATACTTAAGAATTTTAAGCGAGGCTGAAAGTTGGTATTGCAGAACTCCTAAGGCTGTTGCTGTTTGAAATGTTCCTGTTATTTCTGAAGTCACTGAACTCACAACCAAACCTTTTTTTAAATCCCGCCCGAAGCGGCACAAAGGCCATACATTTAATTTTCAACGGTTTACGGTGCGTGTCGCCCCCAAATCAATTTTGGACCTTTCGGACGCCGTATGTCGGTGACGTCACACAACGCTCCAGCCCTGATTGGATGGTTTTAATAGTCGCGGGCTACTTGAACTAGGATAGTTGCAACTTTCAAGTGAGCGGAAAGGCTGCGAGGTTTTGACTGGGATTTCGGCCGCTCTGGAGGGACTTCACATGGAGGACGCCAATGACTTCTAGTTAGATATGTATTTAAAGGCGCCTTCTGTATTTTAGGTATTATCTGCCGCATTTGGGCTGCTGTCTGCGTGCATCGCGGAGTGTTGATGGTGCTATTCGCTCCCTATCTGCAGTAACAGCCCATGCCCCTAAGCAGCGTGCCGACACCGGTCCTCGCTAATCCGTTTCGTTTTTAATCGATCGGCGGCGCGTTTTGTTTTTCTTTTTGCTGTCTGATCACGTTAAATAGCCTAGTATTTCCCCGCCCCCCTCCACGAAAACCCAAGTTTCATTGAGAAACCGAGAACAAATGGCGACCAGAAGTCCTGGAGGAGCGGACGCTGTGAGTGGGCGACAGAACCAAGAGAATATGCCGCCCGGATTGCGGCTTGCTGGCAAGGAGAACCGGGAGGATGCGTGCGCCAGACCGAGCACCCGGACGGTGCTGGGGGCGCTGCCGCAGAACAACCAACGGCGCCGGCCGCCATCGCAGCGCGGAGCCAAGGTGAGTCCGGGTCGCCCTGCACCGCCCTGCTTCGGCAACCCCGCTCGAATAGCACTCCTTGCTAAATGGATGCAGCTCTGTTTCGGCCAGTTTAACTTGCATTAGATGTTAGTCTTGCATCCATGCATATGAACGCTGTATGGCGGTACGACGTGGGCATACCAGTGTGCAAGACGCCCGATTTTCCTAGACTTCATTTTGCATATCTGTAATGATTTCAGACATGGCTTGTTGCTCCATGCGAAATACAACCATTTCGGTGGCGACTTTAAAATATCACAACATTTACATGTTGTCCGCCATTTTAAGGAACTCCATCTAGGGGAGGGTTACGGAGGATGGGCTGGGTAGTCTATTACTATCAGGCCAAATTCAACTTGGCTTTTCGTTGTATTTCGCTTGCAGACCTGATTACTCGTGTCTGCTTCATCTTAGGATTGCATTTTGCTGTAATACAGCGTGACGATCAGTTCCCAGTGTAGTGGCCTTTGTTAGAGTTGCAACTGACGGCAGCTGTGAAATCGTAGGTCGCAGCCTCCCAACTGTCCTGCAAAAACGAAGATGATTGTAAAGGTGCTGTGGGAAGCCAACAGCCCTCGTTCCAGATCCACGTGGATGAACCAGAGGTCCCAAAGAAGCAGGAGCAAGTTAGAACGAAGGCACCAGGAAATGCCCTTCTACCCCTGCACCCAACAGTTACTGGCCTCCGACAGCCCCTTGCGGCTATTGACATACCAATGGAAGTCAGTTTTGGTGAGTTGGTGTGTGTTGGCAGATTTTGGGTATGGATTTTGTGTAACTGGTCAATGGTCTCGGTGTTCATACATACTCATGAATGACACTAGTTTGAATGCGTTGCTGATTCCCTCTCCCAGACTCCCCGATGGATATGTCAATAGTCGACGGTGAGGAGAAGCCGGCACATGTCAGCCAAGGAGCAGATTACGCGTCTGAGATCTGCACATACTTAAGAGAGATGGAGGTGAGAAATGCAGATCGGTAGTTTGTCAAACTACAGGATTTACCCTCTGATTCTGAAATGGCTTTTTTCTTCCCCCAGCTGAAATCGAGACCAAAAGCAGGCTACATGAAAAAGCAGCCTGACATTACCAGCAGCATGAGGGCCATTCTTGTCGACTGGCTCGTCGAGGTTGGGGAGGAGTATAAGCTTCAGAATGAGACCCTTTACCTGGCCGTCAACTACATCGACCGTTTCCTGTCCTCCATGTCTGTGCTGAGAGGGAAGCTGCAGCTGGTTGGCACCGCCGCTATGCTCCTGGCTTCGTAAGTGCGGCGGCCCCGTGCCGTTCCTCTAACCTTCAACCGTGCTTTTGTCGAATGAATTTATGGATTGTCTCCTTCCCCCTTGAAGGAAATTTGAAGAGATCTACCCCCCGATGGTGTCCGAGTTCGTCTATATCACTGATGACACGTACACAAAGAAGCAGGTCTTGAGGATGGAGCACCTCGTCCTCAAAGTCCTGTCTTTTGACCTTGCTGCCCCTACAATCAACCAGTTTCTCACCCAGTACTTCCTGTATCAGCCAGTCTGCAAAAAGGTTGAGAGCTTGTCAATGGTGAGTAAGTTCACATCCGCGATGGGATCCATGTAGGTGGAAAGGCATCTGGCTTATTTTATATTTTTTCCTCTCCTTTTTCTTGCAGTTCTTGGGTGAGCTGAGCTTAATCGACTCTGACCCTTTCCTGAAATACCTTCCGTCGCAAGTGGCCGCCGCAGCATTTACTTTAGCGCACTACACGATTTCTGGAGGATCCTGGGTATGTTCCTCTGTATAGCCCAGTTCGGTTTTCAAGGTGGAGCTGTACGTCTTTCTTTACTTTTATATTACTGATAGCGGATTTAGCAGTCCAGTTTGGGAAGATGTTCTTTTTGTATGAATTGCAATCATGCGACCTAGACAACTTCTCTGCCTGCTTCTGGTGGATGGGGTTATGAAGGCAGTGTGAATCCATTTGTAAGAGGGAGTGACTCTTGAAATCAACACCCCTCTTGGCCTGTACCATCAGAAGGTTGAGGTGGTATTTTGACCCTTGATATGCATAGCTTGATTTGTGGTGTCTAGTAGCTCTGCATTCGTGGTGACCTTGTGAGTAGTGACGTGGAACAAGGCCTCAGTGCTGTACATGCAGAGCTTCACCCTTGACCTCTGCTCCACTGAATCCTATGTCCTTACAGTCCCCAAAAGATTTGCGGTCTTTGTCCTGATCCGTGTAAGTGCCCATGGCCTGTGATGGGTTGGTGCCCCATCCTGGGTTGTTCCCTGCCTTGTGTCCGTAGCTTCCTGGATTGGTTCCAGACTACTGTGACCCTGAAGTAGGACCAGCAGTTTCAGAAGATGGATGTCCTTCATGTTGTCTGTCTGTAGCATGCAGTCCTCTGAAGCTGCCCATCCACAGCTGTGGCGTTTGACTGCCGTTATGGTCACTGCTTTGACTGACTGCTTCGTCGCCCTGTTTCAGACGGAACCTCTGGAGCAGGTGACTGGCTACGCCCTGGAGACTCTGACCCCCTGCATCATGGATCTACACCAGACCTACCTCAATGCTTCCCGGCACGCACAGCAGTCTGTCAGGGAGAAGTACAAGGCTCCAAAGTAAGCTCTGGCCTTTAATGGCCCTTTCAGGAGCTGAGGAACTGGTTTAGAGGCAGGGAAACCACTTTGGGGTTTAAAGCCTCTTCTAGCTGTCTGTTCCACCATTTTACAGTAATGCTCTCATTGTGTTGAAGGGAGATGTGCAAGCCCCAATCACCCCTTGACATCACAAAGGAGGCTTCCGTAGCAAATTTATTTGGTTTTGGTCTGACTTGTCGAGCCGAGATCTGTCTAGTGCAGGGGTCACCAACCTGGTGCCCCCAAGGACCAAATGAGTCGCCCGCGGACCTGTTCTAAAACTCGCCATTGATCAGCGTCTCAAATGTAATTTCGTCCTGTTGCTATTTAATCACATTTGTATAGATTTTGAAAATGGCAATATCTTGACGCATTTAAAACATGTTTGTTACACTCTTAAATCATGCATATCAAGCTGGTAGCCCTTCGTATGGCTCAGTACCCGTGAAGTAGCGGTTTCAAAAAGGTTGGTGACCCCTGGTATAGTGGTTTGTACAGGGCTGTAAAAATCGGCCACGGATCTTCAGATGGATTCCAACCTGTGATTTCTTGCCTTTCAGGTACCACAAAGTCTCCCTCATTGAGCCTCCAGAGAAGCTGATCCTGAATTGATTTTTATTTTATTTTGCCCCCGATAACATTTGTAGGTTTTGTACAGTTTTTATAATCGATCGGGGGCTCCTTTTGACCCGTGTAATGTTACTTTTAATCAAAGTTTTTAATGTGTAATGTAACACTTGATACAGCCTGACATTTTGCATTCTAGTTAATCACGTTTTTAAAATTGGGAGTCTGCCTGTTGCTGACGTGTGATTGCACTGCTGACATCTGCTTTGACCATCTCTTCAATAAAGGTGCTATACCTGCCTACTCCCTTATCTCTTGTATGTGTGAACTTTCCTTCAGTGAGAATAACCGCAGTCATTCAGTTTGCATTAATTTTAGTAGAAATTCAATAATGTCGCACTCACTTTGGGAAGGCCCGTCTTCCTGCCATCTTTGGAATTCCTTTCCTTGGGAGAGGATGTCCCATGATCTCCGATGGATGCGATAGCCCCTCAGTCTCAAGGCCATGACTGCTTTAATCTCTGCCCTTTGCCGTAAGCTTTGTTGCATCCTAGCGAGCACGCTGAAGATGGCCAGCGGCTGTTCTTCAAAATGTGATGCCGGCCTCGTTTATTTGATCTTGCGCCTTCTAGGTTAAGTTCCTTGTTCCCATCAGCCGTATTTCCTTGACTCCTCTTGATTTTTCCAGTTAATTTCTGATCTGCTAAGAGCCGTTGCAGAGATGCTGGCCGAGAATTTGCAGGTCACGCTGAGCTAATTTTTGTCTAACGAAGATTTTCTTTCTGGTGGCTTTTGCGTCAGTGTTATATAATGCCTTGTCATTTAAAATGTGAAGAAACTTTATTACAGGGTTGTTTTGATGTCCCTGGGTGTTTCGTCACGTGTCCCAGAACATGGCCTTTATCTGCCGTTTATACAGCAGTATAGGGAATGTGAACATTTGGATGATGGGTTTAATCTGTTAATCACAAGTATCACCTTCAACTCTCATATTCAGATTTGCTTCTGGGCAGAAACAGATGATTCAATTAAGCCACGGGCCTGAAAAGGCAGTTCCTCCCGATATTAGTGTGATTTGCCGTAGGGGAACTCTGATGAGACTTTTGTTCGAGTGCTAAACAAATCCCCCGAGTATGTATTTGCCTGTCTGCATTAAGCATTTGAGATTACAGAAACCTGCCGCAGAGCTGATTACGTCCTGTTTTGTTTGGGCGTCATTTGATTGGCCGCTGTGCGTCATTTGATACGGCCCTCTAAATCTGAGCCCCGCAGCCAATGGGAGAGGGAGGGGGCGTGCGTGTACGCACTGTGATGAATTTGAAAGCGGTCTAAGCATCTACAGGCTCACAAGTGGGGAAAGCAGTGGCCCCACAAGGACTCCAAGCCAGAGAAGCAGCCTCATCCCCCATATAAAGGACAGTGGCAGGCTTGTAAATTTGTCGCCATAAAAGGAGATTCAATCATTTTGACATAAAAGATGAATCAACTGGCACCAAGCTTTGCACCCTGGATGTATGATTACAGGAAGGAATGATGTGGTATCAGGGCACCAAGAACTGCTGAACTGCCCCAGTGCCCCCACCAGACAGGGACATGCCCGCTCCCCGGATGTCCCTGGTGCCATCCACCTCATGGCCTGTGGCGGTGGACTGGGCCTGGAACCTGGGCATCTACGTGGCGATGTTCTCCGCGATGCTGCTCCTCATGGTTCTGCTGCTGTGGCTCCTCATCAAGCAGCTGAGAGACTCGGTGGGGAACGCAGCCCTCAAGCCAGGCCACCCGGTCCGGGGGCCCCCGGGACAGCACGGGGAGTGTGTGCTGTAAGGGCTGCCCAGCAGGGGGCGCCGGCACATCTCAAGAAAGGTCAGGGGATTTTTAAATCGACGCCATGACTGCCAGAATGACCCGGTAATGATCCCACACACAGATGTTCTGCCTGATTATTGTATCTTAAGTATTTGACTGCAGTTTAAAAAGTTCTCAGCCTGTGAACAAGGTATGACGCATTTTGTTATGTTTATTTAAAAATTCAGTGGTTTGCATTGTCAAGAAGGAAAAAGTCTTGGTTTATAATCTAACCTATCAAATCCACCTCTGCTGTACCCATCCAGGTAATTACTTGATTAAAACATCAAGCCATGCGGGATTGCCAGAGGCTTTCAATCAGCTTACAGCACAGCAAAAAAATCAAAGCTGCAACAGCCATAATTAATGAACCATTAATATTTATGTGCAGTATTTCTTGGATTTGTTCGGTAGTCAGTAGCACAGACCATAAAACCTGGTCACAAATGTACTGTATATCTGAACAAAATGCTGTAATGACACTTTCGTAATGTTTTCTTTGTTTTTCATCAGTCAGCTTTAGTACTGAAATGTATCTGTACAGCTTGCTTACTGACTGTCTTTTGAAGGGTCTTTAAGTCGTGAAATCCTTTATAAACTGAAGGTTTTAGCACTGATGTCGGACAGAGAATGTTTTGCTTGTTAGCTGTTGTGCTGAAGTGCAAAATGTTAAAAAATAAAGTGCATAGAAAATAAAACGGCACAGCATCTTGGTGAAGAGACGACACTTGTCACTGCATCATTTATCAGTGTTAAAATGTTAAAGTTGCTTCTAATTCTAATTGCGTGGCACAAATCACTTATGAGCTTGTCAAGACTTCATAACTTGATTTATTCATTCAAGGGGAAAAAATATGGGCTTTGATCTTACTTGCAAAACACCTGTTTGAGCCCCGTCCATCGTAGGTCAACCAGCTTTTGAAGGAAGTACATTGACACTTCCTTCAAAAGCACAAAGGCCTTCCTGTGTGGAAAAGAACGAGGATAGGAAAGGCCTATGAAGCTCACCTCTGGCCTCCTCTCTGCTCTGTCTGGGTCCTTAGGTACGGTATCATCGAGTGCCTCCCGCAAGGTGAAATCACGCCATACAAACAGAGCTATGTGTTGTAGTTTGACCCAGGGATGGGTTTGCTGTTTTCTGGGGGTCCACTGAAAATGTTGCCCTGCCCCCAGATGTTTCAAAAGCTAAGTAAACAGCAAGGAAGAAGTCAGTGACTGCAGTGAAGTGCACCAGGTGTTTGCTTACCGCAGTGCTACCTGGAAAACACTGGGTATGTCTGCTGAGTGTGATATAATGTGTCAGGCTGGAAAGGCATTGGTGGTAAGGTTTGGCGCAGCATTTTAAGTCTGGTGTTTGTTATGAAGAATACCATCCAAATCAGCAATGGCTTTCCAGTCAAGTCAGTCCAATGTCCAAATCTGCACAGCACTCTCTCTACATAAATTCAGTCTCTAAATCAGCACTGCACGTCCTCTTCAAATCGGCGTGACATCTAAATCAGCACTGCGCGTCCTCTTCAAATCGGCGTGACATCTAAATCAGCACTGCGCGTCCTCTTCAAATCGGTGTTACATCTAAATCAGGACTGCAGTTTCTTTTAAATCAGTATTACATCTGGATTAGCACTGCAATTTCTCTTCAACAGAATACTGTTCCATAACTGTTCGGTGTTCCCATTTTAGGGTCGTGTGGCCAGTCTTCCCATATTCAGGTATGATTCCTGGTCTCAGCAGGATCATGTGATGTTGCTGACAGCCGGGTCACCCTCCTGAAGATGCTGACACATGCTGCGTGTCAAAGCGCACCAGCGAACAGAAAACATCAGAGATTGTGTGATGTCTAAATACACATTAGATTCAACTTGTCAGTCATCAATACTAAACACTGCAGGCAGACTCCAAATGAATTTATGAACCCTGTTCCTCATCAGAAGCGAACCCATTGATCTAGTTTGACGGTGTTTTTATATTCCTTGTAGAAATGTGTTCATTTAGCTATTTATTATGTTGAAATAATAAGCTAGAATGAGTCATGAGGACTCAGCCATGGTGAAATATAATTAATCAGAGAGAGGACAAGATCCCAGTACATCAGTCACTATGAGGATTATATGCTGTGCTTTTCATGCAGAGTGTTTTGCATGTTTTCTCAATATAAAGGAAAATGCGAGATATAAACCTGAACTCTGCTGGTATTCTCAGACCCAAGAAGACGGGGTTCTGTGCAGGGAGATGCAATGAAAATGCCGTAAAGAATGAAAGCAAATTTATTCAACCCACAAGGGTGTCACATGCCGAAGTCTCCTAAACAAGATTGCTATGCTACATGAGGCAGAACAACTGAATAAGGGCATGTTTGTGGATTCATTTTGCTTCCAAAGCACATTATTCCCAAAAAACAATTTGTTTGAAAGCACAATAAAAATATTCATGACACCACCTGCTCATTTATAAAACGGGGTTCAGTAATGTCTGAATGTGAGATATTGCATGTCTTCCATGCGGGATTTATTTTGAGGCTGTGATTTTAAAATCGACTGATATGCTGTAAACCTGGGGTGTCAGACTCCAGTCCTGGGGGGGCAGAGGCCTGTGTAGCTTAGTTAAATGTTAAATGAGGGGAATCCCAGCAATGTGCAGGGCTCCGGCCCCCCAGGACTGGAGTTTGACACCCCTGGTGTAAACAGATGATGTCAGCATGGGCGTAAATTATTGCGGGTGGGGTTTGTACCCCCCCAATAATCAAAACCAGCCAATATAACCCATTAAATGGGTGGAGACCTCAACCCCCTCATGCTTACCCCAAAGTTATGCCCCTGGCTGTCAGCGCCATTTTGCAGTATTTTCATGCGTAGGGCTCAGAAATGACAGACCTCTCCTGCTCTCTGTCCCTTCAGTGCAGGAAGGAGATCCAGTCAATCCAGTTTTGTTAGTACATAAATGTAAGCCCTTAAGTAAGTATTCCATAGCAGAATACTGGTGAAAATATAAAAAGTCAGATGTTTTTATTTAGATATTTTAACCAGATTGTAACTAAATGTATCTGAAATAGTAGCACTGTAACCCTAGCTAATAGTATGAAAATGAAAAAAGTTTGACTGAAGGTATTGTTGAAAACTGCTGAGTGCGGAATATGTATAAAATGTGGAGCTTTGCCTTTGTAATTGGCTACATGGCCGTCTTAATTGTAATTATTCAATTCAGTGAATTCAACTAAGCCGCTGGAATTGCCGTGCCTGACACAATGGTGGGCCAGTTCTGCCGAATGCCAAATCTGATATATCAGATTTCACGTTGTACCTCGCTAATGCAGGTTACTTCCTGATACTCTGTCCTCAGGAAAAGCGAGTAAAACCAGCTCATTCAACATTTTGGTTTTTAAAAAAAAATTATCCTCACATTTCATTTTGGGAATTAATAACGGGCCTAACTTAGCCCCCCGGTTTAAGCGCAAGTACTGCAACGGAAAAATGTTTCAAAAAGTTGTTCCGAGCCATTTTAACGATTCAGATCTAGTGAGGCCTATTATTTTTGCCTACAGACATATCTTGATAAAGCTCGCGTTATACACACGCTTTCCACCCACCTGTATTTGCTCTATATCCGAAAAGTCACAAATAGTTACAATCCTACCATGATAATTATATAACGACAACACGACGTATCCCCATATTTGCCTGTAATTATTCCTGCTGCATTTTCAAAAACTGGTTTTGCATTAATGAGACGTAAAATATGAAATGAACGGAAGGGCGTAGATGCCGGGGGGAGCAGCACCTGACTGGGGAGCAACTGGGGACAAGGTCATTTGTCAGGGGTCCATGGATGGATGGATGGATGGATGGAGAAGGGAAGCCAGCTGAAGGACTCTATTTCCCAGGCTTCGCGATGCGCTCATGGCCCTTAGTGACAGCGAGGCGAGGCGTGGCGTAGCGCCGGAGTAAAGCCGCCCGCTGCGGCGAGGAGCCGCTGCATTCCGGGCGTAGCGGCGTCGGTGGGACTACAGCGCTGCCTCCTCGCCAAGGTCTTTGCCGTCACTTTAACCGAGATCCACGCTATTTAAAACTAACACTTTAGTACTATTCGTGCATAAAACGTACCTGTATTGTACCTCTTTAAAAGTCTAAAAGATACTGTTGCCGGATGACCTATTTATCCGCGTAGGGAAAGTTAAACAAAGTATCCCTTAAATGCTTTATTGTACTTGTGTTATTGTTATTTACTTAAAAGTTTATTTACTTAAGTGATTTATATGTAATACTTTTGTTTTCCTCATTTTTCAGTCGGTTACTTTTTTTTGGGGACCCCAAAGTAATTGCAATGGTAAGTTTTTAAATAACTCTATAAAAAGTTTCTAAATCTTAAAAAGTTATCTTCTGACTGAGGGTGCGGCTGATAATCGACTGGCCCGGCGAGTTACGCACATAACTGAACATGTGTGGAAAAAATGGGAACTGGTTTTTCACGCACAAAACATTTAAGGCACGGATCTTAAACTTCTGCATTTTCGCGTGTGCATGTCAAAGACACGGTTTAATGTTTTAAATGGCCGGGAATGGACAGCATGAATGTGCCTCGCTTTTCGTGTGTATGTGGGCGTGTGCACATGATCCAGTGTTTCACGTTACTTCTGGGTGAGAGGCTGTGACATTGTTGAATTTGGGTTGCATTTCGGATGTAGGAAACCGGTGGTGAGTCACGTGCGTGGGCAGCCAGCCTGGTCCAGATGCTTCCACGTAGTCGTTAAGTAAGGCAGCCTACTGAGAGACACCAGAAAGTTTGTTCTGTGCCTGAGAGCTTGGGTGTGGTCCCTGTCTGTTTGATTACAAATATGCTTTTTACTTTGCGAATAAATGCTGTTGGATAACAGTTCCTTTGCAGATTGTAGCATTTATGAGAAACAATGAGCTTTGCTAAAACAATGCTCTCGACCTTTTCTATGATTTACTGTATGGTTGAGAGGATCACAGTCACCCCAAAGGCAAGATGGGAAAATGAGATTTAAAACCGCAGATGGAAAGTATTAAACACGGACCAGAGTAACGTTCCCAGAACACATCCACATAATTTTGTTTTTCAGCCAATCCAGCGATTCGTTGGCCGTTTGTACTATTTCCACACACTCAGGGATACATTTTTATTTTGGCGTTTGAGACTAAAGGAGCCACCAAATCTATTGATTAGCTTCCAGTGCAGTCAGATGCCTAATGCCAATCAACAGGTTAGTGTTTCAGTTTATTGTGATTGCATGTCGGCTAGTTAACTAATTTAACACCAGTTCTAGCAATGGATGCCGTCAGTGCTCATCCACTGTCACATACACAGATGATGCATAAACACCATGGCCAATGGAGTGCAGTGCATTCTGGGATATGTGGCATTTGTGTTCTACCTTTTGAAACTAGTCATCTTAAAAAAAATACCTGAACCTGGGGTATAAGGAGTCTTAACCTCTTACTCTTAACCGCATGACTCTGGATTTGGCATTTAAGAGAGATTTTGTGTGAAGATATTGCATCCAGTGACTCATGTTTAATACCTTCTTTTCCCCATTGAAATAGTTCTCATATTAAATATTTAGCTTCTCTTATAAAATGTTTGTAAACATCTGCTCCACTGTAGTTTTTTTCCTGGTTGTAATGGACTGGGAGGTCACATCCTCCACACTGTCCTCTGACACACTCTCATCCTCACTGGCATCTTTGTTTAGGTCTAAACTCTGTTGGCGAAGGCCTTTCATATTTGTTCACGGACTTCTCCATCTAGCATTTTCTCACGTTATCTGCCTGAAATTCCTCCGGCAGGTACCTGATATCTCTGTGGATTTTTGAAGTGCATGACAGAGTGACTTAGACTGAGCCGCCCATACAGCACTGCCTGTCACCCAGCTGATTCGACTGTATTGCTTTAACGTGGCTCAGCGTCCCCTGACAGTGGGTCTATAGCTCAGTGTCATTTTGCTCTCGTTAGCAGAATGTCCCTCCAATTGTTACTCTAAGGTCCATTTGAGAAATGTAAGACCCTATTTAGACAAATAATTCAGTTAATTTGGTAATTTTTTTTTTATCATTCTACATTCCAAGCTCACGACAAAGATTAAAACTTAGCTCGGTAACTTCTCATTTCTACTGTGTATTGCGTTACATACAGATCAGCAAATAATATATTTTTTAATTAAAATATTGCTACTATGTTCATTATTGGTAAAATAATATCCCAATTGAGATGGTTTCAGAAATATTTTATGCATGAATGTTTTGCAGGAGGGATATATCATTTATATGTGATCAGTGACTGTGGGCAGCATGATGGCTGGGGGGGGGGGAGGTTAGTCCTGTTGCCCCACGTTGCACGGTTTGAATCCCGCCATGCTGTATGTGTGTATTCTCCTCCTTTTCCCTGGATTTCCTCTGGTTTCCTGCTGCAGTCCATACATTAGTTTATATGTGCCATTTGAAGAACTGGAATCCCAACCAAGGTTCCTCAGCCTGGTGCTCTCTGCTGCCTGAGATAAGCCCCGCCTCTCCCATGTGACCCTGTCCAGGAGATGTGATTGGATGGATGGGTCTCCCCTTTCATCTCATGCATCTCTGTGGTGGTCTCTCTTAAATGGTGTTTTATGACCTTTATGATGTGGTAGTGAGGTGTTATGATAGCACAGCTTGTATTTAATCTGAAGGCGCATGTTTTCATTTTCACTTGGATGGGGTCTGTGCTCTCAAGGAGAGACTGTTTACCGGAAGGTGATGGTGGCATTTTCTCTCAATAGGGTGTTAATATCTCACAGATACTTACTTGCTCGTCTGGCACATAACTTTAGTTTCATTCAGTATAAATAGATTGCAAGTTAAGACAAATGATGTGTGATTGTGGGCTATGGAAAATGATAGATAATGTACATTATGTATTGTAAAGTGCTGCCGGGGGGGCGCAGTGTATTTTTATAACATGCCCAGATATTTTTTCCTGTTTACCTTCCTGTTGCAAAGGCAGCAGAGTTCTGAGTCAGACCATAACTTTTGCCTGCTGGGTTGCCACAGAAGGTCTGTGTTTTGCGATCTGCAGTTTTGGTTTATTGATTTATTACTGTTAATAATATGATTGGTTGTCTTCTGGGCTTAATTGCCTGAAATATCCAGTATAATACAGCAGGAAGGAAAAGTCAGGAGTGTTATCAGATAGCTGTGTGGTTGCTGTACAGGACCCCGAGAAGCACGAGGAAATGATTCATCACTTTGATGGTTTATAACTGTACCACTGAAGTCGGGGCCTTTGCAGCTTTGATCGTCCCCAAAGATAAGTTAAGGCTTTGTTTTGCTTCCGGGGGTGGAAAATAAGGAGAAGTGTAGAGAGAATGAAAGCAGGAATGTTATTTCCCGGGGAGGGCTCGCAGCGGGTCCATCAGCTTCCCTGAGCCTTCGTGCGATCGTATCCTGGCCGTTAAACTGCCCAAGGACTGAGATGCAGGGAATCGATAATCTGATTTAGAGGGAGGGACCCAGACTCTGCTCTGGTTGGTTCGATTCTTGTATCTCAGCCAAACCGAAAAGCCGACCCGCTACAGCCACCCTGATTTCAGGAGGGGTCTGGCCCCAATCTCCCCCCGCCCCCCAATTCAAGGTACTAATGTGTAGGAACAAGAGAAGTCAGTTAACATTTCTGATGTGTTTTATGTTGGATTTAAATGCCCGACTTTCTCTGCAGGCTGCTAGAGGGACCGTAAAACCGTTCGCCAACTTCAACGCGAACCAGGATGCTGAAGTCCTGTTCAAGGCCATGAAGGGGTTAGGTGAGTGTGCAGCTGTCTGGTTCGGATCCTGTCATGCTCACCTTGGACAGTTTGGATGCTGTTTGTACAAGTTCAGGTTTCTCTTGCACTTGTGCTGGTCGGAGCCTTTGTGCCGCACAGGTTTTAATGCTGCAGTGTGGTCCTTCTCATTCTAAGCCATGTTGACACAGACTGTTTAAATAATCATGAAAAGAGACGAGAGGCTGAGGGTTGCTGAGACTCGGCAAGCGGGCGGAGTCTGGGAGTCTACGGAGTCCTTTGAGTCCCACCCAGACTTGGGTGGGGCACCCAAGCTTTTGATGTGCATGGACTGGTTTACCTCATACGAAAAATGCACAGACCGGTCAAATGAGGGAGGGGGACGATTATATTTGCGGAGCGTAGGGTAGCGTGAAATATTTATGGAAATATCATGGTGTTTTCTTCTTTGATATGGGATGATCCCGTGACATACGGGATGGGTGACGATCTACCGCTATCATTCTGCGGCCCAGTGGAACACTGGACCGGTACTGGGGGTTGGGAACCACTATATTAAAGGGTTCGGTACCCAGTGTAGCCTGCTGCCGTCAGCCTTCCCGTTGATTTGTGAGGAAAAAGTAGCGGAATCCCCGGCTTGGGTGGGGGATGTTTTGAGGGTGGGGTGGTGGTCCCTCGCAATCAAATTTGCCACTCGTTTATTGTGAGGGGGGGTTTCCCCTCCTCCCACTGTGAATTTTATCTGCAAGATGACCATCACAATACCCTTTTGCACAAATAACTGCTTAAGTACAGTTTTGAAATGTTTTTGAAATTTTACCTGTAGCCTCAATGCCACGTACCATAATGGAGTCCCTCGCTTGAACAGACGAAATCTCTCGCAGTGTACAGGTGGGTGTGGTCCTGGGGGAGTAATTGTGTTGCAGGGTATCCAAGCAATTAGACTGCCTAGTTAATCCAGGACAAGCACAGTTAATTACTAGGTTTCGGGGTGGCGCTCTTAGCCTGTTGGAGGTCTGCCAGTCGCCAGCTGCGGGATGGTGGGGGGGGCGGCACTCCCAGGTGGCAGCTGATTGGTCAGGTAATGAGCAGGACCCAAACTGGGTGCCAAATAACTTACCACTAAATTAGGAAGAAAACAAATGACGGAAAGTAGCTGTCTATTATTATGGGCTGGAAATGGGTTTTCCAGATTTCCATGGTTACCAGATTTGAAACCCCCCCCGGATCATGCAGACCGTTGTTCTGGGTGTTTCCAGCCTGCCGCCCTTCTGGCAGAGTTTGGCCACTTTGTACCACAGTTATTAGTTCTCATAATACTCTCTCAGCCACTTGTTCCATCAGACTGTTCACCTGCTAAACAGTACGGTTTCTCCCAGCCTAAGTCACGGTCTGTTAAACAAAGTCTCATGACTCTTAAACTAATATTTCCTTACTGCACATTCTGTTCATCTAATGACGTGCCGTATTTGCTCAATCTTCCTCCACCATTGCGACGGTTCACCGCATTTCTTTGTCTCAATGCTTGTCCTTATCGCTTCTCATTTTTGGCATTATTTAAAAAGCCTGGGTTCACACTGCAAAAGATCAGAGGAAGGACGCACTGTGGTGCTAATGACCGGCGAGAACGATATTTCACCTCTGTGTGTGATGCATGCATCACACCTGAAGTTGACTTTGACTTGTCTGGCGCTTCGGGTCTCCAGGCACCGACGAGGACGCCATCCTCCAGCTCCTGACCGCTCGCAGCAACAGCCAGCGGCAGCAGATCAAGGCCGCCTTCAAGACACTTCATGGGAAGGTGAGACGAACCTGAGCCCGAGAACGGCCAATGGTGACTCTCCGAGAGGCCGCGATGACTGAGAACGGCCAATGATGGATCGACATCCAGTAGTGAATCAAATGAAAAAACACAGTTGAACATATTCGGTTTGAAGATGACTTTGAAGATACCTTGTTTCCTAAGTTATCACTTAGCATATGTTGCATGTTTGCTAAGTGGTATTAAAATCTGAAAAGGGTTTAATTTTAAGTACTGTGTATGTCATTTGCAACTTGCTGAGTAACATCTATGACCTGGCATAATTTTTATAATGATCAATTTCTATGATAAAAGTAAGGTTTCCATGAATTGTAATTGGTTTTATATCTGATCTAACTTGTTGCTTTACCCCGTTGTCGCTCTATCAGTACAATGGCAATCAGTATAACAAAAGGCAATTATCTTCTTCAGTCCTTTTCTCACCTTTTGTATGGGAAGCCAGACCTCTGCTGTATAAATCATGTGCTGTAAATATGCCTGGTATTAATATCAAGCTTTCACAGGCTACACTTACTGATAACTGCTTTTATTCACTCTAAATGCAACTTCAGTTTTGTGACACTTAAAGTACAAGGTTGATTCAGTCGGTTTCAGCTGGATTCAACTGGATCTCTTTTGCAATAGTTTACATTGCACCTTCACAAAGACGTGCATTCTGCCAGCGAGCGACCTCCGCCGGGCGTGTGCAGAATGCTTATGGTCCGTTCGTTGGCAGGATCTCGTGGATGAATTGAAATCTGAGCTTGGCGGGAAATTCGAGACGCTGATTGTCGACTTGATGATGCCGCCGGCCATCTTCGATGCAACTCAGCTCAGGCATGCGATCAAGGTAGTGAAGACGGACGTGTCACCCTACTTCAGACATGTGTTTATTTTGCCCATGAGATCTATGGCAGTGTTGTATGTGCTCAGCAGGTTTCTGATGGGTATGTAACTGACCGGAAGTGGGGGACGGGCTGTACTTCAGGTAAATGGACAGTTCACCTATTTGACCACCAGGGGTCTCCCTTACTCTTGGTTTCCAGGGCGCTGGGACAGACGAGAAAGTTTTGGTTGAGATCCTAGCTTCCAGGACGCCCGCTCAGATCCGAGACGTCATCGCAGCCTACAAACAAGGTGAGGCCAATCAGCTGAAATAAACCAGAACCTATTTAGATAGTCGAATGTGCGTGTGACACTTTCCGCGAAGAATGGACTGACTGGAGAACACACGATTTTCGGTCCTGATTTAGTCACGAGTTATGCAATTCAGTATTCGCGTATCTGGAGTGAGAAGTGGAATCACAAGTGTATGAGTCAGAGATAAAGTGGAAAATCGCACTTCTGCTTTTCAGAGTTTGGGAGAAATCTCGAGGATGATGTCACCGGAGACACATCCGGCCATTTCAAGCGCTTATTGGTCATCCTCCTTCAGGTACGCAGCTTCTGGTACACTGTGCGTGCAGGCCACTGGATCCAGTGAAGTTAGCTAAACTAAAAGAAGAGACTCTACTAATCCCCAGAGAAAATTCTTGTGCATACAGCAGCAAGATGCATAAGATGCAGACAAACAAACGTATAATCCAAAACGAGACGAAGTACAAAGACGGCGCACACAGGAAAACATGCAAACGAATTTAAAAATTACCCAGTACAAACGGAATAATAATTTATTATTAAATTAGAACTAAATTAATGGAAGGTACGTGTGTATTTTATATGGGCAGTGCCGGACATTTACTACAGCACTTTTAACAGAGTCAAAGTTTGCTGTAGAAAATGATGTTTTAGGCTGTAACTTTAGTGAGAATATTCCCCAGAAGGGTGCAGGGTTGAGCAAGACTCTGCTGTAGTGCAAAAGCACACTGATTTAAATCTGTTTCAGGCAAGTCGGCAACAGGGAGTCAACACTGAGGCCATTGAGCAGGATGCTAAGGTCAGTAATTTGGCTGAGAATAACTTCATATCGGTGAGGATCCCCCCCCCCCCCCCAAATGAGCCCTAAGCCACCGAGATCGAAGTGGGGATCTATGAGAACTAACGGGAAATTTCGAAGGTTTACATCCCATAATAATCTTTATTCTTCAGTCTGTTGCATGAGTTGCTATTCTGCGGGCCATTATTTTCAGTCAAGTATAATGGATGGAAATCAGGCATGTGACACAGCCCCCCCCACCTCAGGCCCTGTTTGCTGCCGGGGAGGCCAAGTTCGGCACAGATGAGGAGACGTTCATCACCATCTTGGGCAACAGAAGTGCAGAGCATCTCCAGAAAGGTCTGTAGCTTTTCTGTCTTGCTTTGGCCTCTGTGTTTGTCTGGATAAAATGGGGGCTTTGTTTTACATTGATTGCCATCTTAAAGATGTGGGTCCCAAGTGATTTCTAACAGGAAAAACTCATCAACCATGTTATTTGGTATATTTCAGTTTTTGACGCATATATGAAGTTGTCAGGGTATGAGATTGAAGAAAGCATTCAGAGAGAAACCTCCGGAAGTCTGAGGGCATTGATGCTTGCTGTAGGTGAGCATACAGCTCTGGTTCAGTGTCCGTCCATCCATCCATTCATCCATCCATCCATCCACCTTCCGGCTGCTCATCCTGGCCAGGGTTGCAGAACGACCTATCGCTAAGCAGCACAGGGCCCTCGACGGGGCCTCGCTCTGAATGGGATTCCAGTCTCTCGCAGGGCATAAACATGCACACACATTGGCCAATATAGGCTGCCTGCAATAAAACCTTTTGTTATTCCAGCAGCTTGTGCTGACCCAGTGTTTCAGACACTCCGAGTTAAAAATATACATATTGACTGAACTCCTATTTTTATTGAATGAAAGTATTCTTTTCTCCTCATAGTGAAGTGTGCTCGAAGTGTCCCAGCCTATTTCGCTGAAAGCCTGTACCACTCAATGAAGGTAGGATTCTTTCCATAACACTTTTTTCCCTCTCACATCGCCAGCCACTGATCCTAGATGGGCACACATTGTGCTTCTCGTGTTATGTATGGACCCACCTGTGTGTTTTCGTTTGGGTTGTGTCATTGACAGCTTGCATGGCTAATCAGAGGGTGCAAGAGGACAGTGTCCAGTTTTCGCAGAAGCCCTTGCTCCACAGATAGCAGGCATGATTAAATAGCATTAATTGTGCACCGTGACTAACTGGGGGGGGTGTATGCATTTATTCCACAGGGAGCTGGTACCGATGATCGCACCTTGATTCAAATCATGGTGTCCAGGAGTGAGCTGGACATGTTGGACATCAGAGCCAACTTCAGGCGGATGTTTGCCCAGTCGCTTTACTCCATGATCAAGGTACCTTTTATGGACTTCAGGCCTAAACATTTAGCGGGGTGGCTCAGTGGGCTAAGCCTCTGTGCCTGTGATCAGAAGGTTGCTGGTTTGAGCCAGGGATCAGCAGAATAGTTGCATGTCCGTGGGACCTTGAGCAAGGCCCTTAACCGCCAGCTCCATGGGCGCCGCTGCGGGGGGGGGGGCTGCCCTTCACTGCCAAGCTCACTGTCACCTACATGTGTGTCAAGGAGAGCAAGATGGGGGAGGGAATGAGACTCTCCCCACAGGAATCAAAGCATTCTTAATAAACATGGGTACGTTGCGGTGTAGCTGAAACCATTTGGTCCTTACTGTGTTAGGTCAGGCTTGAACCTGGGTCACGTTCTGAATGTAAACCAAATTCAAGATTACTCCGCCACTGACTGACTGACAGACACATTTCTGTGTTCCTTGCAGGGTGACACAAGTGGGGACTACAGGAAGGCCCTACTTCTGTTGTGCGGTGGTGATGATGCGTAGTACACAGCAGAATCGCCACACACACGCCAGGACCAGTAATACCTTATAACACAGACCTGCTACTGTGTACCGCTACCTTAATGTTATACCTAAAATGTTACTATAGCCTTATAATGTTTGTCACGACTGACCTTTTTACTTGGTAAAAAAAAAAATATTATCATCAGTAACAGTACTAATTAACACGTTTCTGAACAAGTTAACGTTAATTATGTTGCAAATTGTTCACATAAAATTTTGAAAGACGGTGGTCTCTCTTTCGCATGTGTTAAAATGATGTTCAAACATATGGGGATTTAATAAACTTCGACATTCAGAGTGTATCCAGAAAGCTTAGATTATCGTACAGAAATAGCATTTTACATTTAAGTCTATAGATCTCATAGGATATGTAGATGTGAATAGAGAGAGACCTGTGGTTTGCAGCTGTACATTTACGATAAGCTGTAAACATAGTGAATAGTATCCTCCATAAAATAGGAGTCCTTTTAACTGTACTTCTGCTATTTGTGGTCTGTCAGATAGTTTGCTGTTACTCACTGACGAGAGTATGCTTTCCTTTTATTGAAAGTTTAGGTGCGAAATGAGACCCATTTTGGAAGTCTGTGTAATTTTCTTTTTATGGGATTTTGCCTCAATGCCAGATGCAGCCATACATTTGTGCGGTAAGGCTGAAATAGTTCATCTAAAATGTACATATTTCAATTCGGCTATTCCTGCAACCTCCTGGATGTTCCCGGTGAGCCTCCATCCCGGGGACCACAAACTCACACATACACCGGTCTGCCTGAATCGCCCACCTATCGGCATGTACTAACGGGGTTTCAGTTATGAAAAGTGAAAGTAGGATAACGGTTTGTTTCAGATATAAACCTACTTGTTTCGGTCTATAAGACGAAGGTGGCGTCGCAAACTGGTACATGGTAAATATCACTCCTATTCAATAGGGGGCGCTGGGATTCTCTACCCAGGATATAATATTTGCAAGTACATCACGGAGCTCAATGAAATGAAATTTAAATGCTGTAAGTAGCTTTAGTCATGTCGCTTCACGTTTGTCTTAATGTGGAGGGAAAATATCAGATCTCGATATTTATATTCCGTTTTCAGACTTTTCTCCTCTTAGTCCTTTTATATATGATGAAGAGTTTTTAACTTTCATCCATCTTTGGGGCAGTCATGGGAAACGATCAGCAGGTGGCGCTACAACCATCCCTTAAAAATCGACTAATATAACACACTTTACTTGGTTCAAAACACTTACTTTTATGCCCCAACACCTTCTTAAGAGATTTCCTTTCAGTTTGGAAGTCGTTTGGTAGAAAACGAATGCATCCTTAACCTGCATCTAGATACGTTGAACTATCATACGCGAACTAACTCAAATTAATTTCAATATGTGTAATAAGGAGGCGCTGCCTGGTGTCTTATTTTTTGTTAAGGATATTTAATGATTCCCTGGAATGTACAAATGTTTTAGCTAGTTTTATAACACGGCCAAGCAACAACTATTCCTGGCAAGTTTACCGTATTTCTGTTTTAATCTGATTTATGTGATCTTGAACTAATTGAGGAGTCCACATTACCTAGCATTACTTACAAAAATAAATTAACCAGAAAAAAACACAATATTGTAGGCGCGTGTCTGCGCCGCTCACGTGATCAGGGTTTCTGCCCAGGTCACATGATCACGAAAAGCCGCTTTTTGCGGCGTGTGAATCCGATCCCGCTTCACGCCGACGGTGACCTCGGCTATCGGCGGAATCCCGGACAAAATCTGCTTAATCTTACACATAAGATGGAGAGGACTGAAAGACCGTGCACTTACCTGCTTGGGGGAAAAGGCTCTCTTCATATAATAAAAATGTTCAGCACCGGGATAATTTGTTCCATAACATAAAGGGCAGACTTACTTGAGGCACTCTGTACAATGATGTAAGTGATGTATTTTTCTAATATCTGGGGAATTCTATTTCTACATTACCTGGGTGTATAATATTGCAAGTAATGATCGATGGCGTTTATATCGCCTGTCAATGTAAAGTAATATGCCTACCCAAATTAAGTGCTTCCCTGCCAGGCAGAAATGTGAATCCTCAGTGATGAATACCTGGACAGGTAATGCTTCTTGGATGGTAAGGTGATCTTTGATCCTCTCCATGCTTTTCCAGATTTACCTGTTCTCTGACTGCATGCATTTTGCCAGTGACCGGTTCATACTTGCACGTTTTCTTGGCCATAAGCACCAACTGACAGACGCATAAATGTGTAATTTGGGGTTGTCGAAATTCATCTTGGACATAATGTTTCAAACCTCTAAGTACGGCTGTGTTGGAGCTGCTTCATGGGGTATTAATTTCGCCCAGATTGTCTCCCACAACTGATGTAATAGGAGCATCTATGGAATCTCAAATATCAGAAAAACAGCCTAATTAGTAATAAAATTAAGGTGTTAACTGCACCATGGAGACATTCTAATTTAAAGACTAAAACTCATAAAACTGCGGATGAGGGAAAGTCTCTTAAGAGCCTTTTGAAGAGACTAAGATGTATTTAGGTATTAGTTCTTGGGTATTTCCTAGATCGAGGCTGTACCTTTAACGCGGCTCTGCCGCCGAATCTTAATATAGGGATTGTTACTCTCGTAGAAAACGAGCACTCACATTAAATCAGTTATGTTTGTTATGCACAGCACAAAGGGGCAGCTTTCTACATGAATTCATCAGTATTAAGTATGGTAAACAGAAAACAAGCTAAATAAAAATATATAAAACAGTTAATTTCCACACATACATTATTTTCAGGGCTACAGATGCGAAGGTCCCTGCCGCATAGTTCGCAGAATCGGCTATTAAACAGGGCAGCGTGTATTTTAACAAAAATATCACATACTAGTCCACATCAACATTCTTCACTCTGGACCATGGAGAAGAAGAAGGTGCAGAAACCGGACCAGGCTTCGTTACAGTACTCCTTTGCCAGTTTCTTATGATCGATCTTCTCCGTGCATGAAATGCCCCCTGAAAAAGACGGTTCCGGTCCGGATCCCGGGGCTTCTGCTTCGGTCTGCGTGTCTGAGCGCTCCAGCCTAAAATGTCCGCTCCTGGGGGTTTTCCTGCACGTCGCAGCTTTAATGGGCGCTTTTGGGTCCCGACACAGACTTTTCTAATTCTTTAGAGATCGGCCGATTTGTTTCCAGTAAGTTTCCGCCCGGGACCTGAAGTGGGGGCAGAGCGCGGGTTTGGCCGTGTACCGGCAGGCGATGCTTTCTGGGCCGGAACCACACTTAACGCAGAGGATGGCCGTGTCGCCGCCTGCCGCCACCCAGCTGCACTGCAGCCTGTCTTTGCTGGAGAATCCCCCTTTAAACACGACCTGCTCCTTCTCGCTCCACTTGTCGGAAGCACAGGGGCCCTACGCCCTACCTCCACTCTCTCTGTCTTTCTCTTCCTCCTCTCTCTGTCTTTCTCTTCCTCATCTCTCTCTGTCTTTCTCTTCCTCCACTGTGTCTTTCTCTTCCTCCACTCTCTCTGTCTTTCTCTTCCTCCTCTCTCTGTCTTTCTCTTCCTCCTCTCTGTCTTTCTCTTCCTCCACCCTCTCTGTCTTCCTCTTCCTCCACTCTCTCTGTCTTTCTCTTCTTCCTCTCTGTCTTTCTCTTCCTCCACTGTCTTTCTCTTCCTCCACTCTCTGTCTTTCTCTTCCTCCACTCTCTGTCTTTCTCTTCCTCCTTTCTCTGTCTTTCTCTTCCTCCACTCTGTCTTTCTCTTCCTCCTCTCTCTCTGTCTTTCTCTTCCTTCACTCTGTCTTTCTCTTCCTCCTCTCTCTCTGTCTTTCTCCTCTTTCTTTCTCCGCTTCAGTCCCCCACCCGGAGAGCGATGCAGCCGAGCACCAGGGCATATCTGAAGTTTTGTAGAAGGTGCATGCTGTTTCATTCTTTTTTGTTATTTTAAACCTGCGAATAAACAGCAGCGAATCTCTCACCCACGTTGGAGATATACTCAGTTAGCGATAGAATACAGTCAAAAGAAACAGTGGACAGTTTACGTAATCTATTGTTTGTTAACTGAATTATTTACTAATATATAAATATAGTGTAATAAGTAATCAAACAAATGTAAATCTACTAGTAGGCCTACTTCTGCTACTACTAGTAGTATTATCAATGAAATAGAATAGAAATCGTCCATCTGAGATCGGTCGTAAGAAACACTTTTGAGTGCATTCTCCGCTGTGAGTTATAGCTATAATGTTTTGCCGGCCGAAAAGGTCTTTATCCTGCGCATGTGCGGGGGGATTATCCCCCTCAATAATAACACATAATGATTGGTTTACAAAAAAGAAAAAAACACGTACGTGATTAATAGATCTCATCACACAATTAAATTTTTTTTTCCCCCTGACAGTATTCGTCTGCACCCTCAGAGATAAGAGCACCAATCTGTGCCTTTGTTGTCACTGGGCTGTACCCTCAAGGGTCGGCCATTTGTACCCTAGCTGTAGGTAAATGTACCATGGGGGGAACATTAATGGTGTTTGTACCTTGGGGGGTCCATTTATGTACCTGAAAAAGTAATGAATTGTAAGGTACAATCTGGCTTGTATTTGTACCAGAGTCAAAAGTTAAATTCAGATCTGTGCTAAAGGGAGGCAGTGAGTAGCTCAGTGAGGTCTGTGGTGTGATCTGAAGGTTGCTGGTTCAACCCCCAGCTTAAACAAAGGACTTTGCATGTTATCTGACCCACAAGCAATGTGAATGAAGCATGTTTGTTTGTTAAATGTGGCTCAAATTCATTTTTTTCCAGACTGACTGCCAACCAGTTCTGCTCCAGGATCCTATGTTGATATATGTGGCCGGTGAGTGGCTCAATGGACTGAGTGTCTGTGCTGGTGAGCAGGAGTGTGCTGGTTTGAGCCCCGGCCCTGGTGGAACGGTTACACGTCTGTGGGCCCTTGAGCAAGGCCTTTAACCCCTGGCTCTGAGAGTGCTGACTGACACAGTACTCTAATGCTAAATGTATAGTGAGCAAGATGGGGTAGGTGAAGAGGTGTGGGCAAGTGTAGATGTACTAATATAAATAACTTTATTAAAGAGTGTATACCAGGGCCCTTAGTTAGGATCCTGGAACAGAACAGCTTTTATTTGCACAGTTACACTGGAATGCTTCTCTTCATAGCTTAGGAATCAGACAGCTTGCAGCACCCCCCAGAGCTAAGGTAGGTTTCCTTAGTAGGCAGTGAGAAATGTAGTGCGGCGTAATAATTTAATAGTGTTTTACTATTTATTTGCAATGGTTTATGAATTATTGTTTATGAAACATTGTGAAGGCTGAATGTAATACGTGTAACTTCTTAATAAAGATGCATGAAATAAGTATCAATAATGAATTGATACACTGGAAGAACCACTTTAGTTTTTAATTGAGTTTTACTTATGAAAATGAATCAATCATATCAGATAAGTAAAAATGTATTCTGTGCAGTGGATACCGCGTTTCTGATACTGAACTTTCAAACTCTGCCAAGGAAAATCTGTTTACCATGAATGGGACAGGAGGCTCAACTCCTGCTACAGCAGCGCCACCTGCCTGCCACTAAAGAAATCACATGGAAATATTTCTAAAATGCACATTTTCCCCTCGTATTTTACAGTAAAAGTGTATTTCCAAGTTTAATGAAAAATATCGTATACGTGAACAGCACACACCTTTCTGAATTATCATTATTAACACAGTACAGGGAATTAATCATTTACATTTAGGCTATTTGTTCAAAAACATGCTATTACATTAATACAATAAAGAATATCAATGAAACACTTTGAGACGTAGTGTTTTCTGTACACCTTGTTCAGTTTGACATCAGACACGCATAGACATTTATTTACATCCTTCATATAGCCATTATTCTATGAGGTGTTTGGTGCCCTGAGTGCTTGCATATATAAAACGGGAGTGAATCCACACTGATAAACACGTCCTTTACTCCTGTAGCATCCTCTGCTAGAATTTCCAGTCAGATGGTGAAGCAAAACTGCGGAAATTGTGATGTGAATTACGAGCGGGCACAAGGACAAAGTGGTGTGGTCAGCTGACATCCATGTCAAACCTTAAGAAGAAAAAATTTCCAGGGCGCACCGCAGTCAGACTGAGTACATGTGGAAGATTTCAAGTATTTTTTTGCTGGGGACCTAAAGCTTGAAAAGTGAAAAATAATATTCATTAATGATAGATGGACAAACACGGCAAACACTAACATGCTTCCATAAACGGAACACAAAATAAAGAACAACAACATTTTATCTTTTACATAATAAAGAAAAATGAGAACTCTGTAGAATCATGTATGCAACAATTTCCTTTTGGAATTATTCCTTGCAAAGCTATAATATTCACGTAAATGATCGATACAATAATGATGCCGAGAGGCGATTTTACGCGGTACTGGTAGGTGAATCCTGCTTACCGCGGCTTTTAGTTGTGAAACCAGCCAATGACGACGGCGCAGAGGCTCTGCAGGGATTCCCAGCAGTAATCTTCAGCGATGGCCTTTGGACTTTCTTTTGCAGTCACCTCCGTGGGTCTGGCTGGTGTTGTTGTTTTGGAGGGTCTCGGAAGCAGCTTTTTGGCCGTGTTGGTTTTTACTGCTGTCTTAGCTTGCTCGGGCTGGACCGGAGAAGGCAGAACCGGGGCTGGCTTGGTTTGGGCCGGCTTGGGTGGTTCTGGCTTGGCTGGGACGGTCTTGGCCGGCTCTGTCTTAGGTTGGATCGACTTGGGTAGCTCTGGTTTGACCTGGGCAGGTTTAACTTGAACTGGCTTGACCGTATCCGGTCTGAGCGTTGTGGTTTTGGGTGGGTCGGGTTTAGTTTGGGCCGGGGACCTCTCCTGAGGGGTTTTGGCTGGTTTTTGGGTGACGGGCTTGGAGCCTGCCGTCGTGAAGATCATCTGGGCTTCGTCCGTGGCCCTCTTGCACATCTGCGGCTTCAGCTGGTGCCGGCCTTCGCACGCGTTACTGAGCTTGCGTAGCTCCCACATGATCTGGGTGAAGTAGTGCCTGGGGTTGGTGTTGTAGGCGCGACACGCCTCAGGTTTGCCTAGGTACTCACACCAATACGTCTTGTTGGTGCTCCTGCAGGTGATCCTGAGCTTGGTGGCCGCCCCCTGCATGCTCACCGCCATCGAGCACGCCTCCTTTGCCTTGGAGCTGAACTGGATGGGCTCACCCCAGCCGCCGTTGCCGTTCTCGCCCTGGGCTTCCGCCGCCCCCAGGCATAAGGCAACCAGCAGCAGCATAGTCACTCTGTCCTTCATGTCGAAACGGATGATGGTGTAGAGAGAAGTTCCTGTTGAACTGTGAGAGCTGTGGGCTTGTTCTCTCCCCATTTATGGACTCACAGCACAAAGGGGGCTTTCAGGTACATGGCCATGCCTTTTCCTGATTGGGGGCTGCGGGGGGGTGGGCAGTCCTTCTGACCATAATTCATGACTAACTAGGGACTGTCAAGCACCCTGCAGGAACATAAGAACATAAGGGCTGGACTGGTGGCGTTACCATGAGGGCCAAGTAACTCGTACTGAGCAGATTAGGGCTTTCAAAGGCACCGTCGTCGCCGGAATTAAAGCTTGTATCTTTGTTACTGTAAGACTGTTGAAAAACAGACTGCAGCTTATCTCCTGTGGTTGGTATTCCAAGTATTTTCAGCATGCATTTGCTAAAGTGGCATACAGACCATAAGTCTGGCTGCCTGACTCGCTGTAGTGTGTTTATTATGGGATGGGATGATCAGGCCATCGGGTCCTTTGGGGTTTAGGAAAGAAAGTGTGGAGAAAACCTTCAACAGTTGCGGGCATTGTGAGGCGGCTGGTGGGTGTCGCATTAGCGCGGATGGGGGGGAGGGAGGGCATATATCCTTTGAGAGGTGGGGCTGTACAAACTTCTCAGGACCTTGTTTTCCTAGCAATCAGTCGACCCGTCGCAGAAAGGCCCCCTTGTCGACGAAAATGGCTCGCCGGCCTGAACTTCCGAAGGAGTTATTTATTCATTTTTTTTTGGTGCCTTGATGGGTGCAATCAAAAGCTCTAGGCTGGTGGCACTTTGCCAGCAACGGGGCCGGTGCAGGAATTTTTTTCCAGCACAAAAAGCATTTGAGAAGCACTGAAGGGCCCGGATCCCAAAACCACACCATTTTGGCACATAAAACACTAATATACACTCTGATGCAAGGAAACACTGGCTTGTAGACTTGGGGGGGGGGGGGGGGGGGGGGCCA
>JAODLD010000016.1:4101097-4118783 GCA_026781065.1 Mormyrops boulengeri
GCACGCAGGAATGAGAGAGAGCATCACCGGCAGGCACGCAGGAATGAGAGAGAGCATCACCGGCAGGCACGCAGGAATGAGAGAGAGCATCACCGGCAGGCACGCAGGAATGAGAGAGAGCATCACCGGCAGGCACGCAGGAAGGAGAGAGAGCATCACCGGCAGACACGCAGGATACTAAGAAATTTGAGAAGGGTAATTTTGACCCTATATAGTGGTTCAAGTATTAATGCATAATTTATGAAGTGAAAATATAAATTTTTATGAAAATCAATGCAGTCAAGCAGAATCTACCCACTGCCCTGAACAGAAGCAAAAACAGCACATGGAGGCTGGGCTTGTGTGGGAGCGTTTAAAACACTGAAACAATAGACACTTACCTGTTATTGTACTTTTTGTCTGGTTTTTCACCAAGTCAGGTATGTCACTGAACGATGCATAGCCCTACAAGAAAAAGGCATTTAAGTAATTAAAAAAGTGGGAAGAAACGATGATGAGAGAACTAAACAACAACAGATTATTGAGACAATAAAATGGACAGTTTAGCCAGTTAGGATGCGATCTGTAATCTTGACGATGAGAAGATGCAATTGGAGATCATATGGAAATGAAGTGATCTTACAGCCGAAGAACCACTCGCCCACCTTTTGAACTATACTGCTGAGATTGGTCAGCAAGACATCGTTCACTTTAGTCATCTGCTGATTCACGCTGGGCAACTGCAACACCAAGAAAACAAGATTATGCCCAATGCAGAGAGAACAGGTCATCGAAAAGTGGAGCAGGGTGGAGGAAGGTGGAGGAGGGTGTAGGGGGGTGCAGGATGGTAAAGGAGGGTGGAGGAAGATGAAGCAGGGTTTAGGAGTGTAGAGGAAGGTGGAGGAGGATGGGGCAGAGTGTAGGAGGGTGAAGGAAGGTGGAGGAGGGTAGAGTGGAGTGTAGGAGGGTGGAGTAAGCTAGAGGAGCAGGATAGGGTGAAGGTGGAGGAGGATGGAGCAGGGTGACGGAGTGTGGAGCAGGGTGGAGAGGGATGAAGCAAGGTAAGGGGTGTAGAAGGGTAGAGGAATGTGGAGGAGGGTGGAGGAAGGTTTAGGAGGGTGGAGTAGGGTCGAGCAGGGTGGAGGGGGGGTGCAGGAATGTGAAGGAGGGTGGAGGAAGGTGCAGGGTCCAAGGGAGTCTACCCTTGAGAAGTCAGCGTGGATGCAGAGCCGGCTGAGTGAGTCTCTGATGGACATGCAGACTTTCTTCGCTGGCTCCTGTTTGCAGACTTGGTTGCTCAGGGTGTCTTCTATGCTGGCGTTCACCAGGCTCAGGTTGGCCTGTAGACTCCTGGAGCTGTTCTGCAGGACCTCCAGGGTGAGGCTCAGGTTCAGCAGAGCACGCTGGGTCTCCCACATGTCTGTGCAAAGTCAGTGACATGAGTGTCTGTGCTCACCTCTCTATCTTCCACACTAAGCCCAGGAGAATGGCAAGATGGGCCAGACGAAGAACATCCCAAACTGATAGAACCTAAAAATAAGCTAAAACTGCACATAAATTTCCAGTTAATACTCGAGTGCCCCAGTAAAGCACCCAGTCACCATATTTGAATTACATAATAAATTATTATTTTAATTGAGCTCACTAATTAGGAGCTCAGCTGGACCGAAAACAGGCTCTTGTGTCTGCTGGGAAGAGCAGGATTGAGAAACACTCCCAATAGCTGCACGTTCTCGATGTTTTTAAGCAGCTCAGAATGAGAGCAGTGCAGTATGATCACAGTAAGCAGTGCAGTATGATCACAGTAAGCAGTGCAGTATGATCACAGCATATGAAATTTGTGTCTAAAGGGCCACCATACTTCTCCACAGCAGTAGGGGGTAAACAGACAGAAAGCCAGCCTATTTTATTTTATTGAAACATAAACATCTTTGGTGTTAACAATCTGCTACGGCTATTTATTGAATGCTGCGCGATTTTCCTCTCTTTTGCTAGCCTTTATTTTCCTACTTCAATAAACTCAACAGGGGTTAAATGTAAGAAATTTTCTTTTCAGAATGTCCACGCTCATTTCATTCGGAAGAAAAATAAACGGTTTGTTTTATGTGCCCAGTGAAAATGATATTTATTTAGATTTAAATAAGTCTAGAAATGAAAAACCTGTAGAACATTCTGCTTATTGATAGTAGCGGTAGGAAGAAAGAGAGGGAGAGAAAGAGAACAAAAGAAAAAGAGAGAGAGAGAGAGAGAGAGAGAGAGAAAGTAGCAATGCAGATCTCCATACCTGAAGCCATTCTTGACACTTGTTCAAGAGCAGGATGACACTCAGTAGCCAGGTTGTCATGGATTTCCCTGCCAAGCAAAGGGCCCACGTCTGGCACAGGGGGAAACTCAGTCAGCGACAGACTTACTTAATCTCAGCGGCTACGCTCATGGTCTAAGCCGGAGTTTCCCAACCTGATCCTTGGGGTATCCCAGACAGTCAAAAATGCAGAGTGTCTGGGAGTCCCTGAAGACCAGGTCGGGAAACACCGGTCTAAGCGACAAGACGGACACAAACTGGAGTGGGTTCAAGAGGCCTAACGGTTAGGCGAGACGGACAACGCTTACTCTCCAGGTCTGAGATGACCTTCCCTTTGGTTGTGGTATACTGTCCAATGAGGTAATCGATTTGCTGAAAGAGAATCGGCTTTGTGAGTCACAGTGATCTGCGTTCTTCACGCAGTAAACATGGTGACATCATGACAGCAGTATGGTACAGTACAGCACTGTAGCTGAGAGTCCAGAAATGGTCACAAAACAGCCTATAAAAAACGTACCACTGGCGTCTGGTTAAGGAATGTCTGCAGGTCCCTCATGTTGCCGTTCACCAATCTCCTCACACCCTTCAGCTGGTTGCTGAGGTTCTGATTGGCTGCGTACGCAATCACGACACCCGCCCTGCCGAATCAATGAATAAAGAACCGGACAGTCAGTCATTTTAATCGCCACACAGCTAGCCTAGTACAATTCCTTGATGTCCATAGATAGAACAAAGATGTACACGGACAGAGACATGTCACATGAGCACACATTACACAGAGAGAACAAGAACAGCAGTGAAGGCAAGATAAGGCAAAAATCATTAAAATCCCAAATCTATTGCAGTAACAAGATTGAAACATGTAGGTGGCAGTGGCTGCAAGCAAACACATTAGCATAGATACTTGCTCCACTGTGCTGAAAGGCCACAAAGCATAAAAGAAAGCTGCATCTCAAAACAGATCACAACTAGATGCAATGCAATTGTTTGATAGCCTGACTGACCAAATGACTGTACAAACATTTGGGAATTATGGATCTCTCTTATCTTATCTCTTATCTTATCCCTTATCTTATCTCTTATGTACAGTTGTGAGAAAAAGCATGTGAATCTCTGGAATTATCTGGATTTCTACATGAATGGTTCCTAAAATGTGATTTTACCATAATAATAATAATAATAATAACGTTTTATATGGCCAACATCCCATTCATCTACACCCACCTGAACTATGCAGGGCTGTGGGGGGTCCGGAGCCTATCTCAGAAACAATGGGCTCAAGGCAGGGAACAATCCAGGATGGGGCACCAACCCAACGCGGGCCACACACACTTATCATACTTATGGATCTTCTGGCAACTCTAATTCACCTTAGCATGTTTTTTGGGCTGGGGGGGGAGGAAACACGAGGAGAACATACAAACTCCATGAGAGAGCCAGGGTGGAGACTTGAACCCTGGTCCCAGAGATATGAGACAACAGGATTAACCACGAAACCATAAGAAAAAGGTTATCTATGGAAAGAGTATGTGATTCTATATCTTTTGTCAAAAGATGGTCATCAGATTGGAGGAGTGTTCTGATCAATTCAGGTCTAAGGTTTACTTGATTCAACAAATAGGATTGATATTAATAAAACACCTTTGACAGGTTTGTGTTGAATATTGCTTTGGCTCTAGATCTAATCATGGAATGTAGTCTTTAATTTACTCATTGATTTACTCTTACTAAAAGCCGTGTTCTTAAATACGTCCTCTATCCAAGACAGATAGATCAATAGACAAATTATGGTGTTTTTACTACCCTGTTGTCATTTCTACTGTGGTACCTCGATACTCTTCAAGAGTGTCCACCTCCAGGCTCAGACGCAGTATTATGGGATGGACTCTCAGACACATCAGTGTGCAGAGGGTGGGAAGTCCTCCTGATGAAACTTGGTTTTTATAAAACGATGATGCAAATCAATGAAATTCATGAGCTTCTTTCCTGGAAGCTCACAGCTGCACGCTGTTGGGAAGACATCCCATGAGCGGCCAAGCATCTCAGACTCAAGCAACCGGGTAATTATAACCTCGACGTTCAGCTGTTGGGCGTGAAACTGCAGGGAAGCGTGAGTGAGTCATCTTCTGTCGTGACACAGTGGAGAACATACCAGGGATGGAGGGGCTTGTCCAGGCTCAGAATTGACCAGCTATCCTCACATTAAGCAGGTGGAATATCTATGGATACCAGCACACTGAAACCTTAAGGTGGAACCGCTATGGATGCTAACACAGTGAAACCTTAAGGAGGAACCCTAATGGATACCAGCACACTGAAACCTTAAGGTGGAACCCCTATGGATACCAGCACACCAAAACCTTACAGTGGAACCCCTATGGGTACCAGCACACCAAAACCTTAAGGTGGAACCCCTATGGATGCTAACACAGTGAAACCTTAAGGAGGAACCCTAATGGATACCAGCACACTGAAACCTTAAGGTGGAACCCCTATGGATACCAGCACACCAAAACCTTACAGTGGAACCCCTATGGGTACCAGCACACCAAAACCTTAAAGGGGAACCCCTATGGATACCAGCACACCGAAATCTTACGGTGGAACCCCTATGGATACCAGCACACTGAAACCTTAAGGTGGAACCCCTATAGACACCAAAGGAATGAAACTTTAAGGTGGCACCTTAATTCTGCTAGCCATAGACATAATGCTTTGTTCCTCATAAGAGCAACAGAAACATTATTTTATTTGAGTATCCCTGTAAAGAGCAGGGCTGGGATTGGCCCTGCATAGGATGCCAGTCCCTCACAGGGCATATTTACACACACCCACGACACACATTCATAACCATACTGTATGGGCAAGTATCCTGACTGCAGAAAACATCCCACACAACACAGTGCGAACATGCAAACTCAACTCACAGAGCAGAGGCACCATTTAAATCACAAACCCTGCCAGTGAAAGAGAACAGAGAGTTACCATAACTCTCCACTTCATATTTAGAAAAGCTTTAGACATAACTGCAAGGGATTAAACAGCAAATGTCTTCATCTCCAAGTTAAAACACTCAAATATCGATCTTTGTTTCCATGTTCAGAGTTACCGGTCTCCTTAATAAGGCAAACATCAGTATTACGCTATATAAAAGCGCTATATGAATAAAATTGAATTGAATTGAATCATAATGCATGTAATGCAGCACTGAACCAGCTCAAAGAAACAGAACATTAGTGACAGTGAAAGTGCAGTCAATTTAGCAACTAGATCTAGTGACTTTTTGGACAAACCATAGCCGACAACAGAAACAGAAAAAAAAATGCAAATAAGAAAAGTTTTATTGGAAATTCGGCAATATTAATATACAGTATGCGTGAGCACAGAGAGTAGGAGAGAAGCAAACATGCAGAAGGCTGACATCGTCTGACACCAGGCAGAATGCAAATACGGCCCCATTCTTTAGGGACTTTAGTCGGTGGTGACACTGCAAATGTGGGCTGTAAAGTTTTAGGTTTTGTTGTACTATCATATACAGTTTTCTTTTTAGTTAAAGTTGGATAATATATGTAAGCGAACGTAATGAAAACGTGAGTCCTTACATTTCTCAAGTTGAGTAACGAATATTTAGTTAAAATTAATCATGTCTTCAGTGTTCAGATGGATTTTGGGTAGCATGGTGAGGCAATAAAAAATCCTCTGGTGTGCATGGATGAAAGTTTATATATGTATGTGCGAAATTAAAGACAATTAAAAACATCTGGAGAAAAATAAAATCACTCCGACCTAAATCCATTAGCGCAACATCTCTGAATTTTTGTACCAAGATGCACACGGATACTTCCGACAACTTCTGTAAATCCTACGGAAAATGTCATATCTTGCTTCCTTCTGCATCGCAAAGGCCTGAAAGGCATGTCACATCACCCTAACACACCACAGGCGATCTGACCCAGTGTGAAGCAGCTTTAAAAACTCATTTCAGCGATTGCTGGACACCTTCTTGGCAGCATTAAACATAAACATGCCACTGTGATGTGCGGTCGCCGGCTAACCACGACATCCCTGGGAGCTCCGCTACCTTCAGCAGTCTGCCCAACTTCCGTCAGCTGGCTGGAGTGAGATTTTCAATGCACACACCTGCACACGCATTTACATGTTTACAGATTAATTCCCTCGTAAATAGTCTGTAGGGTTTGAAAACTACCCTTAATTGCTCATTCATTACATGGTCATTCAACACAGCCTTGAATCCAGTAGTTGGATTTTGGAAAGCGCAGCTGACTGCGATGTAAAATGGTACAGGTTCGACTCTTAAAAAGATAAAAAGATTTTAACTACTTAAACCCAATTTTCTCTGCATCTTAACCTAAAAGGCTCCATAAAACGATCCTGTGAATTTAGCTCATGCGATTCCCCAGACGACGCCCGAAAGTGTCCGGCAATGCGCACATCTCCTGGGGGGGGTTTGGCTTCCGGCACTAATGGGATCCTTACATAAGCAACAAGCGAGACGTGGAGGAAGGAACCGCAGCAACCTGACATATAAAACACATCTGCGCAAAGACTCTGACTCAGATCCTGCATCCCCTATCTCAGTGCCGCATTCAGATCTTTAAGCTATAGATTTAAGTATATATTAGTTACTGATTCCTGAAAAGACTTTAAGCCAGGACTCTTTTTCACTAATAACTGGCACTAAAAAGCACAGAAGGAATTAAAAGTAAACATGTTCACACCCACTTTGGTACCCATGCACCATTCCTTCAAAGTATAAATTGTTTTTTTTTTTTGCTGCATACCTTAACTTAAACCCACTGGGAAACATGTATTGCCAAGCATTCATATTGTACGTGGATGGAGACACGGGGTCCTGATGAATGACTTCATTATTAAGATTAAATCTTTTCTGGTAAATATAAACACCTTGTACCCTTGCCCTCAGTCTGGAAGAAAGTGATATTTGAATTGTGTATTTGGTTAATAATCAGATACATTTTATAATAACCTACTGAGGCAGAGATGTGTATAGGAGTGAGTTTGATATGGGGGGGACAGAACTTCATAATTGAAATGTAAAATGTATTTTTGGGGCGATAAATGAAGTCATATAAAATAGTGGGGGGTACATGCCACCCCAGGGGCTTCAGAGGGGCATGGAAATACGGGTCCCAAAATCCTCCCTCCACCCCCTGTTCAGCAAAATCAACTGCATGATTGAAAGTGCCAACCCAAGCAAGGGGCCCAAGGTGACACTTCCTCCGGGGGCCCAGGATGTCTAGCTACTGCTGTGTAACACCCCCCCCCCCCCCCCATTTCGTACACCCCCGGATGCAGGGGAACTAGTGGCAGGAAGACAGACATTATCGTTTTTGAATCGCAGATTTTCAGCTTAAACCCATAAAAACGCGGCTGTCATGTGGGGCGCGATTTTTCTACACTTGCATTATTCAACATGCACGTCTAATAGGAAAATTACAAACTGGAAAAGTTCAGTGTGGCATCTAACGTGAATTTATCAGCCAGTTCTGGACAGAAAGATCCTCAAAGTACTGCACCTGAATGAACCAAATGTGGACCCTGCACTGAATGTTCTGCCCACGCCCTGGATGATCTCCTAGTAAACATCTACCATGTCTCCCAGAAGGCTTTGGCACTGGAGACATAAGTACACTGAGAACTGGGCCAGGATGATAAAAATACATATTCTGTGGTGGAGATGAAGCAACTGCTTAAATTTTCCAGATGCATTTCCTGGAGAAATGGCCTTGCGTTTTCTCGATGTAAAGCAGGTGTGTTTGCGGACTACTAGAGCAGGGCTATTCAAATCACGGCCGTCACAGGCCGAGTCCTGCTGATTTTCCAGCCTTCCTTTACCTGTGAGCCAGGTGTGAAGCCTGTGGCCAATCAGAATCAGTAATTATTTAACTAACTACCTGGGAGAACTGAAAACAAGGGCTGGATTTGGAATCAAGGTCCAGATTTGAAGAGCACTGTACTAGAGTAAACATCACGTCAGGGCATCATGGAAATGGCATTCCGTCCTTTTCAAAGCAGAGGTGCTGTATGTCCCATCCTAGGGCATTTACCACCACTCAAACCATGATCTGCACAGGGCCCCCTGTTGGCTACAATCAGTCACTACACTATTCGGCTCTGTCAGAGGGCGGCACATCATATGACGTCAGTACCTGATACCAGCAGCTAAGACATTTATATTTTATTTAGCAGATACTTTTGTACAAAGTGATGTACAAGTGAAGGACGAACAGCAGGGTAACCCAGTGTCCCTGAAGCAATTTGGGCCTTGATAAAGGGTCACGGGGTGACATTGTTACTGTGTTAGCTATGGGATTGGAACTCACAACCTAATGGATATGGGCACAGACCCCTAATCCCCTGAACTATACATACCCCTTCCAGTTAAGGATCGATAACTGAGACGGGTATGAGAGGCTCTTGGGTTTGAAGCGTCAGGACTCACGTGATAAGGAGCGAGGTGACGAAGAGCGCGCCGGCCAACGCGCTTCTCCTGCAATCAGCATTTTTCCTCTGCCGTTGGTGCATCTCACCGCCACAGTTCTCACAGCAGCGGCACGCGCAGAAGCAGAGGCCCACCAGCGGCATGAGCACCATGAAGAGAACACCTAGTGCTGCACACACCAGGAAGCCCATCTCGTAGTGGGCGGCCTGCGGACACAGGAACAGGTTGCTCACTGACGGCAGAGCTACAGCACAAATGGTATGGGTATCAGCTAGCGTAGCATCCCAGACAGTGACCGGTGTTATGGTACGCATATCAGCTACTGTAGGATCTATTACAACACTGACATCAGCTACTCTGGGAACTCATATGATATGGACAGTAACTGCTGATACAGTACACATATCACGGTATAATATGATATCTAACAGTAGCTACTGATGCAAGGTGTATAACACACCCCTTAATTTAAGCAATTATTTAAATGTATAACAATATTCCACTGTAACAGATCTGATGTTTCTAGACCTGAAGCACTAACTCTGTAGTTCCAGACTTTATTTTGCAAAACAACCCTGAAATGGCAAGACAGTCAAGGTTTTTCAGAGAAAGGAGGGGAGTGGGCGGGGTCAGTCACATGACCATGAGAGTCCGAGCCAAAGCACCATCGTCATAAAGTTAAAAGTATGACAGGTTCAGCCTCATTCCTGAGCTATTTCTGAGCAGTTTCCTCAAAGCAATTTAATTCCTAATTTATTTAACCTAATTTCTTCAGTCTGAATTTATGTCACTTTTCCTAGTTTAAGGAAATAAACAAATGTAAACAAAATTAAAAATGTGATGCATCTATAGTCTCCTGCGTACATTTTGGATTGGAATCACAACAATTAGGTGTATTAGCAGGGATAAAATGAATAGTGTAACATTTTATTTCGCTATTAATAAGCGAAAAGTTCCAAAGCGATCATCATGCCCTAAACATGCTTAAAACAAAGACTGTTTGCAGGGCTGATTGGGGGTGGGGGGGGGGTGCTGGCAGGAGGATAAGCAAGTCAGTTTGGAGGGGGGGCAGTGAGCATTCAGTGTTACCTGGAGCATCAGAACAACGTTCTCTGGCTGAGGAGGGCGGAGGGAGGCACATGCAGCAGCATGCAAGGGGAGAGAGCATTGTTATCAGGTGGGAGGGAGAGAAACAGGAGAGAATGAGAGAGAGACAGAGGAGAGAGACAGAGAGAGAGAGAAGAGAGAGAGAGAAGAGAGAGACAGAGTGAGAGAGACAGAGACAGACAGACAGAGATAGAGAGAGACAGATAGACAGAGAGAGACAGAGAGAGAGAGACAGAGAGGGGGAGACAGAGACAGGGAGAACGAGAAACTTTTGACTTTTAAAATCCCTTTCTTGTTACAAAAACACAAACACAAGTAAAAAAACTGACAAAAAACAACACACATCACACAAATCCACCAAAGCCATAAATGCCACGCCCCTTCACACTTTTAGCACTTCCCCTGATCATCACCAAGTTCACACAACACCCGCCCTGTTCCCATATGGTTGAGAAGTCCTGCAACATGTGGGTCAGCAAAGAGTGCGCAAGCTCACCATGAGCCTCATCGCCACCAGCCCCACCAGTACAAACTTAGGATCTGTTGATCCAGCTCCTCTCGGCCGAATCAGCCAAACCACAAGCTTGCCCCCCCCCAAAAAAAGTTAACATGCACAATTTACCCGTATAACACGCCCTGTATCTCGGATCATAAGCAAACAAACTATCAGGGAAATCCACCCCGAACCCACCAAACCACTCCTTCAGCTGCAGGAACATGGTCCCAAAAAAGAGAGACAGACAGAGAGAAAGACAACAAGACAGAAAGAGAGACAGAGAGAATGAGAGAGACAGAGAGAAAAACAGACAGAGAGAGACAGACAGACAGAGAGAGAATGAGAGACACAGAGAGAGAGGGAATGAGAAGCAGAGAGAATCAGAATGAATGCGAGAGAGACAGAGAGAATGAGAGACAGACAGACAGAATGAGAGACAGAGAGAGAGAGAGAAAGAGAGACAGAGAGAGAGACAGAGAGAAACAGAGAGAGACAGAGAGAGTCAGAGACAGAGAGAAACAGAGAGAAACAGAGAGAAACAGAGAGAGACAGACAGAGAGAAACAGAGAGAGATCACAGCTCAGGCGTCAGACAAAATGGCCACAAGCACGGATTTTAGCCAAGATAGAGCTGGTATGCAGGAAGGGCCTTTCTGCATGATGGCCAAATTAGGAAAAGGAATTAGAACTGGACTCTTTCATATAAATACTGTGCTATGTATCCAGAGGCGGATTAACTTACCTGAGGCCCCTGACTGACATCAGCACTGACACTCAGGTGTGGCCAAAGCAGCCGTTGCGTTCGTCCTGAGGTGGGCTGGGGCCCGGGGCCCGGGGCCCATGGCTTACAGCCCAGAACAGCCCAAACATTAACCCACCCCGCATCTATCCTATCGCAGTGCTCATTTTACCGGATATCTCTGTCTTCAAATGGCAACAGTATAACTGTCCTTAAACAGACATAGGAATCATTTTGGCTGAAAGGCGACACATTTAAGGGGCAGGATCCGGCCCCTCGGCCGGTTGTGGATCACGGTGGACAGCGACGCCGTTACCTTGCTGTATTGGAAGTCTTCCCGGGCGAAATGGACGATAATATCTGCGAGGAAGAGGAGAGCAAACACAGCGTGAAGCGGCAGGGGGTTTAGTGTGAGGGCCTGGCTCCTCACCGGAGAGGGAGGCAGGCAAACATGTTCTCATTAATTATCACGCAGGATTAATTAGTGCTCACAGTCAAAGTTGCTCAAAATCACACAAAACCATGACATGTTACCTGTAAAGTTATTCTTACTTCAAATGCAAACTGTGACAGGATATTTATTACCACATAGAGTACACCCCCATATGTCCAGAATGGGTCATTCCAAAAGACATTTCTGACCGTATGCAACCCCCGCATGTTGAGAATGGGAAATACCAAAGGACATTTCAAACCGTACATGCCCCCTGATGGTCAGAATGAGTCTTTCTAGTGAAGGTTTGGGCAGACATGCACATATCCCTGCACTGTGGCACCTGATTAGACGTGTTAACGAGACATGCGAGACCAGCAGTAACCGGGGATAAAATCCCTCTGTTTTTCAGTCTGAGGTGTTCGTAAACAGAACAGGAGACTGCTGACATGCTGATGTGAGAAATGCTGAGAGCACATTTTTGCACATGTGGACCGTCTGTGGTCCCTGAAGACTGGGTTGGGAAACACTGCTCTATGCAGCTCTATTCTGTTTGATACGAGGCCTTCCCTGAACATGTTGTTCTTCCCAAGCAATCTGAGCCCCAAAGCCGTTAGCGTGCCGATGTGAGCACCACCTTTCCCTGGCTTAACGAGCTGGACAGCGACTTGTACGGGAGGACATCGCTAGCCCACGTGAGAAAAATAGCATTAGGCTAAATCTATACATTACGCTAAGTGTGGTGAGCACATTTTCAGCCTCTCTGTCTATTACTGAACTGAGCTACTGTGTTGGGGCGGGGTTGGGTTTGCGTTTCACTCAGGGTGCGTGTGCAGTGGCAGTTTTAAAGCTCAGCATCTAATTTAAACTTGTAAAGAAGAAACAGGATCACCACGCCTTCCTCCGCCAGTCTACGATCGCGCGCGGCATGGCTGCGGATGCAGGCGCGCGGCCGTAAAGGACTTCCCTTTGCAGGCGAAAAGCAGGTTCCTGCCTGGCCCCCTCATGCTGATTATCCAGGTGGGATTTTCATCCCCTTCAACATTCAGCCTGTCGCGAGGGAATTAATGCCGAGCCGGAACCTGCGTTGAAATGCCTTGCTGGAGGCCCCCCTCCCGCCACCCCAGGGGGAAGCGGCTTCGCTTCTGCCCCCAGCTGTGGGGTTGGTTTTTGCATGCTCTTCCCAGAGGGCAGATAATCAAAGCTGACGTACGGTATAAATGAATATAGTATGGCAAAAAGCAGCCGGCATTCTGGCGTGATTCGTGTTGGTTTAGTCTGTAAGTGAGCCGTGTTTTGTGATAGTTATGGATGCAAGGTGGTGGGAAGGAGAGCAGCCCCCTCTGATCGGGTCCAGGCTGATGGCACCTCCTATCACGTCGCACTTCCTTATTAACATGCTGTTTGCCCTTCATTTCACAATGTATTGGCACTGCTTACCATCCTGTGAACCCCTCCGCCCTGGGCAGGGATCATATCACTGTTTTGCAGCATTATTAGCCACCCCCCGCCCCCCCCGTTTACAGCTTATCCACGCCAACAAGCTGACACTTCGTAATGAGCAGTTAATAAAGATTGACAGGAATTATCCATAGCAAAGCACAAGCGTGATTATTCCTGCAAAACAAATGCATTAAGCAATAATATGACTTTATCTGTGAAAAGGTTGTAAATAGACTTGCTTAATGTTATTATTTAATTAATCAAGTCAATTCAGGAATTAACAGTTCCAGTTCAAACAAGGAAATGGAATTGAACAACTAGGAAGTAGAATTCAGTTCTATGAAATTCTGTCTAATTCCATCTATTTTTGCCCATTTATTTGAGATTACCGATACATGTAGTGATATACAGTATGTAGACAAAAGTATTGGGACACACTTTTTAATCACTGAATTTAGGTGTTTCATTCAGACCCACAGCCATGGGTGTATAAAATCAAGCACCAAGCCATGCAGTCAGGTTTACAAACAATTCTGAAAGAATGGGATGTTCTGTAGAGCTCGGTGGATTCAGGCATGGTACCGTCATAGGATGCCACCTTCGCAATAAATCAGTTCGTAAAAATTCTTTCCTGCTAGATATTCCAGGGTCAACTGTAAGTGCTGTTATTGCAAAGTAGAAGTGTTTAGGAACAACACAAACTCAGCCATGAATTGGCAGACCATGAAAAGTGACAGAGCGGGGTCACTGAGGTGCTTAGTGCATAAAAGTCGCCAACACTCTGTTGACTCAATAACTGCAGAGTTCCAAACTTCCTCTGGCATTAACTGCAGCACAAAAAGTGTGTGCCGGGAGTGGAATGGGCTGCATGGAAATCTCACATCACCAAGCTCAATGCCAAGTGTTGGATGGAGTGGTATAAAGCACGCTGTTACTGGACTCTGGAGCAGTGGAAATGTGTTCTGTGGAGTGACGAATCACGCTCCTCTGTCTGGCAGTCTGATGGACGAGTCTGGGTTTGTCAAATGCCAGGAGAGCGTTACCTGACTGCATTGTGCCAACTGTAAAGTTTGGTGGAGGAGGGATAATGGTATGGGGTTGTTTTCAGGGGTTGAGCTAGGGTCCATAGTTCCAGTGAAGGGAACTCTTAATGCTTCAGCATACCAAGACATTTTGGACAATTCTATGCTTCCGACTTTGTGGGAACAGTTTGGGGAAGGCCCTTTTCTGTTCCAGCATGACTGTGCCCCGGTGCACAAAGCAAGGTCCATAAAAACATGGTTGGGTGAGTTTGGTGTGGAAGAACTTGACTGGCTCACACAGAGCCCTGACCTCAACCCCATCAAACACCTTGGGGGTGAACTAGAACAGAGATGTCAGGGCAAAAACTCCCACAGACTCCAAAATCTTGTGCAAAGCCTTCCCAGAAGAGTGGCAGCAGTTATAGCTGCAAAGGGGGGGACCAACTCCATATTGATGCCTGTGGATTTAGAATGCGATGTCATAAAAGTTCCTGTGGGTATAATGGCCAGGTGTCCCAATACCTTTGTCCATATAGTGTGTGCGTATATATTTTTTTCACTTTCTATTCCATTAAATAACTATTACATCCACTCGGTATGGCGCGGTAGGATCGGGCCCCTCGGTTTGGCACGGTAGGATCGGGCCACTCGGTATGGCGTGGTAGGATCGGGCCACTCGGTATGGTGCGGTAGGATCGGGCCCCTTGGTTTGGCATGATAGGATCGGGCCCCTCGGTTTGGCGTGATAGGATCGGGTAACGTCTACCTTGTCTGACGCTGGTACCTGGGTAGATGTGAAGCTAATACTCAGTAAGGAGAGAAGACATACATCGTCTTGGCTGTTCTGCCAGACGCTTCCCTGATGGCCTGGTTTACATTCCTGTTCCTCTCTAGCCCTGAAGCACAATGAACCAAGCGGAGAGGCGGTCTGCCAGCTGTCCATGGCGGAGAGCTTGCGGTGGTCTTTCCGTGCCCCTGAGCATGGATGCCTCCTAAATCGCTAAATCGCTAAAGCTTTATATAAATAAAGCTAAATCACCTCTGTTTTATATCCAGATGTGTTTAAAAGGGTCTTAGAAATGGCAAGCAGTGCAGCTCTGTCCTCATTGGCTCCCACTTTACACAACGGCCAATAGAGAGCCAGCTGTGATGTCAGTGACTGTGGGAAGGAGTCCAGGTGACTCAATTGATGGGATTACGATTGTAGCGTAGCACCTCCAAGAGGCAGCCAGTCATCTCCCTCCATTTCTCTACCTCACACACACACACACACACACACACACACACACACACACACACACACACACACACACAAAAATAATAACCAAGTCCTTCTATAACACACCCACATACACCTGCCTATTGTGACAGGCCTGAGTTACACCATTTGATGGAGGGGGGGGGTGTTATTATGAAGAGCAGACGAGGTTTATGTTTAGTTTTTGGTGCATTTGGTAATGAGTTGCTTTTTAAAAATCAGGACTGTGTCCTTTCTGTTCTGCAAAGTTGATGTGACAGTCCCATGTCAGCAATGATCATATTGCTGCTGGTGTGGTAATTTCAGCAGATAGCTAAATTTGGGGGGGGGGCCTGATTTAATAATGAATTATAAACATGTCGCGGGCCGGTAATTATAGACCCCTTCCATATGTGCTGCATGAGCTGACAAAGTCCCTTGTTCTCCACGGCGGAAAATGACTGATTGTCCGGTGCCACCATCTCCATTATTTTGGTAGCTGTACCTTTACCTTTTATGGTGGTAACTTTGAATATTGATAAGGTTTAAAAATTGGCCGGTAATGTTGGTACGTTAACTGATATATCGCGTCTCTACATATTGTTCGTTCCTTTCTTATAAAGACAATATGTAATGCGAAATAATGGTAAAGAGCGAAATATATGGCTGAAGAACAGGGCCAGTTCTGGGTGTTCCGGTGTGAGATTCTGCTGCACCCCCCCTCCCGGGGCGGCAGAAAAGTTTTGTCAGATTATTTATATTAAAAACATTTCAGTAGCACGGTGCATCTGGCTGCTAACTAGCTAGCTCACCTCTGTTTCACAAGAAAAGTACTGAAATATTAAAAATTGTGTAAATAACTGTAATGTCACAGAATGCAACCAGAGGTTCTTCTGATTTCTTTACTCGCTCTTTTCCATCCCAATCTCAAGAACTGTGAGATTCTGAGTAGAAAAAAAATTGGGATTCACATTTTACTCTGAATCGTGCAGCCTTGCAACTCTTTTTACATTTCAGTTGCAGAGATAACCTAAAAAAAAAGATATATGTATTGTTAGCCAAATAATAACAAATCTAAATGCCAAGAGTACGCACAGCACGCGCAGGCGTGCAGCGCCAGGCACCCACCGTAGGCGCTGCCGGCAGGACACGCGTCCAAACCCAGCGATTAGCGCCAATTAGTGTACAGCCTCATTAAATAAATGACGGTCTTTAAGCTGCTGGGCTGAATTATAAAATCGAGGCAAACTTGAGTGCATCAAGTCCCTTTAGACTCACCCTCAGAACTAATAATGCCTCAACAAAATCACTCACAAAATGTGAACAGATGTGAACACGTTGCTTCATCCAACTAGATGTCATTTAAAGGAACTTGTCTTGTTACTTTACAGTGTTCTGGGGCATCATGGCCAAAGCACATCTGTTTAGGAGGTAGATGTGAAGGTTATACTGATGTGAGCCCTAACCAGCCTCTGCATAGTGGCACCAAACCAGCCTAATGAATGCGGAGAATTTATACTAGGGTATGAATGTGAAGCGAGCTCAGTCCACGAGGACAGACATCCACAGCCGTCCGACACACTGAGCACCGATTCTTTGGGGCCTTTTCCACTGCCACCAAGACCTGACCTGTACCACCAGCTGAAGGTTTTCAACTGCAAAGTATGCAAGCTGTACTCAACCCGTACCTTACTAGCAGGGCCAAAAGTGTGCCTGTACCCAGCTGGTTGGGTCACCACCATCTGATTGTGCAAAATGCATGGGGACAAGAAAGAACTAATGGTCTGCTTCCATAAGCACGGATCATATGAAGGGAAAAGGACAGATCCAGTATATTACTCATTATTTATCGTATCAAACATCACAATGTATGTCTGCATTCCAGGTAACATTAACAGAAACTAGTAAAAAAAACTACTAGCAAGGCTGAATGGAATGGATTTGTAACGCAAATATTCACAAGATGATGCTAATTCCGCTAACGTTCGATGCTAACACAATGGTGATTCTCACAGACGTGCTAGCAGATATTAGCACATAAATCATGCTGTACACTGTGTGAACGGTAAATATGCATCGCTTCAGTTTTAAGTCACTGTCGCTCCCCAAACCAGACAACGCCCTTACTGGGCCGAACCTTCTGCAGTGGAAAACCGAAGTGAGCTGGAACCGCACTGTAACTAATGTCTGTTTGCAGTGCAGCTCGGTGTCGCTAACAGCAGAGACGCACACGGCATGAAGGATGACGCGGTAACTTCGTTCCGTTTCGTATGGATTCTATCTTTGACAAATATATACATTGTAATTCGCTGAGCAGATCCTTTTATGCAAAGCAGTGGTCTTTTTTCCCCCCTGAGGAAACCACATTGAAAAGATCCTGGAACAATTGGGTGGGTGGGTGGGGCGGGGGGGGGGGGTGACATCACTTCTGACCCCAGAATTAAA
>JAODLD010000016.1:4118883-4130809 GCA_026781065.1 Mormyrops boulengeri
CCCCCCCCCCCCCCCCCCCCCCCCCCCCCCGCCCGAGACATCACTTCTGACCCCAGAATTAAAACCCACAACCTTCTGGTCAGAAAGCCACACAGCTCCCCCCTTAAGCTGCAGGGGGCAGGCACTGGGTATTTGCCATGTGTGGAAGCGAAACAGACGGTTTCCATTAAATGGTAACGATGGACTGAGACAGGTACTCAGAGGTTGAAGCTCAGTCAGACAGGAGCTCTGCACCCCCACAGGCAACGACGCCACATTGAGCGTTCGGCGGCGGGCTGACTGAACACCAGATGATGCCAGTTTCCCTTGGAAACCTCTGTAACAAGTACGCCGAGTTTGAAATGTTCCTTTTATTGTGGTGAGGCTGCTCCCCGGTGATTAATTCTCGCCGACGATTTCTCAGCTCCCTCCTCGCATGGTGTGCAGTTCTGTCCAGCTCCGTTCCACAAGGTTTTGTAAGACCATCTCGTCCTGAGGTATTTTGCTTATCATTTGGATGTTTGCATCAATACCCAACTAGGAAACTTGTTTAGAAAGTCCCCTGGAAGTCTTTTTGCACAATGACTGTCCTGTAGAGCAGCGCCCTCAAGGGCCGAACACTGCTGATTTTCCAGCCTTCCTTTACCTGTGAGCCCCAAGTCCCTCTGGCCAATCAGAATCTGTAATTATTGAATTAACTACTGGGAGAACTGAAAACACGGCCTGGATTTGGAATCGAGGGCCAGATTAGAATAGGGGGGCTGTAGGGCAACCCCTGTGCTTCAGATATAATGTACAGCTTAAGCAAAATTGACTCAGTAAAACAGATGATTTTGTATATGCAAAGTGTTTCACTGATCGTGTGCAACAAGAGCACTGGCATTCTTCCTCATTTAGCTGCACCAGGAACAGAAGACCTAGCATCAGATAGAGAAATTATGAAGAGATGATAGATTTGCCGTACGTCCAACAGTCACATCCTGAAAAACAGTATGATCCATCACAGCAACCTGGCACCAAATATTTACTCCTCAGATCCATTGTCATCACTGCCGAACCAAAAAGAAGGACGTGGTTCGGGTGAAAAAGCACTTGCTTTGGCGAGTACAACAAAGCACGATTGTGTCACTCTGCTAGCTAATGCGTGTGCAGACACGAAGCAAAAATGAAGCATATTAGCGTGAAGCCAAGTCAGACGTTGTTCTTCCCCGTAGAGTCACGTGATGTGGGCATGGCCTAATTAAACCACAGCACTCTGGAGATTTCCAAGAGCAACCAGCTCATTGATCAAAGCTGAGCACCATACGATGTCAAGCTGCGACAGAAACTCAACACAAGACTGATCATGCTGTACGGTGCAGGACAGGAAACCAGGCTATTTAAATCCGCTAGTGTTAGCGTGCAGGATAGCGTCCTCTGTTAAACATTCCTGTTCAGCTGCCAGGCCTATTGTTAGCTCTGACATATGCATAGACACGTTTATAAGGGTGAAAATTGCCGCATAATCTGTGCACTGTAATACCATAAAGACAGTGCAGGTCTTATGAGAGGATTGTCCCAGGAGACAATAGCATTAAACTGTGACATCACAGAAGTTGCCCTCTTAATTCCTTGGGCCTATTCGCAGAGCAGCTGCTTTGAAACATTTATTAATGAGACTTTTTCTTTTTGGCAGACAGCCGATTACAATTGACGTTCATGGATGGTTCAATTGCTATATACTGCCGTGAAATATAAGCAAACAGATTTTAACAAAGCGTCCCAATGACTGTCACATTAACACTCAGAGAGATACGTGCAGAATTAATTAGAAAGGGCACTTCTGGGCCACCCGCGGGATTATATACACCCCCCTGTTACACACCGTCCTGTGAGACCTCCCCCCCCACCTATATATAGGTGGCGTCGCATTAAAGCCCACTTGACTACATTTTAGCAGAAGTTAGGTTTCTCTCTGAACAATGCAGCCCCTACAACCGGCACTGTCTGTGATTTCCTTCAAGCAATAACAGGGAACAACAGCGGATTCCACCAATCGGTCAAATCTGAGTTTGATTTGTTACATATGCGGTTATACTGTGTGCAGTGAAATGCTCCGTTGACAAGCTCTAACACTGTGAAACAGGGGGAACAAGTACAGAGTACTTTAAAATCCATTTCCCAAATTTGTGTTATTACCCTTCAAAGTACAATTTACTCAGCAACAAAATATATTATTATGTTCTTTAGGATTCAACCCTGTGTCTGCTTACATGCCAAGGGTGCAATATGAGAGACAGGCAAACACACACACACACACACACACACACACACACACACACACACACACACACAGAGAAGAACACCTTGTCATTTACTGTACTGGAATGGCCTCATGCTGTCTTTGCTGTTTCTAACTATAGTTTGCTATATATAGACTTGTAGGAATAAAATGTAAGATGTATATAGAATATATACATTTATAGATCAGGGGATACAGCTAAATTAAATAACACAGAGATACATGTTAATTTCTGGCAAACTTACACATCTGACAAACTTGTCATCTGACTCAAGAGGGGAGAGTCTGGCTAGTTAAACAAATGAATTAAAGAATGTTTAAATACTAACTCGGGGTCTGAGTCCTTTGCTCATCGGCACCTGCAAGGCTGGGCCTCCCAACAGCAGCAGGTTCATGCGTGCATCTATCCATCCGTGCATGCATGTATCCATCCATCCATCCATCCATCCGTGCATGCATGTATCCATCCATCCGTGCATGCATATATCCATCCATCCATCCATCATCCATCCATCCATCCATCCATCCATCCGTGCGTGCATGCGTATGTGCATTCATCCATGCATGCGTCCATCCAACCATGCGTCCGTCCGTCCATCCATCCATCCATCCATCCATCCATCCATCCCATGCCGCTTCTGACTAGGTAGACAGTCTAATGAAGTAAAAATGTAAAAATTTTGTGGGTACATGTATTATACCAGGGCAGATCCACCAACACAAAATCTTTGTATATTTTTAACATACTTGGCCAATAAAGATCATTCTGACTTTGATAACAACTATCAAAATGATAATAAGCATAACAGGATGTGAGCCATCTCTTGTTAGAGTTTGTGTATTCGCCCTGGAACTTAATACCACAAAGTGATCAAACACATTAGCATCATGGATATGTGAACGACCATCGGCTGTGGACAGAAATAACAGACAAACATTTGCTTTTAACCTTGTGTCATGTCCGGCTTGTGTTTGTAAAGAAAATCGAATGGAATGTGGATTCAATACAGTTTCATTGCTTCATTTTGCATCACTGAGGATATCTGTTCATTTTTCTCATATATCTACCATAACAGCACATATACTGTTACATAATGTGCCTTCTAGCAGAATTCAGAAGCATTTCTTTCCAAGCGCTCCAGCCCTTTGTGCAGCTCTCCAGCCCACACGGCTTACAGAAAACTAGTTCTCCTAAAAATAGAGCTTTCATTCAAAGCGACAGTCCAGCTACCTTCACTGGGAATATAATGAGTGGAAGTGCTGCATGTCGCCCCTCACTGGGCTGCTCTGAGACTCTGGGGAAGCTCATCCCAGATCCGAAATGCAGGTCTAACCAGCCACGAAGAACACAGGGGTTCATCTGTAATGTTAAACAGGGAAAAAAAAGTACTCCTTGGAAACGCTTGGGAAGGCAGGAGGCCCCCACCTGAGTGTAAACAGCAGGAATCCACTTCCTGTTGATACATATGCGAGGTGTTAAATGAGTGCAGCCCTTACACACCTTTATCAGAAGACGATTACATCATCCTGCAGAGTTTCCGCAATGACACCAGCTTAACACTACGAGGAGCCGGATGAGCATCGCGTCTCTCGAATACTGAGCAGCGCTCGCTCACCTGCCGCCCTTTCCGGAGCATTCTAACCACAGCATTTAGCAACCACCGGCCGAAGTACTGAGGCTTTGTACAAGTATGCAAATGCAAATTTATATTTATATATTTATGTAAATGCAGGTTTCTCACTTGTGGGACTAATAAAGGATTATTTTATCCTAAGTACCTGAACATATCCTGAGGTGAGAGTAAAGCTGGGGTCTGAGCACAGGACAGCACCAACTAGCACCCCAGGAGTGTTTTTCAGGGGGCTACTCTGCTGAGCATGGGATTCAAACCGACAACCTTCCAACCACAGGAGCCTGACCTCCTGAGCGCCTTTCAATGTGATGTGAGGTTACAGATTCAGCGGCCAGGTGGACAAACCATCTTCCTTTGTTTATCCCCTGGCATAATTTTCCAGGTGTGACAGACTGGTTAAAACTGTGCTCATTTTTAAACATGTTTAAATATGACAATATGGGCATTAAACATGTTTAAATATGACAATATGAGCATTAAACATGTTCCACTCTCTCCCATTTGGTTAGCAAATATTCCACAGAAAACTTTGGTCAAACTGCACAGGCATCTGCAGATGATACTGACTGAGGTAAAGGTGGATGATACACTTCGGATACGTCGCCATGTCATAAATACTCACTTCACAACTTACATTTTCACTTCATTATCACTTACTTTGAATTGCAGTCAATGAGGTTTTTGTTCCACACTTATTGATGTGGCAAATTCATGGGACTTGAATATATAAAACTGACAAACATAATAACATTTAAAAAGTTATTAAAAGTTATACACTACAGGGCTATAAGTATGTTACCACCAGCCTGTCCAGCATCTCACTCTGAATCAAAGGGTATTAGTATGAAACCCTCTAACCCTGATTTGCTATAACAGCCTGTACTCTTCTGTGAAGGCTTTCCATTGGATGCTATAACAGCCTGTACTCTTCTGTGAAGGCTTTCCATTGGATGCTATAACAGCCTGTACTCCTCTGTGAAGGCTTTCCATTGGATGCTATAACAGCCTGTACTCCTCTGTGAAGGCTTTCCATTAGATGCTGGAACATGCTGGTGGGATTTGCTGCCGTTCAGGTTGGGTGTTGATGCTGGGTGATCAGGTCCCTGTCTGTGAGCTTGTGTGGCCCCCACCTCACAGCTGGACTTGCTTCCAGATGTTTTGACCTTCGAAACCACTGCACTTGCAGTGAGCAGGACCAGGACAGCTCTAGCAGACTTATTGAAAAGATGGCGGATGGTAGAAAGTGACTAACCGCTTCTGCACAACGCAATCTGCTGCTAATGTTTGTTGTGGGATATTAAAGTTGTGCTTAATTAAAGTTCTATGCCAGCAATGGGTGTAAATTTATTAGACAATTCCTCAAATTAAAAGGGGCATCGATATACTTTTGGCCATTTTGGATATTTTAATCTTATTTCACAACAGAAAGGGGACGGATTGCAGAATCTGCTGCAGACGAATGTCTAGTTATGTGAGCATGTGACATCAGAGCCAGAACTGCACAACACCATTCAAACAAATGACCCAAAAAGACAACTATTCAAATGAAAAGATGGAGTGCAGAGAAGGGTAACACAAACAGTCTCCCTCCCCTGAAAGTCAGCTGAGATCTCAGCCATCAGCTCTCAGCTCTTCTCAAGGCTTACGCGACACGAGGTTCACACACGCGACACGAGGTTCACACACGCGACACGAGGAAGAACCCGTGACAAAACCGTGGAGAAGCAGGCAGAGAACCAGATGGCTCTTTTCAAAAATGGCTGACTGTAGCTCACCTGACTGGTGTCAAGTCCATCTGCCTGCGACAGACTTCTGGGTAAAAACCCCAGGACGTCCTGCTCTCACTGCAGTCACTATAAGCGGAGATATCAGAACCACGCAACGTTTACAACAACCAGCCCCTAGGGGCGCTCCTGCTCAATGTTTCTTGTACTTGTGTTGTATGCGTGTCTCCAGTCTCCCACTCCCAGAGATCACCTGACTGCAACCACCAATCAGCCTGGTAATGAGTCAATGACTATGTACCCATAAAATAAAACACAAGGCATATCGACATTAATTTTTTATATAATGTATACAGCACTTTCTTAGAAATCTTTCACATAGATAAATGCCCAATTTTATGCTAGCTTTAGAGGGCAGAGTCTTGCTCTGAAGAACACAATAGGTTCAGGGTTCGAGTCGCCTGTCCCACAGTCAGCCCATGACTGCATCTCCCAAGTTTGGTGGCCTCCCATTAGGGTGACAGAAAATCGACGTGATAGGACAAACTCCATGAAGCAAGGCAATACATCCTGGCCGAGAAAACGAAGAGAGGAAAATGGGAGGTATAAATATCATCACTGCGTACTGACAGGCTAGAGTCCTGTCGGGGGCGGGGGGGTCCCCTGCATCCTGAATCAGGTTTCCTGCCAAACTGTAATTATTGAAAATATTGCTTATTGCTGCATATATTATTTTAAGCATAATTTAAAGAGAATGTCCGAATGCAGAGGTAATATGTTTAATAAGACATTAAAAATTAACAACTGAAAACAACAAAATTACTATTATTCTTGACTAAAAAAATGAATGTTTGAATTTCAGAAGTACACAGCGTGTAACACGTATTCATAAAACAAAATGGACACTGTATACATGAGAGCAAGCCTAAGTAACATGGTGCTAAGTGTCCCACAGGGGCTGACTGCAGTTGGCCCCCTTCCAGCTGAAATAGGCCATCCAGACAGGGGTATCGTCACACTGAAGATCTTGATTCACGCTCTAACCCAGATTCATCACTGTAAATTTATACACACGGATATTGTGGCTCAGGGCGAGGAATTAAACAGAAAAAAGCGGTTGCTGGAGGTGTACAGCCAATGCATTCTAAGAGTAATTTTAGAGTGTAGCGTTGACACACGTCCGAGATACTGTTCTGCATTTTAGCATCTGCATTCAGGGAGGACGGACCTCGTGTTGACAGTTGGGCGGCTCCTGAACACTCGCTCTGTTTTTATGATCAGGGTAGGTGCCTGAAATTGCAGAGCAGGGCTGCAGAACCGGCAAGTCAGTCTGGGTCTATCGTGAAACAAGTTCCAGTCCAGTCGGCAAAATTTACCGAGGGGACCCTGACCACCCGATTAATGAAATGTATCGTCGCGGTTCGGTAGCTCTCCAGAGTATTTTCTCCATAAAAGTAGCTCTCACTGCAAAAAAGCGCTGGACACGACTGCAGTGACTTTGTGATTCCTTGCTGATTTTGACATAACATAATATTACCAGAATGTCCCATTTAAGAAAGGATGTGCTTTTAATTCATTTTATATATTAAAGTTATGAAGTAATTGTAAGAACTATAAGCTATGCGTTGCTAAATATACATGTATAAATTGCCAGATTTCACCAAGTACCGCTGAATTGCTCCCGGATAAAATGTTCGTTTGTCAAGCTGGGAAATAAAAGCAACATATGGCAGTGAATAGGATTAGGCCGCGGCCCCGCCTAATCACAAGCTAACTGATTATAAACACTGAAATGGTACAGACTTAAAAATAATCCCCTCTCCCCTCTCTCCCCTCAATGCCACTCATGGTGTTTTCATGCAAAAAAGAAAAAATTAAATTGAAATGCCACCTGGCTCAGACTGGGACTCGCAGGAATCCTGACAACAACGAAATTTGCAGAATCTCAGGAGATGTCAAGCTCGCATGTCACCCGGAGACGACTTCACGACCTCAGCGGAAATCATGTGGGTTTATTTACATCCTGCACCTTACCGCCTTGTTTAATTTTAATTCGGAGCCGTTACTGCAGGTGGAGGCGTGCAAATTCTTGCAAATTGTCCCTTTCAAGTGCTCTCTGGGGTGATGTTGTTTTTCCTCAAAAACCATGAGAATAATTTAGCGTGAATTAGCCTCGACATTCGGACAGACATGATAGTGACGGATAGGTCCTTGGCCCTGGAGCGGAGGGATCCCACACCTGCGCCCCCCTGCGCATTTCTGTGAGCCACAGCCGTTGGAGCATCTGGGGGGGAACATGAACCACGAATCGGCACCGGTCAGGTGGGGGCTTACCTTCGGGGAAGGGGTTAGGCTGGACCACGTGCAGGAACGCGTGGACCATGTAGAAGAGGGCACCCATCGGCCCGGGCTTGTAACTCGCCAGCGTCTCGTAGACCCCGGGGGGGACGGACCCAAATTGCAAAGCTTCCGAGTCTCCCTGCTGTGTGGTGGTCTGGAGCTGGCCAGATATGGCCCCCCAGCAGAGAAGGAACAGTAGCACCACCTTGGCCACCATCGTAGAGCGGAGGAAAGGGAGCAAGATGACAGCAAGAAGGTGTGGGGGGGCAAATGTGCCTGAATCGCCTAAGGAAAGCAAAAAAAACACAAGCCGTCAAGCTGGGGAGGGCTGCAAAGTTTAAGTCCGGCTCCTCGAGGTTGAACTCCTGGCAAACATCTCGCCCAGCTTGGCACCTCCTCAGCAAACGGTAGTGCTGCTCCTGTCCGGCTCTCTTCTGCCGCGCGCCGTCTCTGAGTGTGGAAGGAGCGCCAGTCTGTGTGTGTGCGTGTGTGTCAGCGCTCGTGTGTCGCTGAGCGCGCGTGCGCAAGCCGGCGAGAGTGAGAGCAGTGCGTCTCCCCGTAACGGTTGCCGTGGAAGCCGCGGCAGGATGGAAGGCCAGCTCGTGCTGGGAGGAGCAGGGGAGCGGGGGAGGAGGAGGACGTCGTCATGCTGGAGGCACGGCGGCCTGCGAGGGAGCAGAGGAGAAAGCCCGTCGCTATGGGGATTTTCACAAGCACAGGAGTGCTTCTGAGCCTGTAAGGTGGTGAAACAGGAAGGACACGAGGAAACTAAAAAGATAAACAAAGCAGGAGTGTGTTCGATATCACTGATACGGGGACGCCAGGCCCTGACCAAGCGCCGTATCACAAAGCAGGATTTCTTGCTTAGCTGATAACTTTTCACAGTTAACATAGTCTTGGCTAAATTGAAGTGAATGAAGATAAAGTCCATTTAAACTGGTGTACCTTAAATCTGGCTAAGCAAGAAATCCAGCTTTATGATACAGGCCCCCGGAAAGGTGCAGAATCTCCCCCATGAATGTTGAAACGAACACGGGATGAATCAACAAATCATAATACGCTAAGATTCATCCTGCATCTCTCAAGCTGTCTGGAAGATTCACATCCGCGATTTTGGCAACTAAATCTGGGAATTACTGTAACCGGGAACTGTGGTAGGTCAAGTAAAGATGTGTCATGCGTGTATGTCTGCAAGTCAAGTCGGGGCGGAGACGTGCCAGTTTTAAGAATATCACGGAGAAACACTCATTCACAGAGGCCCTACAACAAGCACAGGTCTCATTTAATTAGCTTTTTATCCAAAGCAACATATAGTTTTGATGAAACAGGCCAGCCAGTCCCTGGATTAATTAGGGCTTAAGTGCCTTGCTTAAAGGCTAGATGATGAAATTATTCTGCTGACCCTGGGATTTGACCCAGCGACCTTCTGATCACAGGCACCGCATCCTAACCTACTAGGCAGCGCACGGCGAGTTTCATGTCGTCGCTCCTGTAATTTCAGCAGGCCCGCCGCACAAAGGGGGGTTTTGTCGAGATCCCAGACGAGCTTGGCTTGGGGGGGCAGGACACCCGTGACCCATAATGGGGAGTGTCACCTGCCGTATGCAGGGAAAGTAAACAGACATGAAGGAGGCCCTGGAAAATGGGGCAGCAGAGTCATGAAGAAGCACAGAAATCCAGCAGCAAGCGGCAGAAATATCCAACTGCGCCGGCTGGTCGGGGGGTTTTATACCCCGGGCAGTGTACAGTACTTCACAATGCTTACAAAAGCCAACTTTTATAGAAGCTAAGTCCAGCACCTGGGCCCTAAATCTGGCCTCTCCGGGGACCTCAGATCCTGTTTTTTTTAATCACATTGCCCCAGCCAGCTTTTAAAAATGAGCATAAAACCTCCCATCGTACAGCCTTAGTGTTTAACGAGCCAGAGATCGCAGCATTTAGCTGTGACGCAAACAGAACAAAGCCTGCGTTTAACAGAGGGCAGCGTATCCTTAGGGACATGAGCGACCAGCGGCTGCTCAGTGGTGCCCATGCCTGGCCGCCGCCCATAAGGAGGAACAACATTTTAGCTTAGACTTCACAAGCAGTGGAACTTGCCTATAAGGTATCTTACTCTAAAATAACTGGAATGAATCCCATTTTTTGGCAACAATTAGATTTAAATTTAATTAAAAGCGAGGTGAGGAATCTAAGCTTAACAGACCAGTGACATAGGCTACGCTTAAAACAAACTGGCATTCGGCATCCGTTAACACAGATTTACTCTCCAGGGTCGCGCTGGGTGACTTGCGTCTCGCTACCCGTGACGCCCATGCACCCTGCATCAGCACCTGAAAGCCGCTTACAGCACGTCTGACCCCCTTGTGCACGGAGGGAGCCGGAAGATTAAGTTGCTCCGTTTCTCCCTGACAGCAGCTGCCTGCTTCAATCTGCCCAACACAGACTGACTTACCGTTATCCTGCCTGAACAGTCTTCTCACTGGGAGACGAGTGGTAGGAGAGTTAGACAACAAACAACTTCTACAGCAAGCAAATGCCCTCGACACCAACAGCATGGGACATATCTCTACTGCCATGTGGCAGCAGACTTTGAAGAGCTAAGCAACACCTGAGGGGTTCCACAAAGCAGGATTTCCTGGTTAGCGGGATAACTTAAGCCAAAACTGTCCAATAGGAGGAGAGGTAAGAGATATCTTTGTTGGACAATCCTTACATTTGGATTAGTTATCTGGCTAATGAAGAAATGCTCAGCTCGGTTGCGGCTCGGGTCTGGCTCTTTCCTTGGTGACAGGGGAGAAGCACCACAAGAAGCGAAAGCCCCTCCACTTCTGACTCAGGGACACGTTGAAAATCAGGATGTGCCAGGTCCTTCATAGGCAGGTATAAACTTTCATTTGGGAAGAAAACATACGGTACATCTCCATCTGTCTTCCATAACTTCATATGCAGCATTGGGCCTGAAGCAGGGCGAGCGTAAATCCTATCCCAGAATGCATGGGGAACAAGGCAGGGGACACCACAGACAGGATGTTAGTCTATTAGCACACATACTCACATACTATAGGCAGCAGTGCTTGTCACTCAAACCATGCATTTGATCTCAAACAGTCACTACATGAAATATTAAACAAACACGTTCCTTATGTAGGAGATGCTGAAGCAGCATGTTCTACTAACCAGCCTGTTAGCTGCCATCTTCTGACCATAGTTACTAGCTATTTAGTTTTTGAAACATCTGGGGGGCAGGGCATGGGCCCCCAGAGTGATGTTTTGAGTGTGGCCCCAGAAACAAGAGACCCACCATTGATAATTCAGTGGCACCCACAAACCCTCATGCATGTTCGTAGACTTTGTAAGGAAACGCAGGGAGATCATGCAGACTCCACACGCAGAGGCAGGGATGGGATGAAGACCTCAAATTCTGGGAAAGTGAGGCTGAATGCATCACACATCAACAAGACAAACCAGGATTTCAAAAAATGCTACCCAGCTTATAAAACAATATCGCCGATTCTGCAAAAGATGCGTATAATTAATGATTAAAGATTTTTCTGACAATAAACATTCTGGAATCAGTGGAAAATTCATTAAACAGAAGAAATTTCTGCATAATCAAACAACATATGTTTTATTTGTGATTTTTGTTTTTTTTCAAATAAATTGTTTTTAACAAAACCATGAATACAATTTCTTATTAGCGTCATAAAATTTTTTCACCAAGAAAACTGGTTTTGAGGCGTTTTTGGAAGGGGTCCTGATCAACATTTGAAATCGAGCCCCTCATTTTCCTGCAAAAAGTTGGAAGCTTCAAGAAAAAAAATCTGCCTGCAATCAGTGCAAATAAGTGAAACCAGTTCGGCAGCAATAATATGCTGAAGGCCTTTGAGACGCTGACTGGTCTAGCTGGTGAGGCTGCTGGGATTGCTGCTGAGACTGCTGGGATTGCTGCATTGGGAACGAGTGGTGTA
>JAODLD010000016.1:4168920-4189587 GCA_026781065.1 Mormyrops boulengeri
TTCTGAAATACTCATTCCAGCCCGCATGGCACCAAGAACCATGCCGCATTCAAAGCCACTTAAATCACCTGTCATCCTCAGTCTGGTGTTTGATGTGAACATTGACTTAAGATCCCGGACCTGTATGACCTGTATCTGCATGATTTTATACTTTGTGCTGCTGACATGTGATTGGTGATCAGATATGTGTCTCAAAGAGCGGTTGAACAGGTGTAGCTAATAAAGCGTCCAGTGAGTTGGGCCTGCTTCCTCACTGTAAGACTTTGTTAAATTTGTTCTTAGGGATGGCTGCATTGGTTTGCAGCTGTGCAGTTCAGCTGGATCAGGGGAAATTCAAAGGGTGGGGTTCTGTAGAGGTGGACGCAGATGCGCAGATCGTGGCCCTCCCTCCCCCGTTCAAATGGTCTACTCCTCTATATGTCCCGTAAACACAGAGCCGCCAGCCCCGCACACTACGCTGTCAAGTCCAGAGCACATCGGCGAATGAGGTAAAGTTTTAACCCGTTCCGAGGTCCGCTTCCCGTGTGCCAGACCACGTCCAGCCTCCCGATGCCGGCTTTGTTGTTTTAAGCCGCTTGCCTGTAATTAATTCTGACCCCTTTTAATTGGTATTTCTCTAGAGGGACAAATATAATTATAAAAGGAAAAAAACCTTTGTCGGGCCTGATGGATTTCCAAGGCATACACACTCAATCTCATGCACAAATAAAAAATAAAGAATCCAGCCCCTTTGAGTGGCTCTGCCCGAAATATTTTGTCACCAAAGTTTTTTTTTTTGGAAAGACAATTATCAAGCAGCATGGTGCTGACATGCCACAAAACCCAAGATTTTACGGTAATTAAGACATTAAAATAATAAAAAAAAAAAATCGAAACCGGTGTGATGAATCTGAATAACATTTTTTTTATACAAAATCTACAGTGTCAGAGTGAAACGGCACGTTTGTTTCGGCAGATTTTATTCTCTTTTTACCCACACAGGAAACGTGCGACCTCGAATTTTTCGAAGGTGGCAGATGTTGGACACCTTTGGCGGCCGTTACCTTGGTGAACGTGGGCTTGCCGTGCTGAGTGATCATGGTGCAGTGATCGCAGTCCACTGTGATGCACGAGTTGTGGAAGGACTCCTTCGAGTGTTTGAGGACGTAGTGCAGGTCGGTGACGCCCCCCTCGAACACCGTGCTGAAATACCGAGGAATCAGCGTCCGTCCGATGGCTGCGAGACACAGGAAGAATAACTACTTAGGAAAACTGGGAGCAGCCGTCGCATTGAGAATCAGAGTCGCCAAGATGGCGCTGGGGACAGGTGAAGGGTTTGGCGATTTTCCAAAGATCATTGCTTCTTGACCCACATTGTTAAGCAAAGTGGAAGGAAACCTAAAGACCACAGGCAGGTCTTAGAAAGGCTTTGATTGGAGCTGCAATCCTCAAGCTTGGGTGGATTGAAGTCTCAAAGGTCTCCATTAGCAATACGTGGTCTTTGCCGATCCCCTGAGACGGCAGTAAGTGCTGCATGTCCTACAGCTCAGGATCATATGGTCCAGCGGAGGAAAAACCACGATTATATGAAGCATCTGAGTTTCTAGCCTGCGGTGATGAAATGTTGGGGCTTCGTCTTTTTGATCTTACAGTCTAGACCCATATTCTCATGCTTATTAGCTGAATGCTAGGAGGCACTGCATGACTGCATAGTAAATCAGCTACAATATGCTGCTGGTCTCCACCCAGAAGGACAATTACATGCTTATTATATTGTTATATTGTGTAAATATCGTTCTTTAACAGGTTATAATTATAGAACTCACTTAGTGCAACATAGATTAATATATCTGACCCAGCGATAATTAGTAATTATAAGAAGATAAAAACTCGTATGAATGTTTATGTGTGATAGAGTTATGCTGATTGACATCCCTCAACCCACTTATTTTCTGTAGGTTTTCACCAGCGGAGGGCGGCAGTGAGCCTGCAGCCTGTCCCAGGAAGGCAGTGGATGGGGGATGGGGTCGCAGCACCCCGCTGGGTCACAAACTCACACACTAGAGGCATTTTAGAGACGCCGTGTTACCTAACTGCGAGTCTGTGGCCTGCAACGGGAATCCCACACGATATATGGAGCAGACGCAAAGTGAGGCGAACCTGGGGGCGGGAATGGGTTCTGGGTTCACAGCCCAGCTGCCCCGCGACACAAAGTCCCCCCAAAACCCTCCCTGATTCGGTGTTTCCCCCTTTTGCCAGAGCGCAGCGCTGCAAGGGCGAAGCCACAGTGACTGGCTTATGTAGAGCTGACGAACTCTGGTACCAGTAAATGAACACATAGGCTGACGGACCCAGTGGGGGGGGGTCCACGGAGTAAATGGGCCGGCGCTCTGGACAGGGAGCCGCATTTACAGCAGCACACTTGACAGCCGCTCCGGAAGCTTCCGGAAGCCACGCGTGGCGGGCTGCTGGCAAACGGACTGGAAAATCACTACAGCGGGGGCAGAAGAAAGCGGGGTGGCCGCGTCAATCCCACGCCCGTTACCTTCTGAGGGGCGAGCCGCGGTCCCCCTAAATATTTATCGAGATGGTAAACAGCCACGGCGAGTCATACATATTAATGCTGCTCTCCAGACTCAGGGTCACATGGTAATGAGAACGAATCCCACCAGTTGGTGTTCGGGACTCGTTCCATCCAAAAACGTCTTCAGATTTCATTGTATATTTGCTCTTTCTGATGCAAATATATTGGCTCCTCCATCAGTACAGAATTTGCATTTATTACCAAATCTGAATTTGTGCTCGTTCCAGTAGCTCAGGACAATCATCTTGATATACATTTTCTCCACTTTTTTTATACATGAACTGGCCCCTGAAATATACGCTGACAACCAGCTATAAAAATATGTGCAGTAAGTATCATTAAGATGATTATAAATGACCAACTGTGCATTCTCTTCAATATTTGCACCGACAGAATCTGCATGAAGTTGACCCATATCTCAGGCCTCATTATACTACAGTAGTAAACAGAAAAAGCATTTTAAAATTGTCTTAAAACCTAAAACCTGACAACGTTTCCGGAATTCCCGGCAAGGTTTTCCCTCCTGTTTTATTTTGAGCGCAGACTGGCGCCGAAGAAGCTGAACTAGGAGACGGCGGCTTCGCCGCCCGCGCGTCTCGCTGAACAATGAACACAGCGTACACACGATGCACAAATGACGAACACCGCGTTAATTAGCTGCGTTAATTTATGCTGCTCTCTAGGAGTGCAGCCAGCGGTCGGAGCCGGGAGAGTGTGAAATTTGACACGAGTTACCGCCAGCGACAGCGGCCTGTGGGAGGCCGATGGGGGGGCGGTGTCGGAACTACAGGACGGGGGACTACCCTCCCTAACACTCTGTCACTGACTTGGACCCTAAAGCATTCCAAAGGACTGCTGAGGAATGTCGCTCCCGGATGTGGTTGGTGGGATGAGGGAAGCAAGAGTCGAGGCTCACGAAGGAAGGATCCAGAACAATACGGAAAACCCGCATGTAAGGAAGGTGCCGGGTTCCGTCTGGGGTTGAGTCCCCAGTGACGCCGTCTGTACTTTAGGGACAACCAGGGATGGATTGCGGTAACCTGGGCCTGCTTTCTAAATACGGGGGGGATGCAGTGGGAAATTTTCTTGGGTAAAAAACAAGATCAATAGTTTCTCCGAAACTATAAAAACATAGATCTGTACCTGGACTTGGGAAGAGTCTCCTTATCGCCACTGGGGATGTCTAGGGACAAGATTAGCATCTGTCTTCACAAGAAACCCTCACAGTGGAGTGTGAAGCTAAAAAGCGGTCGTGGTGCTATGCCAGGACCCCGCTGTCACAGATTTAGCGAGGAAGCCATACCCAAAATAAAGTGGAGCAGCATAGAGCCGCCAGGACGCACCGCTCTATGGGACATGGTGAAACCTGGCGGGCCGGAAGCGGCTCTGTCCCCGAAGGTATCTGGGGGGAGCCCACACCAGCGTGACGGAAGCACGGGGGGTGGGGGGCAAACTGTGCAACATGGGGAATTACAGGCACCGGTGATTCCCTGATATGAAGTGCAGCGGACCAGAGACTGAAGTAGACCTTAAAAATAAAATAAACACTTTTCATGTGGACCTGAGACACAGTACAGGTTAAGTGAATGGATGGATGGATGGATGGATGGAGGATGGATGGATGGATGGATGGATCTGATGAAAAACTGTCATTTTGACTTTGTGGGGATATTTTTAGGGGAAACTGCAATTTTATTAAAAAAAATACATGAATACAACTGAAAAATGTCAAAAGTCTTGTATTTTGTTTGATTACTTATGGTTAAGGTTAAGGCTGGGTGGGGGTTAAGGTTGCCATTGAGGGGATTAAGGTTATGCCCATAGAAATGAATGGAGAGTCCCCACAAAGATATAGATACATAATCTGTGTGTGTTTCACAAAATAGCCAATAGATATATAGATAGATAGATGGATAGATGGATGGATGGATGGAGCCCTAAAAGTGTCACCATAGCAGTGGTACCCAGATGGTTACTTACAGAGGTGCTCCTTCAGGCCGCCCGTACGCGGGCGTGTCCCGCGAGCGTACACCTGCTGACACAAGCGCCTGCCGCTCATGCTTACGATCCGTTTCTTTAATTTGACAGTACAGTTTTAGCAGCGTACTTACGAAAAAGGAACAGCACAACAAATCTGCATCTGGCCAGCCCAATAAATACAGTATGGATGCATTTCAGTGGTGCAGCAGAACAGGGCCTGCAAATGAACAGATTTTCATTGTCCAGGACCGATAAAACTTCTTTAGAAGGAAGATCTTCCGCTGTACCAGCAGTTTTGTGCAGTTATTGGCAAAAACAGGTAAAATGTGTCGCTGTGAGGTCAAGCGAAGCCAAGTTGGAAGAACGCACCGTGCTGCAAAAGGTTCAATGGCTTTTTGCTTACCCTGTATAAAAAATAAATAAATAAAAAATCGCCGCAGGTTTGTAATCTTTGCGGTTTTTGCGGTACCATTTTTCATACACTGGACTTAAATGCTACGGTGGAATGAAAAAAGAACAAAAAATAACTTATTACATATTTAGGGGTAAATCTGGAGTATCATTACTTTCACATAGACTAGAGAGATAGTACAGAGAGTGAATCAGCAGGCTGGCGCTTCACCAAGGACAGACCAACCTATAATACCAATTACTCTATATCCCCAGGCCGTACTCAGCCATCACCGTAGTATAGAGTAGTAACATTACTCAAAAAATCTATACTTTACGAGAGCAGAGGAATACTGCATGTAGATCTGTTAATAAGCCAAAATAAAAAGTTTCTGGGATTCAGTACCCGAGATCCGGTGCCACGAGAAGGGAGGGAACAGCTTCCAGAACTGCCTTTCCCCAGGAATTTCCGCTGAGCACATGTATGGCGTTGTGAGATTTTCATCGAGAGAATCCCACAGCAAGAAAGCCACCCAGCATGCGGGTAATGATGTCTCCAGGGAGGTCGCCTGCGCAGTCAAAGCCGCTCGTACCTCACAAACCGGGGGCTCGTAAAGACACTCTACTCCCCATCCAGCTCCCATTTGCTGTGTGACAATTACGGAGTTAAGTGCCCAACAGCCTGCTTGGTTTCTGGGAGTGTGATAAAAACGGCCATATTACAAACCCATCGCACTTATTCTGAAGAACGAAATAATGGTAAATAAACTTTTTGGGCATTAGAGATATTTCCCAAATTGGCTTGGCCCTCTGCCAGCGTCTGCTGGTTAACTGGTTCTCATTATCGTGCCGGTGCCGTCAGACCTCGAGGGCTGTGCGCTGGATTCCACCCCCCCCCCGCTCTGTGCGTGCCGCGTTTCTTTGGCTTTCCTCCCAATAGTGTGGCTTGCACCCACAATCCCAAGACTTCCAGTTGAGCTGACTGGGGATCTCCGAGCCATGGGTGTCTTCCTGGGTGTTTACGTCCTGACGTCTCAGGCAGGCCGCACAACACCTCGCACTCAAGCTTTCTGGGAGGGAGTCCAGGAATCTTAAGTAGAGCGGTTAATTAATTACCCCCCCCCCCTCCCAATTTATTGAAAGATAAATAAGGAAATTCCCTAAACATCAAACTGTCAAAATAAGACCCCACAGAGACTCAGAGTGAGTCTGCTTCAACATTTAAAGTAGTCTGGCATAAAATCACAGTTTGGAATCCAGTGCCTCCATCCATCCATCCATCCATCCATCCATCCTTATTCCATTAAGAGACATGGTGAGGGGGTGGAGCCTATCCAAGGCACAGGTACACCCAGGATGAGATCCAATACAGAATAAATTCACACACACAGACACTCATACAGACACAGAGACACACAGAGACACACAGAGGCACACAGAGATACACACAGAGACACACAGAGACACACAGAGGCACACACACAGAGACACACAGAGACACACAGAGAGATACACAGAGACACACAGAGACACAGGGAGATACACAGAGACACACACACAGACACACAGAGACACACAGACACACACACAGAGACACACAGAGAGATACACAGAGACACACAGAGACACAGAGACACACACACAGACACACAGAGACACGCACACAGACACACAGAGACACAGAGAGATACACAGAGACACACACACAGAGACACACAGAGAGATACACAGAGACACACAGAGACACAGAGAGATACACAGAGACACACACACAGACACACAGAGACACACAGAGACACACACAGAGACACACACACAGACACACAGAGACACACAGAGACACACACACAGACACACAGAGAGACACACAGAGACACACAGACACACACACCCACAGACATACATTCCTACACAGTTTAATGTTTTGTGAATGATGTTCAGGCCATTAGGGTGAGATTTAAGATTGAAACACAGTGCGGCTGAAATAAAAGCATGGAGGGCGACAGGCCCCCCATGGGGCATTTTTACGTTAAAAACGCCCCTCAAAGACGACGCAGCGGTTCGTAATCAGAATTGTGTTTTAAGTGAACAACAATTTCGGTTGATGCGAGATCGAGGCCCTCGCTTGAGAGGAGCCGCTGGGCGACAACTATGGCGTTACTGTGAAGCTAAAATCCTTCCAGCAAAATCCGGTATGTTCCATGGTGGCCACACTGTAGCTGCATTCACAGCTCACTCAGGGAGCTCTGCGATAACGACAGGGATACAGATGGACTCACGACAATGCGTCTCACTGGTTTTTGGTTTTCTTTTACAAAATCTCACAGAGTATGGACGAGACCCAGCCGCGGTCCTCCACTCCGATCCGGAGCTCTGTAAACCCCCCCCCCGCCTCCTCCCCGCCCCATCGTGTTCAAGGTGAACAGATGCACCAGCAAGTGGATAATAGCGCTTTCATGGTCCTGGACGCATTTCATTACGGAAAAGCCATCGGAGGATCCTGAGTTTGTGGATCACTATTACTACTGATTCTACTGTACACCACAAGACTTTTAATCATCTACTGTTCAGAAATCACTACCCAGGAATCAGGCTGCAAGGCCAGCCCATAATATTCTCATGAATTCATGGAGGCGAAAGGAGGAAATCCCAGCCAATAGCAAGACGAACCACAGCTCCTCGTGATGTTTCTGTTCCCCATGATACTTGATCGGCACTGTGACCCAGACGGTTCCGCTTAGACATGAGGCCTGTTCTGACTGGGGATCACCCAGGACGACAGTAGGCCTCTGTGTGATGTCACTGATCTCACACCAGGCGTCAGACCTGCACAACTGCAGCACCATTAGAGGATGTCACATGCAAAGCAGGGGCACGACATGAAAACATTCGGGGGTTCAGCAAAGGTCAATGTTTCCTTTTCACTTATAAGTGTTTAGAAATTTTTATCAGAAATGTTCTTTTCCATTCAATGCTTCTGCCTTATGGTAACGGAAAATAAAGTATAACATCATAGCAGGGAACTACGGGACCACACACCAGCTCCGAAGGTCACAGTGTTAGCTTATATCAGGAAGTAGAGGGCACAGGGCTGAGGTACACCCTGGACGGGATGCCGGTCCATCACAGGGCACGGGGCTGGGGTACACCCTGGACGGGATGCCGGTCCATCACAGGGCACGGGGCTGGGGTACACCCTGGATGGGATGCCGGTCCACCACACAGCATGGGGCTGGGGTACACCCTGGTTTGTAATTATATCTTTGTGGGGACTCCCCATTCATGTCTAAGGGGAAAACTCTAATCACAACATGACGACTTTAACCCCCACCCAGCCCTAACCTTAACCATAAGTAACCAAACAAAATATGAGACTTTTGGCATTTTTACTTTTGGGACTGCATTCACAGATCTTTGTGGGGACCTGAAATCCCCACATCATCACAAATACAGGTTTTTATTACATTGTGAGGGAACATTTGGTCCCCACAATGTATTATAAACATAATTGATGCAGACACACACTCAGACACACACACACCAACAAACATACAGGCACACACACACACACACACAGCAGCAGTAACTCTGACACCAACAAGGCTAACAACAGTGTATAGTATTGACCTAACGTGCATTAAAATCCAGCGTGACTTAATGTTTGGTCATTCAGAGATAAATATGTGCACTATTTACATTTTTAGCTTCTCCATCGAGCCATTAGTAAGAAAGATTACGGCACCCAAAGCTATCAAATTAGCATAAGCATTAGCATTTTTCATCTAAATTAGTCTCCAGTATTTCTTTCCATAAATGCCTTAGACAATTTTAGTAACTGGATGGGCTGGTTAAGCCTAGGATGTCTAGTCCCTCTGCACAGGAACCTTCTAGATGCTCAGCACGGAGCTCAGATGCTAAATGGCGTAGCACTAGGGCACAATTATACACCCCATTTAAAAATTAAAAATAAAATGCAATAAATCTGCTTCACAAACCAACTTAATGCATGATTTCCAAGCAGCGAGTAGCTACTAAAATAACTCACCCTAATGGCCAAAGGGGGACAAATTAAAACTCTGTTTATCAAATCGGGACAGATGAAGCGGTAAGTTAGCGAGCGGGCTGGGCAGATCCGGGCCGGCCGTGACGTGGATGAGAAGGATGGAGCCCTGCGGGGAGCTGCACCATAACATCCAAACTCAGAAATGAATAAATTACTATTGCTACTAAAGGCATTAGCTGCTAAGGGTCAGTCCAGGGCTGTGGCGTGGATGTTCTTAACTGGAAATGAAGGATTCATGAAGCTCGCGGCCTGGTGCAGGATCGCGGATGGCGTACTCGGCTGAATAGCCGGACCCGGTGGTGCCCCAAACGCTCACTCGGGCCGCCGTCGGTTTCGGCCTCTGGCTGGCAAGTTATCCATTTTTAACCCTTTATTCAGCCCGATATGCTACTGGACAGTTTCACATTTACTGCTTTCTCGAGGGCTTTGTAGTTGGGCTATTCCTGAACCCTCCTGAACACCAGGGGTGGTGTTGAGTGGGTTAGGATGTTATGCCAGTGATCAGAAGGTCACTGGCATGGGATTTCAGCATTGGACCACTTAACGCCAACAGCTATATAATGGGGTCCAGGCCCACCACTCTCCTAACCAGCCAACCCTTTAAGTTCTCTTTATTATAGATACATGTTTTTACATTTTACTTACTACAGCTTTTACACGTTTATCCAAAGTAACATACATATTTTGAAAAAGCAGTTTTAGACAGTTAAGGGTCTTGCTCGAGGGCCCAACTGTAATATCACTCTGCCAACCCTGGGATTTGAACCCACAACCTACTACTAAGACAGCATCATAACCTGCTGAGCCACACACCAACCTAAAAAAAGTGCTATCATTTACTAAAAAAGGGTGAATTAGGCTATTTTATCATATGTGATTCAATATTTCAATTTATGATGTACTGGAAGTGGATATGCACATCAACCAAACAAGGCACCCTGTATGGAATTAAGCTTGCTGGTCACTCATGGTGCACATTCAGTTGTATAGTTTTTTGGGAATAATACAGCAAATCATGTTGAAACAACCAACAAGATCATCACAAACAACCCAAAAAAGTTAAATGTGAAAAAATGCTGGCCGGCCACAGTGAACTAAACACAGAGGCAGAGCAGCTGGCACAGGTGGGAATACATTAGAATGATAAATGTTCATCTAGACGCTTAATTAATTTGCCGATTCTGCTGGAGGCACCGGTGTCCTCACATTTCCGTCTGTAGCGCGGTAATTAAAATGAAGGCGTAAAATAGACCGGCTTAATAGCTTTTAACCGTTACTGCGGTTTGTGACGCCACCGCTCGGCCTACTTTATGGGAGTTTTTAAAATGTTTTGTAGTGTTTCATACCGACGAGGGAGATCCTGAAATTAGCCCAACCTTCCTCGTCATGGGGAGGAGAGGAGATGATCGGCGTGAAAGTCGCCTTCTGATCTCATGATGTTCCACGTCTGTCTGCGACCAAACTAAGAAACCGTGACACTCTGACCACGAGAAACCGCCCCGCCCACGTCCCTCAGCTGCCTCACTCTCACGATTGTTTTCTTATTTTTATGCTGGAGTTTTTCATTTCTCTCCTCCACTGTCTTCTGACATTCATTCTTTCCCTTCTCCCTGCTTCATGCACCATTTTATAAATTACGAATCGCCACACATGGGTGGTGACTGTGAATGGTGCTGTCACGTCCCTCCGTCCAGCCCTCGTATGTGCCATGCCCGCCTCGTTAACCTCGTGTGGAATTCCTACGTTTACCAGATGTCCTGTGTTTTCTGATGTCATGTCCTGTATTTAAGTCTGCGTTCCGTCTGTCTCAGTAGATCTGTCACTGAAGTCTCTCATGCTGGTTTGCTGTCCGTTTTTGTTTTATGTATTCCCCGACAATAAAGCCCTCGTTTCCCCGACTACCTGGACTTCTCCTGCTTTGTTCCTGCTCCGTCCCCACACGTCGTGACAGGTGCTATATAAAAATAAGTAGAATTTAATTGTACTGGTAAAATTTGAAGTGAAATATAAATGGTGATGCTCCACAGACTATGCATAAATAAAGGCTAACAAATTAAAATGGGGGAACAGGTTAACCCTGTCTACATCTCTATATACACCTGTCTACATACCTGTCTACGTCTGTTTACATGTGTCTACACAGCTGTCTACACGTGTCTACATACTTGTCTACACGTGTCTACATACCTGTCTACACGTGTCTACATACCTGTCTACACGTGTCTACACAGCTGTCTACACGTGTCTACATACCTGTCTACACGTGTCTACGTCTGCTTACACGTGTTTACGCAGCTTTCTCCACGTGTCTACATAGCTGTCTACGCATGTCTACAAACCTGTCTATGAGTGTCTACATGCCTGTTTGCATGTGTTTACATGTTTGTCTACATGGGTCTACATGCCTGTTTACATGTTTCTACATGTGTCTACATATCTATCTACAAGTCTGCACATGCCTGTCTACGTGTGTCTACATGCCTGTCTACACATGTCACTTACCAACGCCAGTGTTGTACATATAAACACAAAGTGGCAGCATTCCATCGCATTAGGGGAAGCAGAGATGCATGCTTGTGACGTGTGTGTAACACGATGAAACAGAGGCAGGATGCAGGGACCTTAACCTCCTTATGGCCTAACCCTGCAGGTACACCTACTTATGGCCTAACCCTGTAGGTACACCTCCTTATGGCCTAACCCTGTAGGTACACCTCCTTATGGCTTAAACCTGTAGGTACACCAACTTATGGCTAAACCCTGCAGGTACACCTCCTTATGGCATAACCCTGTAGGTACACCTCCTTACGGCCTAACCCCGTAGGTACACCTCCTTACGGCTTAAGGTACACCTCCTTATGGCCTAACCCCGTAGGTACACCTCCTTACGGCTTAAGGTACACCTCCTTATGGCCTAACCCCGTAGGTACACCTCCATACAGCTTAAAGTCACACTCCTATCTGCGGTTCAGCTGCCTGCCAGCGAGAGAGGAGATAAATACAAAGGCGCCGGGAGGTGGGGAGGCAGCCTGGAGATGGGCATGCACCACACACAGGCATCGCTTTGGGCTGCATAAAATACCCAGCATGCAGCTGGGCACAAGTGTACAGACAGAATCCAGGTGACACAATCTAGCAGCGAACTGCAGTGGAACTGAAGGACTGATCTCAGCTAAACAACAACAAAGACGCCATTGAATGCAGAGTTGAAGGAGGGATATCTCACTAATTTTGGAGATACCTTCATGACACGCATACATTGTGATCGCTACATGTTTGATATCAGACCTGAAAAGCCCAAAATTCAGGTCACAGATCATCGCAGCTGTTTTCCAGGGAGTATTACATCTATTAGATGCTTTTATCCAAAGCAACATACAATTGAGATAGCAGGGTCAGGCAGTTAGGGGCCTTACTCAAGGGCTCAGTGGTAAAATCACTCAGCTGACTCCTGGCCTACATGTCACGAAACATCTAGATCATTAGCCTTCCTGTTTTACCTGAACTGTTCCGTGACCGAATCCAAGGGCCCAAGCCGTGCAGGAGATGCGGTACTGGATCTGCCCGAATGCACTGTCACAGCTGCACATCATTAATACAATCAGCTCCCTGTAGTCGATTAGCTGTGAAATTAGTTTGCATTGAACTTCTACTTATCTAGTTATTTATCTGCTTAATTATTCAAGATCTAAGAAAATCAGATAAACGGAAATGTGCCAATTGAAGGATTTTTTATTTTGCAGACAATTATATATCTGTTATTCCAGATATATCTATGCAACTTTACAGGAATCTGCATTACCGCTAGGAAATCACAGCACACCTACAAATATCTGGTTTGCCGTTGGTAGTCATCCAGGAGGTCATAGAATAACAGTTAATTAAAATAAATGGCGGAATGAAAACCAGTGAACCTGTTCAGCTGGGAAGGGTGGGAGTTTGGAGTAGAAGCATACGGCCTGTGAGGTGATTATGCTGAGCCTGACACCAAGAGCAAACCAGCAGGAATAACCCACTGGCCACAGCACTGGCATGATGTCAGCGTGATGTCAGCGTGATGTCAGCGTGCCTGTAACCATGGCGAGGGGCATGGGGAGATGCCCTGTCACGCCTGAGTGAACTAAACACGACAAATAAAAAAGAATAAAGAATCATTAAGCTCCGTTTTCAGTTCTGTAACAAAGTATAAAAGGGAAATGTTTTTAAGAGAACGCATGCGTTTATCGTTATATTAATGTACGCATAATTTTCTGCATTTATTACACTTATATAGCTAACTAGACAGCAAATCCTCAGTGATACACAACCACCAATATACAGCTACATTTATATTAAAAGGACAGTGAAGATATCATTAAATGTTTCGCCCGAGTTTATGGGTAGTCAAATACTTCACTGAAAAGACCGGTTCCAAAGTGATTTGCCCCCCCATCTGCTTATATCAGCCCTGCCCACATTGTTTTGATTGGCCGACGGCATCCCCAGGTTTCACAGGAACCTGGATCAGCATTCATCTGCATAACGCTGACAGACCGACCCAGTGAGGAAACACCGCGGCTTCAAAAAGCCGTCACGAAATGAACGCTTCCAGCTAATCTCAAGGTGCTGTAGGGATTCACAAGGGACAGCGGACGGGCCTAAACCCACGCCCGCCTGTGAGATGTATTCATTCCCTGTGTATTTTCTTTCACAAAAGAGCCTGTTTGTGATCAGTGGTGGGTTTGCAGCACTGGTTCCCCTGCCGCCCTGCCCTACCTCAGCTGTTACAAAAGCTAAAGAAACAGCCAACAGGTAGAGTCAGAAGATGGTAGCTAGCTGGTTAGCAGAACGTACTGCTTCAACATCTCTTAAATAAGGGACACATTTATTTAATATTTAGTGTTGGGACTGTTTGTGGCCAACAAGGGCTGCACCCAGATGCGTGGTTTGAGCGCTGCTTGGTTTCACCTTCATTGAAGAGGAATAAGTAAGTGTAGCCCTGTGAATGGCAAATTGCGGCGGACGCGATTAATCTCAGCTGACAGCGAGCGCCGGGGGGGGGATGCACAACACTCGAACGAATCGACGCCAAAAGCCTAACGAGCGAGACTAATAATTCACGGGTTGTAACACACAGACATAAGCGCCTATAATCGACTCACGTTGAATGCCACAACGTAGCGCTTTCGGGAGAAAAACAAACTTGTGAAATGGAGCTCCTTAGCTCACGCACGAGGGACCTTTTCCCGCGAAACGGCTGTGACTTTTACCGTGAAGTATCACTTATGCTATTTTCGTTTGTTTAAGCTGCAGCTATCACAAGAACACGATTAATCAAACGTGAACTTTACACTAGACTGAGACACTGGTAATGATCACTATGCATTTTAAACTTTCATTACTGCCGCTCCCTGGCCAGGATAAGTGATCATAAGATGGATGCTTGTGTGGATTATTGTCCCTATAATCTTCACCTCTTCTTACATTACCTAAGTTCTGTGGGAACAAACAGCTAGCGAAATTAACAGAAGAGTCTCATCTCAGATGTCTGGATAGTTGCTGGACATCACTCCTCACTCTCTCTGTTATGCACTCCAGAATCTGCCATTGTGGTTTAACAGTGAATCTCCTAAAGCCGCAATATTTGTACCGCAGCTGTCGCGCTCACGTTTTCCTGTGCATACAGGTGGTTCATAGAGCGTCCCTAAAAGTCACACTCTTCCTTACTGTTCTCTGACTGGCCATCAGGGGGCACCGTGTCCAGCTTAGGACCAGGTCAGGTCCTCTGGGACAAATGTAGGCCGTTTAGAAACCCAGGCTAAACAATTATGGGATACTCAATGCCAGAAAACACCTGCTAATTAGTTCAGAGTTCAGTGTTCCTCACAGGCTACCATACCTAAATATTAGCTGTTCTAAGTTTTCTTAAGTTTCAGTTGCACAGTAAGCTTACCGAGGTGAAAAACCACACACTCCCAAAAGCATACTGGTTGTGTGATGGACATGCTTGAATCAAGATGATACACTGAGTTATTATGGAATTTAGTCCATTCTGGCACATAAACGGGACATTTAAGGAGTAACCGAAGGGCTTCGTGGATATTGAACCAATCACAGAAGTGGAAAATTGACAGACAAACACACACTTCAGAACTGTCTGCTATATTAAGGGTATTACAGCAATATTGAGGCAATTAAGGTCCAGGCAAAGGGCACCACAGTCAGGGAAGAGCAGTAGGGGAATGGGCTCATTAAAAACAGAGGCAGGATGGGAAATGGCTTGTTAAAAAAAAGCCGGGAGAGAAAAAGGCTGGTTAACCAGCACTAATCCCACACTGTTCATTTAACTAGTCTCCACCTACAAACGACACCTCATGCACTAATGCTGGTCCTAGGGGCCCAGCTACAATGATTATACACTTAATTTAGAATTTTAGAATTAATTTAGCCTCCTGTTTTACCAGTCACATTATGTTTTGTCCAAACCTGCCTGCCCTTCATCCCAGCCACACCAGAGACACACAAACTCCCAGAAGCTTCCATGGGTCAGGCCGCTTCCAATCTTAGCCATCGACAAATACGGAGGGTCCGTCCAGAAGGAGGTCCATATCCTCCCATGAATAAATGCCAGCGTCCCCCTGACTTCAGAAGGTTGTTTTATCCTGGCAGCATGATATGTATCATAATAAGAGGAGACAGGAGGAATGGCTGAGCACTGCAGTGGGGTAGGAGGGATGGCCGGGCACTGCAGAGGGGCAGGAGGGATGGCCGGGCACTGCAGTGGGGCGGGAGGGACGGCCGGACACTGCAGTGGGGCAGGAGGGACGGCTGGACACTGCAAAGGGGCTTTTCTCTGCTATTTTGCTCACAGCTGCCTGTTTATGATGAATTCAGATAGATGGCTGTGTTTGCCTAATCTGACCAGGCAGGGCCTTCATTACAGAACATGCAATCACGCAAAACAATTAGGAAATGGTCCACACAATGTCAAAATAACAACTGATTTTATCAGTGTGGGGACATTTGGTCCACATAATGTAATGTGTACTGGGACCACACACACACACACACACACACACACACACACACACACACACACACACACACACACAAACACAATCAAGCACACAATCACACAAAAACAGCACAGCAACACAGACACACGCAGCCACACAGCCCCACACACACACACGTAGTCGCCATGGCACCGGCTTGCAGGGTGGAGAGCGCGCTGCGTTATCACAGTCTGATGGTGGCGCAGTGTAAAATGCCGGCTGTGAGAGTGCAGTCCTACTGGTAGGTCTGGCCCGGTGCGATTTACAAATCTGAACTACAGTTGTGGTGCACTGTACACTGTAAAATACCAGTGATGCAAAATACCAGTGTTTGTGAAATACCAGTGCTACATCCCATGTTTACTGGCTTAGTGGAATGACAAAAAAAAGAAAACAAATTATGCACATATGTGTTTGTCTGGTGAGAAATATAAAATTCAGCTTCTCATCTTCTCTATACCACCTATCACAGAAAATTCATGGGTATTTATTGCTGCTGTGTTTCGCTGTTATGTCACTTTAACTGTACTACTGACCAAAGTCCAACAGGATCCTAAACAGCAGGGACAGAGCTATTGTGGGGGGTGGGGGGGGCAAAGGGAGCGCCATTACTGTATCTCTTTGGTCCATCTTCCAGGCAGAAAGACAGTGTCAACGTGGCGTCGTCCTCGAAGAACTCTGTAGAAAAGGCATCCCACCAAAGGCTGTCACTTTCCTGAAACAACAACAGGAATGAGGAAGTGAGGCAGACAAGCAGTGGGAAATGACAGGTGAGGAATTGAGGAAGACAGGCAATGGGAAATGACATCTGAGGAAGTGAGGCAGACAGGCAATGGGAAATGACAGGTGAGGAAGACAGGCAATGGGAAATGACAGGTGAGGAAGTGAGGAAGGCAGGCAATGGGAAATGACAGGTGAGGCAGACAGGCAGTGGGAAATGACAGGTGAGGAAGTGAGGAAGACAGGCAATGGGAAATGACATCTGAGGAAGTGAGGCAGACAGGCAATGGGAAATGAAGGGTGAGGAAGACAGGCAATGGGAAATGACAGGTGAGGAAGTGAGGCAGACAGGCAATGGGAAATGACAGGTGAGGAAGTGAGGCAGACAGGCAATGGGAAATGACAGGTGAGGAAGACAGGCAATGGGAAATGACAGGTGAGGAAGTGAGGAAGGCAGGCAATGGGAAATGACAGGTGAGGAACTGAGGAAGGCAGGTAATGGGAAATGACAGGTGAGGAAGTGAGGAAGGCAGGCAATGGGAAATGATTTCCCCCAACGGCTTACATGATCAGATATGAAGCAAATTATCACAGACACTTTCCCAAAACACAAGATACAAAAGAAGAGAGACAAAAATAATTTAATTATTTGTAAGAACGAAGAAAATTTTTCATTAATTTTAATTAAAATCATAGTTTATTATAAATATTTATTATTCTTATCATATGGTAAATGAAGAATTACAATGCCCACTATCGATGATTTCAAGTCATCAATCATTTAATTAAACACTAATTAATTAGAGAATGGTGGTAAACAGTGCAGAGATGTTTTGCTCAGTGACCCCACCTCCGCTGTGCTCCCCCAGCTTCCCCTGCCTCTGAGACTCTCCTGTGCCGTAAATCCTGAAGCGCTCTTTACATTCGCTGGTTTGGATCTGGACCAGGATCCTTACGAGCTCTCTAGCTTCTGACAGCGTGAATCTGCAGGCGTTTAGGCTGCCGTCAAACTGCACAGCAGATATCACACATCACAAACGTGTAAACATTCCTGCAGCCCACTTCAGGTTAGCCGATATTTGTAGCCTAAACCCGGTAAGTTCAATAATTAGGTGTGAATGTTCAACCAAAAACTTTTGGAAAAGACCAAAGTGTGATTTTGTTCTTCAGTGCCAACAAATGGCAGGTAATAGACACTGTATATCCTACAGTTTGACTACAGCGGGTGGCAGGACTGCACAGGCATGACCAGAGTATGTCTGGTGCTCCCAAGTCCTGGAGGGGGCAAAACTGTGGACTGTCTGTGGGTCCCCGAGGTCCCGGTTGGGAAACACTGGCCCAGTGGGTTGACTGGCATTGGTGATATTTGTACAGAGGGACGAGCCTATCAGGGAGATGTCGGTTCGGTGAGGCATACACCGATCATTGGGGATCAGCGTTTCCGTAGCTAGCCTTGGAGCGCCAGCTTTCCCAACCGTTTATGATCAGCGCTGCAGACGTGCGCACTGGCCCTTTAAGGAAGCTGCCCCCCCCGCCTGCCCGCTTACCTGTAAGACAGGGTGTGATTTAAACTAAGAAAGATATTACGAGGAAAGAAAAATCAAATGTGATGTGTGGGACTAGAAATATTTAAGAATATTGGAACACTAATATATTATGTTAGTTACTGTCAGTTTAATTAAATTCTGTCCTGCTTGACACCCCAGGCATACTGATAATAGGCAGCACAGTCATTCAGGGCCCCCCGTATCTTTCAGGCACAAAATAAACAGCTAGCGAGTAGAGATAGAAAATCATAGCTAGTTAGCTGGTTAGCAGAAAATGCTGCTTCAGCATCTTCTAAATAAGCAACAAGCTTAATATTTAGTGCAGTGAGTGTTTGTTGCCAACAGAGGGGGCTCCAAACCACAGGGGCCCCACACAAATGCATGGTTTGAGTGGCGATAAACATCAGCGCTGAATGTGAGAAGTTACCTGCGTCCCCTGCTTCCGGGCTCATCACCCAACCCCCCGACCCAACACACCCATTATGTGGGACACCCTCAGACTGTATCCCTCCACTAAGCCAAGTTAGGGTTGAAAATAATTCGAGTGCCGTTTTGCTGTTATAATTACTTTGAAAATACACAGAGAAAAATAAACAAACAAACCTCTAGCAGTTAATCTCATTAAACTTAATAAATGTAAGACGACACACAACAGACGTCCAGTTAGGCCTGAAGACACAACAAACATGACAAATATGTATATGTCTCAGCGGATTAAACAGCAGACAATAAATACATGAGCGCTATAATCTCAAAGCTAAAACAATAACGGTATAATTAGATTAAGCCAAATTCCCCTCTTGAACATTATGTGGCGGTTGGAAAATAGTCAAGATGAAAATTATAAAGAGATCTAGAGAGTGTGGTGTAAGTAAAACAGGATTTAAATCATAATCAGAATTCTATTTTGTGATTGCATGATGGTGGATTCAGCCCTGTCTCAAACAACCGTGTCACCTGACATGGAGAAGAGCTCGTGAAAAACCGCACGGCTGCTCAGTCTCTCAGCTGCACTGCTTTCTCCTGTGTAATTAAATTAAAAATGCTTCCCTGTGAAATTATTAGTAATTAATTGCAAGGTAGATCATCAGGAAACAAGCTCTTGTGGTATCTTAATTACGATTAATTGCAGTAACCCTAAAAATCCTAAGCCTAATTATAATGAGTAACGGTGGTATTTAAGGAGTGATAAATAATGGTCGCAAAGCGGGATTCGTTATGTTTGTGTAATTAAGAACATCACTGAAGTTTGTTCCTTATTACTTATTAATTACAGTGAAGCTCCTAATTTGCCACGTTTACCATTATTTATTAGTATTTACAGTATAACAACACAAGAAAAGGATCAACTTAATGTTACTCTGCCTTGTTTTGTTACTGACGCAAAACATGAAACATCTGTAATTTAAACAAAGCAGTTTCTGGGGATTTGTGATCCGCACAAACATCTCATCAAAGAGCAGGCAACAGCACAGAGAGTCACCAACTTCCGTCCAATAAAAAAGGCCCTTACAACGTCCGCGGCGTTGGACATGAACTACGGTGCCAGTGACTGGAGCCCCCGGGCCCCTGAAGAAACCCAGACCTGCAACCAAGCACGTCTAATGGCAGAGAGCTCAGAAACAGCAGGAGGGAAGCTCCGCACAAGCCGAAGGATTCGCAGAGTCAATTAACAAAGTTGCTCTTTTTATCCACTTACAGATGCCTCAAGGATTTATTGAAAAATGCCGCACGACTGTTAAGAAATCACATTTGCGGTTGTTTTTTTTTGGGGGGGGGGGTGTTGTGTTCCTGGATGTCCCCTCCCCCTGGCAGCCTGGCCACTGTACTGAAGTCTGGCCGACCTTTCTCGCTGTTGGCGCGGACCCAGAACACACCGCAATCTGCCTTTGAATAATCCCACAATGCCATCACGGAGACCCGATTGTCTCCGTCTGATTGCCATGCAACCAAATACGCAACTCTACACCTGTCTTACTAGCCTGTCAATTACGATCATTGTATTCCATCCATCCATCCATCCATCCATCCACCCACCTCTGTTTTGCTCTTCAGGACTGTGCTTGCTCCAGTACTGCTTACACCAGTAGCTGGGCATTCACTGGAAGCCCGGCCTGAATGCACTTATGCCTAGTTCACTCCTTAAAAACTGTGTAACGTAATCTTTGCCTCACGTGTACATCGCTTTGACCAAAAGCATCTGCTAAATGAAGTAACATAAATGACCGTGGGGACAGCAGGTGGGCCAATGGAAGCCAATAGGAGGGGTGTCTGCCCTGAGGCCACCGCCCACTGGGCCAATGGAAGCCAATAGGAGGGGTGTCTGCCCTGAGGCCACCGCCCACTGGGCCAATGGAAGCCAATAGGAGG
>JAODLD010000016.1:4212252-4223156 GCA_026781065.1 Mormyrops boulengeri
CAAGACAAAGACAGACACACACCCCAAAATACCCGCAACCCCCCCCCCCCTGCCTTCCATCCCCCTCTGGTCAGTTAATAAGCACGAGTTTGCCTGAGCCAAGCAGTCTGGAGAACTCGTGGAGCAATCTCCCCCGGGAATTGGTTAGTGCAAAACGCTGGCCCACAGAGAGAGTGGAATTTTACCCACACGGCTTGCAGCCGGCCAATCAGGAGGATGCCGACGTTCCGCCGAGAGCTTTAGGTTTAGGAAAAGGCTCGGGCCCCGTCTGTGTGCTTACAGACAGGGCGGGGTGATCTCTAACCGGATTGGTCATGTGACTCAAATGACGACCTGCAAATCCTGAAATTATCTTACTTTGCTCGGTGTCGGGGTCAAACACTCCATGAGAAATTTGGTAAATATTAAGAAAATTAATCTGGTACTGACTAAAAAGGTTTGCTTTTTGGTTCAGGTGAAATTTTATTACGAAATAATACAAATGGGTATTAAGGCTGTGGGAGGGATGTTTACCATTTTTATATCAGTGGAAACTAAAAGTGCATAGAAATGGGAAATTTGCCAGGGCAGGAAACCAGAAAGTAAAACCAAAATGGCCCAAAATGCAAAATTTAATCCAAAGCACATTTAAGTGCTGGTCTATAGTACCGTATGTAAAGCCAGCAGTACGAAAATCACAGAAATGAAAGGCATCGTGCGCAAGCCAGCTGCTATTTGGGGCAGGAGATCATGTTCCCTAGTTACTGATGGCAGTGAAGCTAAATATCTCGGAAAACACACGTGGAAGGGATGACTGCTGTGCGGCGGTAACCGGACTGCGCGTCAGCTCCTCTCAGCCGCTCAAATCATTTCCGAGGGGCCAGAGACATACAGGATGGTCTATCTAAAGGTGAGGATCTCAAAATATACAGGTGATGTCCACTTAACAGGAGGGTAAATGGTGGTTTGGAGAAGCGGATTTCCCGTCTTTGAGACATGCAGCTTGCCAGGGTCATGGAGGAAGAAGAGAAGAGGGGCGGCCTGGAGTGCCCTGGGGCTGGTGAGCCCCTCCCCAGGCCCGCCACAGTGCATCATTGCTGATGGTGACTCACGACAGCACAACATCGCGATTTTACTCTCGTTTATCAACTGGCATCACTAACTAGCTAGTGACTAACATTTGGGGAAAAAAGAACAATTAGAGCAATACGGAAGGAACTGTAATGCAGCATATCACCGAATTACGGAACTGTAATGCAGCATATCACCGAATTACGGAACTGTAATGCAGCATATCACCGAACAGACGGACAGGCTTCTGAAACCAAAGCTGGGCTTCCAGAGACCCCATGAGCCCGCTGCTGTTACTCCTGGATGAGGTATCGCACCAACAGCCAAATGAGTGCAACAGGAGAAAGAGGGTTCTGTTCCCAGGTTTGGTGTTTCTGTGTGCCTTTGCATGAAGACTGGGACGTCAGCGTGTTTACAGCGACCCAGCAGACCCAGGTGATACCAAATGCCCAGGGGCACCGCACAGGGGAAGACGATGATTCCAAAAATTTGGAACAAAATTGGTTTGGTTTGGGCTGGGGGCCAATATGATTTCCTTACATGGGGCCTAAAATCTCTAGTGGTGCCTTTACAAAGGCAGACAAAAAGGATGTGCATGATTATGCGGCCTCGGCCCTTCTGTTCATCTGGTGCTTCAGTAATAATGCAATAGGGTACAACTGAAGGACTACCCCCAATGTTATCTTATCTTATCTTATCTTATCTTATCTTAACTCTGTAGTGAGATTAGATGAACTTTATTGATCCCAGAGGAAAGTTCATATTCATCCAACCTCGATGACTAAGAGGACAGGAATGTGCTCTGTGTTTAGACCCCTGTGCCTATGATCAGGAGGTTATTGGTTTGAACCCCATTATCAGCAGAGTAGCCACATCTCTATTGTGCCCTTGAGCAAGACCCTTAACCCCCCAAAAATGCAGCAGTGGGATAAACGGCTGACCCTGTACTCAGATCCCAATCCTTGCTCTCACCTGTATGTGTGCATGCAGAGGGCATGACGGGATATGTAAACACTACAAAAATCATTGTGCTTTTGTACAACTGGTCAATAAAACTCAATTTCCAACTCATCCTGCCGCACATCCTCAGACTGCAGCAGGAAACCCAGACAACTCGGGGAAAGCATATAAACCCAACACACACAGAGCCCCCCAAACACACAGAGAGCCCCCCAGACATGAACCGAGCCCCCCAAACACACACAGAGCCCCCCAAACATGCACAAAGCCCCCGCAAACATGCACATAGCCCCCCCCAAACATGAACAGAGCCCCCCAAACATGCACAACCCCCCCCCCCAAACATGTACAGAGCCCCCCAGACCTGGAAGAGTGTGGTGGGAGAATGACTCACTTGCTGCTGTACTAACCATCCTGGAAGCACGTTCATAGTAATTCCCCTTTTAAATAGTACCTTAAATTCACACAAGACCACCAGCTGAATTTTCAGGCAGATGTTGAAGGGAAGAAAATGATCTTTATTCTCATTGCCACGTGTGTTCAGTCAGACTATGATACCTGCTCCAGCCCACACAGTCCCTGCATCTGTCATCATCTGTAAGCTTCGCGTTTACACGCGGCACTCACAGGACCATCGCCCGCTGTTTGTTTGTATTAGGGGGTAAATACGTGCTTTGGGGGGCTACAGAGACACCTCAAAAGAGAAACTGCTGGCGGCTTTAACGCCGTGATGAAAGGGAGGCTGCAAGACATCTCCCCAAAGCGGCAGATCTCCGGTAGGCTGAGCTCAGTCTGCACAGGGACAGAGAGGGCAGCGGCACACCGATCAGCCGGCACCGCATCGGTATAAATGTGATTATTTATGGAGGTTATAAAAGTGACAGAGATGAGGGCAGACAGGATGCACCGAAGGGCTTTCAGATTGTAAACGACCATCTGATGTCCCTTATGCGACCTTATTTAAGGCTCCAAACTTTCATTCGCTTATGCTTGTCGATGCATTTCATCTTTCCCTTTAAACACGGAGGCCCGCTTTCCGGTGTCTGCTTTGCACCATGGTGCAAGCTGCTAGGAGCACACCATATTGCGTGATGGTTTATTTAAAAAATGTCATGCAGGGTCCCTTTGACAAAATCCAGAAAAATCCGCTTCTCTAAACCACCATTGTGTAATAAAAAAAACAGGAAGCGGCACAAGAAAGAGAAGTCAGGGGCTGCCTGGTGAGTCAGAAAGTATAGAAAGTGAAAAGTGAAATGCGGCCCCGTGCAGAGAGCGCGCGCCAGCGATCCCCGAAGGATGCCACCCTGCCCCGCTTATGCGTACCGAAAGACACCTCTTCGATTTCTGCTCGTAAAATCCCAACACCATAAAAGTTGAGGCCATATATAACCGCTCCTCCCCCAGTCCTGCTTGTCCCCTCCCCCATGCCCACTCTACATATGTTTTGAGGTATGAGCCAGAAGATCCAGAGCAAATAGCTCCGCTCACCAGGGACGGCAGCGTCTCAGGTGGGGCGAGACCCCACAAAATGCATGATGAATTTGTTACTACAGTAGCATGGTGGCACAGTGCAGACAAAATGGATTATTTACATATAATAGCTTTCAGTTTTAACAAACTGCACTTATATGCAAACATACACGATACACCTATAGTATTATATAGGGGCGGAGTGCTAGGACACTGATCGGAAGGTTGCGGGGTCAAATCCCACGGTCAGCAGAGTGATGTCACTATTGGGCCCCTGAGCGAGGCCCTTTTGATCTTGGGACATTAAAAAGTTAATGTATTACTCGGTGGGTAACAAATCTTAATTATAAAAAAATACCATAAAATACAATATAAATGAACAAATTAAGCCAGAGATATAGTACAAAGGCCAGATGTCAGATAGTTCAGTTATTAAGTCTTAAGATTAATCACAAGATTAATCATTAATCATAAGATTAATCTTAATAATAACTCTTTATTTTATCAACAAAATACACTGTTCAGTTTCTTTTTCTATCAAAATTGAATTTAATTTAATACCTATTAAAACAATGGCTTTTAAACTCTGCTAAGTTCTGCCTTCAGGAGTTGGGTGGACATCAAAATCACTAAAGGGTGCAAAATCAATGGAGGGGAAAGATGAGTCAAAGCATGTGGTCTTGTTCTGTGTTGGTGTACAGCCGACACTAGAGATGGTGATGTGGAGGATGATGAGCACCAGCCTGTTCAAACTGGGGGTGGGATGTGGGGCCTTTAGCTGCTAGTGACATCATAACGAACGTGTGAATTTCCAGGTCACCTTAACACATCCCCTTTTACAGGAAGCCCGAACACCTCGCTGACATGATTTCTCACGCATCATAATGAACGTGTGAATCTCCAGGTCACCTTAACACATCCCCTTTTACAGGAAGCCCGAACACCTCGCTGACATGATTCCTCACGCATCATAATGAACGTGTGAATCTCCAGGTCACCTTAACGCATCCTCTTTTACAGTAAGCCCAGACACCTCGCTAACATGATTCCTCACACATCATAATGAATGTGTGAATCTCCAGGTCACCTTAACGCATCCCCTTTTACAGGAAGCCTGAACACCTCGCTGACATGATTCCTCACGCATCATAATGAACGTGTGAATCTCCAGGTCACCTTAACACATCCCCTTTTACAGGAAGCCTGAACACCACGCTGACATGATTCCTCATGCATCATAATGAATGTGTGAATCTCCAGGTCACCTTAACGCGTCATCTTTTACAGGAAGGCCAAACACCTCGCTAACATGATTCCTCACGCATCATAATGAATGTGTGAATCTCTAGGTCACCTAACGCATCCCCCTTCACAGGAAGGCTGAACACCTCGCTAACACGATTCCTCTCTCTCCCTGTAGACTTTTCCAGAATATTAAACCAGATTACACTGCTCCTGCTTGTATGCTCAGATGGCCCATTCCGGGCCAGATCTCATGCATGGCTCTTCTCTTCATGAGCCCAAAACTTGGTTAATATTCCATCGGAAAGGCTGAGGGAGACAACAAAAGGGGTTAGGCTGTGACCCCCCCGACTCCCCACAGAGGTGCAAATAGACCCACGCGAGCCGCCGGGCCGCTTTCTTTGGCTAATGAGGCCTGGGCAGACGACGGCCCCCGGAGAAAGCTCTCCCCCCACAGGAGTCACACTTCACAAGCCGCCGCTCCCACCTCACATCACACCCCCAGCCCCCCCACCGCAGGCACCGAGGCCTCTTTATCGAAGAGCAATTCCTGTCTCTGGTCGCGCTCATTACAATTTTAAACTTTTCCTGCTTGTATACTATTCCATAAAGCACAGAACTGCCCTCATGTCAGCAGTACCAGATGCCCGATCCTTAACTAGCTTTTCATGAAACATGATCCCCAAAAATAACACGACGCAAAGGCTGTAATGCGGAGCTTAACGTGGTCGCTGCAGTGATAATAGAATATGAAAACTCTCCATGTGGCACTGAAATGAGCCGATGTTAGCTCAAGCTCACTCACAACTTGTTTCCTGCCCACCTGTTATTTCCACAAAGTCCATGAGTTCTGACGCGTTGAAGACTTTGTCATATGCACAATAAACAGCAAGGTACAGCAAACAATGAAAATCTGACTCTTCATTTTCTTCCGGACAATGATAAATGCAAATTAAACACAAAACATATGCATCTCTAATGCTAAGCAAGTCAGCGAAGGACTATTAAACTTTGAATACTCCATGTAATTCTGCAAATCACATCCTTATCCCTTTGAGCCGAAAAAAACACCATGGTGATTTCCGGGGCCCAACATTCCCTTGATGCGAACAATTTCCAGGTAGATGGCACACGGTGCTTTTTCCCTCCAAAGATTTAATTTTAAGATTCAGCAATTAGCCTTCCGCCAATAGCTGTTGCCATCATCAATCTTTTTGCATTTAAATGAGCCGTTACACGGGCGATCCTGCGTTGAGCGCTGGATCCCGCCCCGTATGATTAATGCTTTTATTACATGCGGCCCTGTGTGTGAGAGGATGTCTGCATTTTCATTTGGCTCAGAATCATATATGGGACTCTCACCTGCCTGATTAAGCCGTATCTCTCCAATCACCACAGATACACAAATGCAATTTTGCTGACAATAAATGCTTTAAACGATTATAAAATATTTATTTATTTATTTGTGCCTGTAGAGGGAGAGAATTATTTAAGGAGGAAAAAACACACTGATTGCCCGTTTTACAGTGGTAATGTATTCATGGAGGGAAGAAAATCATTTATTTTACCTTGTAGAAATGACAAGGTCCCTGGACATTTGTCTTTCATGAATGCTAATTACCCCGCCTCCCGGAGCTGTGTGTCGGCCTGATGCAGGGAATCAGCCTTAGCGCAATTCATATTCAAATCTGCACAGATCTTCTTAGCCTCCTGTTGGTTCGCTTGGCATTTTTAGCTCACCTGCATTCTGTGCTAACAGTCATTTGCTCACCACATCGGTAATGTTAGCAACGCCGCCCGTAGGATAAAGGTCCTAGCGATGGACAGAACTTGGTCTGAATAGTGAGTATGTCATTCACTTAATTCCTCCACAATGCAGAGGTGACCATCTGCCCTCTTGTGTTAACATCTGCAGCGTGTTAATATGGGTGCCCTTTTACACGGAATAACCTGATTGGTCAGCTGTTAATTAGTGCCTACCACTGACTGCTATTGTGTATAACACAATACGCTTTCAAACAGCATACGGTGGGTTTTCCTAGCAGGAGCGACTTTTGTGTATTTAGTACAAAAATGCTTGCACTGCCAGGTATCGCACTAACCACCTTTTGTAGGCTTTTCCTTAAGTAAGAGAGCAGTTGTATGCAGTAGACACTGTTGCTTTAAAAAGGGCCCATTTATCTCCGTATTGTAGTTCATCCATCCATCCATCCATCCATCCCTCTGTACCTACATGTCCTCTGCAGGGTCGCGGCGGTCCATTTTCACGGAATTCTACAGTTCAGCCTTACCCAGAAACACCACAACAGCTTAACTGCGTCTTGGGCTTGGCCGAGAGCACGGGATACGGCTTGGATTGTAGCCCTGTCAGTTTCGTTATGTCTCTGCTGTTTTCGTCTTTTCTTGCGTGCCTGACGTCTCAGGATCAGGTGCAGACACTGGACACAACCAGCTCGAGGGAGCGATTTTTACGCAAAGACAGTATCTTACTGCTCACTCTGTGAACTGAGCTCAAGTTTGAAATAGATTCACAATCTAAAATACCTGTTTACATCCCTGCCTAATTGTGATCTCCTCAGTCTGCAAAGGATTACATCAGCAAGTCTGAGAGGTTTAATATCACACATGGCCTTTGGTGAAAAGCACATTTTAATCCAATAAAATACAGGTCACAGGCCTAATAGCCAGAATGTAATGGTAAGGAGCCTCAAGTCAACATGAATAATACTCTTCATCTCTTGCTGACCTTCTTTCTGGGTTGTGGGGCTTTTGAGATAAAGTCAGTCAAACTGGTAGCATGGATTTAATGTAAGAACCCCCCCCCCAACTTGGGTCACATTTGGGAACAGACGTTGTCCTTCTGAGTTTTTCTGTTCCATGGGGGGTGTGACTTAATAGTTTCCTTTTTGGAAGACCTACATATTGTATCCATTGACTTATGGATTACGATATGTAAATGGGACACTCTCCCTTTACAATTAAAGACTAATCACAATGTAATAAAGTAATGGAATTTTATTTGCAATGATTTCCTTGAGTTTTGTCAGTAGAACTGCCAGCTAAAGATTTTTTTTTTCATGTTTCATATAGAAGAAATAATTAGGTTTGGGCATAGCTGATATCATTTGGTTTACACAGTAAAAGGAAAATTGATGATGGACTGGAGATTGAAAGACTTACTCTGTTTAGAGAGAAGCTACGCGGTAATCTCAGTGAAAATGAGGAGCGCCATTCGCTTGGCGTACAATGTCTCAGAAAAGACAGCTGTCATAATGTGGCTTCTAAACAGTCAAATCAAATGTTCTGCTACAACTTCTTCCTGAAACTAGACCCCCGAAAAATGTGTATCAACAGGTGTGGATGAAATGACAAAATGAGTCGCACCGCTGCCGTTTGCGTAACACCAACATGGCCGCCACTACTTTCTGTATAGGATGAGTGAGACATCTCATTGGCCAGCATGTTGTACTTAACTCACATTAGTATAACATTATAGTGCAACTATATACACGCACCATTGTAATTTACAAAAATAATACATTAATAACTGGGACAAACTTAAACGAAGATTATCATAAACAAGCATAACTAACCCAATCAGCCCCTGAGGATCATAGGAGCCCAAACATGAAGCAATTCCTACGCTGTCATTCCAGAGCATGCGGTGCTGCCCACGTGTGCTAGACTGTAGCAGCCGCTACAAATGGATGGATGGATGGATGGATGGAAGCACAGAAATGACATTTATGCTGTTTATATTGTCAGTTTCAGCGCCAAACTCAAGCTCAGATTGGTCTTGTTTTTGACGGACGCTCATGGAGGTCTCATTGTCGGAAGCTATCTTTGTGTCTCAGCTAAACTCCCAAAGACCGATTCGTACAAATTCATTTCTATATGTGTATTTCATACATACATCCCCATTCAGCTGATGAACCCATCAGCCCAGAAGAGGCAAACCGCAGGAATGTTTTATAAGGCTAATCGCATAGGACCCAGTGACCCACAGACATCAGTCAGGAGCTCCGTCATCCCAAGCACCGATCCCCCCTCAGTCGATAAACACACATGCCCTGCTCTGAACCCTTATCTTGTCCTGGGGGGGCCACAGTACTTGCTGATTTTCCCGTTTTCCTGCAAACAAGTACTAATAAAATTTTGATATATTTTGGAAATAATTACTTTAATCTATCGCACAAGAGCCTCAGTAGAATTTTTAAAAGGACCAGACTTAGGGAACTTACTCTAAATCAGGTTTTAGTATTTAAAATGCGTGACGCGCATATCGTTAAATGTGTGTATATTTATCTGGATGAGATAAACAACGGTGATAACTGATGTCAGTTAAAATATACCTCTTTTGAATATATGTTTTATTATTTATAAATGTAGCATAATGCTGCTTCAGTTTATTCAGGTCTTGCATGTGCCAGAGGTTTCAGGTACACACATGCTGCGTGAGGCTGTCGCAAAAGATGCAAGATCTTTAACGCTTTTATGCTTGTGACATTCCTGGGAATTAATCTTGTTCTTTTTTATGTTGTCATTTAGCGGGATTTTTACCAGCCTAGCACAGTAAGCACACAGAGTAACTTTATTTTCGCAAAAAAAAAAAATGATTAGGATGAAATAATGAGGTCACCAAGTTTGGTTGCCATGGCAGCACCACATCCAGTACCACAGGATGAAATACAAGTGTGGAATCTTTGTTTCTGGGGAGCAGTGTGAGGGATTTCAGCTCAGCCTGCCTGCAGGTGTTGTCCACCTTAACAGCTTGTTATGAAGAGAATGGCAGCTAGTTAAAAACCGACGGCTTCATTTAGAGAATCTGTGCATACACAATAATTTGTGAAATAATTCAAACATACACACACATAAATAAAAGTGCATATCACCAGTTGAGGTGAGGGGTCCACCGCTTACAGCTGGACGCTTGGTTTGGTTCCTGCTCTAGAGCTGCATGCATGCGTGCATGTGTGTGTGTGTGCGTGCATGTGCGTGTGTGTGCACATGTGTGTGCGTGCGTGTGTGCGGTTGGTGGTGGGCTTTAGGTGGACAGGGTTCCCTGAATGGAGGATGTCCTCTCTAGCGTCCACCATACCCCGTGTCCTCTGGAATACCCCCCAGGACCGCTGTGTCCCTGCCCAGGAACAGCTAACGCCACCACATTATATTGCACACGCGCCTCTAAAACCATCGGCTCAGGTACCAGCCATAACTGGGACATGAGTACAGGGCTGCCTCTTTTAAATCTTATACTGTTACCTATGCGACGCTGATAAATTCAATATATGATTGCTCTACCGGACTTTATTTCATTCTTCCTCTATTTACATATAAGAAATACTTTCTGCAGAATTGGTGGAGAAAACAAAAAGAGTTTTATTGTACAAGTAAAATAACAATGAAAATATTCTATGAAAATAATTCCACTCTGTTTCCACCATTACCCTTGCACATGACAGATCCTCCATTTTTGGACAGTGACAGGAAAGTGGCATGGAAAAGGGAACTGAACCCACAACCACCCGAGGCGCTAGGCTGCAGTGTCACCCATTTGGATGACCACCCACTGAAATGAATGAGCACTGGAGAACGTGCTGAAGGAGCCTTCTCAGTGCATTGAAGTACAGCCCTGGTCGACTTACGGAAGGCTCCCCTTCCTAGCGGGGAGAGACCGGGTTTAACCGACCGGACAGTCACATGATCACGGTCTGAGAGCTCATCTCAAGGGGGAAAATTCACACAGGCTCAGTTCGAAAGCCTGACTGACACTTTAATGCCATTTACTATATGCTTCCTCTGTAGTTTAAACACTTATCAGCAAGTTATGCTGTAAACCAAAGGATATTGAAGAGCAGTATTTGGGAAATGCTCTTTTATGACCAAACTTCAATCTTTCTCGGATAATGCGCTCTGTGGAATTGCGGGTGATGCCAAGCGAAATATTAAATTTTCTCTCAATCAAAAAAAGGTCTGCTTAAAGTCACACAGCTACCAAAGACTCAGCACTTATTAATACTCTGCACAGACACAACATTTACCAAAATGCCAACATCTGTTCAACTGGAGTATTTTTAATTTTAGGTTTGCAAAATATCAAATATCTGCGGCGCGCGGGGTCGGGGGGGGGGCGGTGCGGGGGGGGGGGGGGCGGGGGGGGGGGGGGGGGGGGGGGGGGGGGG
>JAODLD010000016.1:4229142-4247628 GCA_026781065.1 Mormyrops boulengeri
ATTCAGTTTGGAGTTCAGGAGATTGTCTTGACCAGGACCACACCCCTAAATGCATTGAAGCAACTGCCATGTGATTGCTTGCTTAGATAATTGCATTAATGAGAAATTGAACAGGTGTTCCTAATAATCCTTTAGGCGAGTGTATGTCTCCTTTTTTAGGGTAACTTCAAATTTGGATAAGTGGTGACTTGGATAAGTAAATTACACAAATGTTACTTATCCGATTTTCTCTCTGACATGTGGGATGAGACGCAATACTAAGAAAACTGAAAGTCTCCCACTGCTGCCCCCTGTTGGAGCTATCATGCATTACAGTTTCACAGGATTAGCAGCATATCTACCGTACGCTTCCATTTCGTTGCATATTAAGGCAAACAATATGTATCACATTAAAGACACACATTTTAAATGTATGTTAAAATATTAACACTGAAATCATGTTGTGTTGAATGATGGTATGATATGCATGAAAAATGATTGAATATTTCCATTACTGTCTGTGTTTTAATGAGCAATCGAGCTGGGTGGATGGTTTTGGGTCCATTCATATGGCTCCGATCAAATGGCACCAGTGATATATTAAATCCTGTATTGTTATAAAACCATTACATTTAAATTTCAAGCATTAAATCGTATTTATAAAAGAATGGTTCCCAGTGACATTCCTGTTATCCCGGAGCGTTTTTATGGGATGTTGGGGGATTGCTAGAGTTGGTCCTGGTCATGATATTCAGAGATTTTCAGGAACTGGAACTGAGTCACCGGTGACTTACCTGTTGTTGGGATCCAGTCATCTGAAATCTGAAAAAAATAAATAAATAAGATTAACATCCCAAAGGAGGCTCACATTTTGAATATCTCTGTCCTCATACATTCACACTGCAGTCAGTTTCTGGTGTTGATATTCTGACATGGCTGTCAGGTTCGGTTTTCTGTTAATAAAAAGGATGCATGCAGAAGGAGCGTCATTAAACAGCCCTAACGGCTAACGATCCACATAGATTTTAATACCGACATAGAATTCTTATCGGGTGAAATATATTTTTCTGATTTTGAGCCTGTCTGTCGCTTTCCAAATGACTGACTATAAATTTAAACATAATCTAACTCCTAAGGGTATATCTACATTGAATAACATCAATTCCTCTGGAAGACATGCCACCAACTGTCTAGATATCAACTGCAATTCACAATGATTATAAATGCAGGAAAACACTGAAGTCATGCGATGCGAAGAAGACTGAAATAGTGAATGGATCATCACAATAGATGCGGTGTTATATAAAGCAAAATATATAAAGGAAAAAATGAGAAAAATGACTGTAGATGTTCCCAATTTGGTTTCCAGTTTGAGGTTGATCACTGTGTAATCTGTTCTTTTTCCTCCAGATTAAAGTAAATGAATCAGACATGCACGGTGCTGATTGAATTCCAGCTACATTCCTAATTTCTTTTTCAACAGTTTTTTTTTTGCCTGTATGTTTGCACTGCTAAGAAAGAATAAAACACTTTGAACTATTTTGGCTCATAATGTACAGTATTCAATGCATATACTGCAGATTACTTATGATCTCTGAATGGTTTAATTATTAATATGTCATACAAATTAAGTAACAGAAGTTATCAGCTGCCCAAGATCAGCCAAGACTGGACATAAGAAGGTTCTGGAAGCGATAGATTTTTTTTTTTTTAACCCAAACTTCTTAATCATTCCATCTTTACTACCATTTGACTCTTAAACGAACCCCAGGGGTTAACTTTGACCATACCGATGAAGGATATAACTGAATTGCTAAAATTCTTCCTAAAACCATGCTTTATTCTTAGAGCTTAGAAGACAGACTGTCATTTATGAACCGAAACATTATATGCTACAAAACTCTATAGTGTCTACATTTGTAAACACTATTACGACTTGTACATAATATGTATTCTTTTAAATCTCATTTAATATTTTTTTTTAATCTATATGCAAAATCGTCATCTGTCTTGTTAGATTTTTGGCATTACGTAGAAGCGAAATACTGCCATCGTCTGGCAAAGCGTAGAATTGCGTTATTTATTTAAGACAAATGGGCAAAAGATCAGGAGCCCGCAAAGACCCATTGAAACAGCAGTGAATGAAGTTGGACATTTCAGAGTAACAAAGGCAGAGCTCACGATGGAAGCTGCTACCTAAACTGATACCTCTTGTGTCACAATGCTGACAGAATAATCACAACGAGCACATCAAGCGGACTCTCACGTAGCCACATTAAGTTCCAGAGGAGTCTAGGGCACGAAATTCATGTCTGGCATCAATTTTCGGTTATTTGATGTCTCGAAGGTAATGCTGCAAATTCAAAAGTGAAACACTTATAATAAAAAATAGCGTCAGTGGTGATGTTAAAAATCGCGCGCACATTTCACCGAATGTACACGTGCATACGGGGATGATGCAATACTGTGGTATCTGAATGAAATATGTATTAGAGTTCAGTGTTTAATTTATCACGTGCTGTAGCGTGAAGTAAATGAAAATCAAACTTTCCTTTTTAACCCTGCGTTACAGCTGAACGATAGCGTAATGGAAAACACAGATAGTTAACGCATAGAAACAATCTTGTTCATTTCTAATATTCTGATTATTAATCTGAAAATCTATTTGCATAATTAGAAAATAGCTTAAGCATAGTATAGGCCAACACCATTCTTTAAAGACTTTATCTTTTAATGAGTAAACGTCTACTTTGAGAATGTAATTGGATTTCATTTTGGTTAAAGTGCAGCCGAAATGCGCAACGGACGTGTTTCGCTTTAAAAATAAAAAAAATTGTAAAAATTCACTTTAAATGAAAATGCTAAAAAGTGAAACAATGAAGAAACACCCATAATAAGGGTGTTATTAGGAACACTAACCATAATAAGGCTACATAAACATGATTTCTAATTGCATTTAAGATTTTACACCGTACATGTACAGACAGGCAGGCTCTGAGAATTAAATGTAAACAGACAAGCAAATATTACGCTGTAAAAAATTCCATGCAAAGGATAAATTAACACGTTAACATCTAATTTGCATAGTATGAATATTGTTTTTGGCGAGTTACACTTTAGTGCAAACTGGCAACGAGTCACATAAAATATCGAAAAGCATTAAGAAAACGGCGCTGCCGCAAGGAGAGGCGGTGGTTACTGTGACTCAAACCACGCATTTGCCTGGGGCCCGTGAGGTTTAGGCCCCCTGTTGGCCACAAACAGTCACTTCACTAAATAATAAATTAGCCTGCTTATTATGTAGGAGATGCTGATGCAGCCTCTTCTGCTATCCATCTAGCTAGCTACGATCTTCTGACTCTACTCACTAGCTATTTATTTAGCTTTTGAAACTTTTGAGGGGGTGGTGACTTTTTGAATGGGGCCCTAGGGAGATTTCTAACTAAAACCTTACTGGTCCAGCTGCCAAGAGCAGCCTGATATAATTCTTTTAGAAAGGAATGGAACCTGAACTGACCCAGGCAGAAAAAAGCCTGAAATGTCAAGTCAACTGAGATAAGAACAATAATGGAAAATATATTGAAATAAAAATGCAGACAGCTGTGAAAAGACCAAGGTAAAGTTTTGTCTAATTGCAGAGATAAATATGGCTTTAAAATGTAATTCATTTTTTAAAAGTTTTACTTAGACAAAAATCTGATTGGTCCCAGCTCCTCTAGTTGCTTGGACCCGCCTCCTTTATAATCTGATTGGTTATCTCTCTGAACCAGTCATTTTTCCTTTGTCCCTCAGGACATTTTTGTGTAAGTAAAACTCCCATGGTCTTAAAATACAGCATACAGACCTTGATTGCTGTCTTTAAAACATTGATCAAGAGCACCATTTAACATTTATTGGTTAATAAAATGTCTCCTGGCAAAATTGTGCCAAACAAAAGGGCTCCCTTACAAAGAGACACACATTTCCCCTGGTTTTAGTTTTTGGGAGCTTCCCACTTTTTTCAGTTAAACGGTCATGAAATGATTCAGGCAGTGAAAAGGGCGTAACGAGGACCCCATGCGGCGACTCTGCTGCGGGGGGATTCCTGAGTGTCTGGGTGACAGACATGTCATTGTTGCCAGTGAGTCACCAGGACCAGGCAGAAGTCACTCACAGTCTTCACGCAGAGTAGTGGGGGGGCATCAAGTGTCCTTAATCCCTCCTCCTGCAGTGAACCTCAGAAGCCTCTCGCTGGAATGAAAAAGCAGGACGTATCACTAAGAATATGGGGAGAGAACTCAAACTGAACAGGCTGTAAGCTAAATGAACTCAGTTGATTTTCATTCCATATCCAACTTAATGTAACGATGCTTCATTTGTCATTCGAACAAGCGTGAGTACAAGTGTACTGGACTGTGTTTTTTTCACATATCCCATACATATGGGATTCGAACCAGCGACATTCTGAACCCCCAAGTAGCATTATGTTTGGTTTTGTTGTGTGGACATAAACCAGTCTCACAAACAAAGAAAGTCCAAATGAATCCCAAAGCAGTGTCGTTAATCAGGAAGCAAACTCCTGACCTTCAGGTGCTTGGCTATTGTGACCCGAGACGCTTTGCATCCACAGCAGGTCTGCAAGTGGGTCATCCAGATTTTGGTGCCTGGTATCAACACTTGTGCTTCCTGGTCATCCTTGCCAACTGCTGGCAGGAACCAGGAAATTTATTTGGGTATATTTAACATTTTTATTCGGCATATACATATGGTTAGCAACACGCACTTTATTTGAGAACGCCAGGTCAGACAATCCCATAGGCAACTGAGGCTGAGGGTCCAGGGCTTAAATCACTCTTATGACTATGGGATTTGAACCAACAACCTTGAAATTAGAAGCACAGCAACCCACTGAGCCTGGGCAAACATTGAGCTCAGGTTAAGCTACTGCCCTCGCTGAGGGTAAAAGAGGCCCAGTTTGGTGAAGCGGTGGCGTGAGATACACTCCCTTTGGGGGTGCTGCGGCGTGAGACGCACTCCCTTTGGGGGTGCTGCGGCGTGAGACGCACTCCCTTTGGGGGTGCTGTCTGCACACAGGGAGTAGAGAGGACTGTAAGTCTGCCGGGTCTGGAACGCTGCAGTAGCTTGTGCACCGTGCTGGGAAGCTGCTTTTCCTAAAAGGCTCTTTTGTCCACAATTCTTTTGCTGTCTGAAAAACAAGGTCCTTCAGTTTGATTAGCGGTTCTGGGCGCCAACCCTGTCCAGGCTTTAACCCCAAGCTTGCCGCCAGTGCATGCTCCTTACCTTGTCGCATCGTTACTACGGGGCATCAAACTCAATCCCTCCAGCCCAGGCTCCTGCCAAACCGAGTACAGTGTCTGCCGCCTTCTCCCCAAGTAATGAAGAGATATCTGCTATCACCTGCAGGGTGGCAGATGGCAGCCTTTTCAGTGTCAGTTACTCTGTCCTCTGTAAAGACCACATTGGCTTGGTATCCATTTCTCACAAAATGGTCTATGGTACTTAATCATATCATTAAACACACACACAAAACCATAATCAGCCATTTTATCACCGTAATTATCGACGTTATCACGATTATCGGTTAATGTCAGTGTAGTAATTATGTTGAATATGTCGCATATTCGGTTGCTGTTTAAATACAGCACTTAAGTATAAGATGTATAATTGATAAGTGTCTCTGGCCAGCGATACTCTCTTTATATCAATCCAAAACAAAATTAATCAAACCGTATCCATGTGAGTAACAATTAAGTTAACAACCAAACCCAGCGACCAGACTGGCGAACCTGCTCCGCCAAAAACTCGGTCCAGCTTACACGCACAGCAGCGTCGCCTTTACCTTGGATGCTGCCCGCCGAAACCGCATGTACTAAACGCATCATACGGCAGGAGTATTTCATACAGATACCGAAGCGAAAACTGTATGATAATATAAAACAGCAAATTTTTCAGAGAATATGTGCATATTGAGAGCCAAGAGCTTTCGATCCACCAGCTTCTGCTCCACCGTCACCATATCTGCCGGCTGAGGGTTTAACTCTGACCGAACTAGTCTGTGTCCGTGACCGATAGCTAACCTATGGCTGAGACTAGTGATTTTTATGGTTTCTTTTGGTTCTTGGGCTGTATAACCAACAGGCCCGTCGGTGGGCTGAATATCACTCATTAATGTGCGAAGTTTATTTTGCTTTACAGTTAATAAGCCCAATATCCACCTGCCTTTAGACATACATTAATCACGAAATTTACAGAAAAAAAAGTTGACTACTTGTAGTACATAACATATAGTTTCATCTAAGCGTACATTTTGTTACCGGATAAACTTGAGTAAGCATTAATTAAGCACAAATAAAAAGCGTCTCCTCTCTGTGCTGGAGAAGTACCGTTTCTCTGCATAAATGTTGGTGGCGATCACTTTGTCTTTTTCTGTGACGTGCTAAATAGCAGATCTAGAGCAGTGGTTGTGTAACGTATCTGACCTGTTAATGTAGCTCTCAAGCTCTTCACACCGGAATGACAGCAACACCGCAATTTTAACCCGATCTCAAGGATGGAAGCAAGCGCCAGTATTATGGTTTTCATTTGTCAGCCCAACGAGGGAAGCTTCTCTTTCAATCACAGGTCTTTTATGTTTTTTGTAGGTATTAACACACATAAAATTGTACGAAGATAAATAACCGCAGAGGTTAAATTGCCATTAAGTGGACTATAGTTAATATGACGGATAGCACTTAAATGAATCACAAATGCTAGCTAAATGATCTCCGCAGGTGAAAATCCCGCCCCGCTAATGGGCACTGGGGGCGTCATAAACAAATGAACAATCAGAATGCAATCGGATCTCATGTCTCAAATGTGAAATGCATTTTGTGGGTGTGCATTTATCTAAAGTGTCAGTTACGCGTTTATAGAGCCTGTGTCTGCCTCTTGTATAACTGCGTGATACACCCATGTCATAATTGGCACGACTTGCATTTATTTATATTGGGCATAACGAGCTGTTGTTTGGTTGCCAGCACGGGCGTCGTTAGGTCCGATCACTCGGGCAGCCCCGATGTCAATTATCTTCCTTAAAAAAGTCAATTCCCAGGTATAGCTGACCTACCCCTGATCTTTTCAATAAGTAGAAACTCCCCTAGTTGCCAGGCAAGCAGTAAAAAAAAATCTTGATAAAGCCATGATAAAGAAGTTTTCATGAAATTACAGCTGGAAAGGTACATGACCTCACGCCCACATACGCAAGAAGTTATAAGTAGGATTAGAAATCATAAGGTGGGCTCATATGGATCGCGTTCAGTGTCAGTATTAAGATAAAAGACAAGCATACTTATCCGCGGCTACATAATTGTGCGTAAAATGCGAGTAAATGCGCGTAAAATGTCACACAACCATCGAAATGACATCTCTTTAGAAAGTAATTTGTAATGAAACCACTAGATGTCCCCATAAATCTTTTGTAGAAATTGCTACAAATTAAACATGCAGACCTCTCTTGTAGGCATGTATTAGGCTACATTACATCAATTTATTTAGCAAGCATTTTTGTCGATCAGAGAGCTAGCATCCAGCGTCCCAGACGAAGTTGAGGACTTTGCTCACAAACCCCATGGGATTCGAAACAATGACCATAAATATCGCCAAGCCTCAGTCCCTCTCCCAGCACTAAAATAAATCCACATCAAATAAAAGCTATGCATAAACGGGATAATTGTGTTTAAATCAATTGTATAAATCATGAATTAGTTTGCATTTACTTTCACCTATGCTATTGCATTTATGTTGTATGCATGTATAAGTAGATAATACCGGACAGTAATATTTCAGTGTAACATCTGACGATGTGAAGATCAAGGCTGCTGAGGGAAATATGTCTGATAGAAAGAGGGTTGTGGGATATCCTACGCAGAGGAAGCTACTCTTCCTTGTGGCCCGACCAGGAGCAGATCTACAGATCAGAGCTGCAAACTTAAAACACTGGTCTCGAAAGGAACCGACGGTGCTTTGCATGAAATCCCGGTTTTAATTTTCAGCTGAAAAATGTATGCCAGAGAAAAAATAATGGTGATTTTACTTTTTCTAAGGGTCGTATTTGTGCTTTGGGATTCCTGTGCATCCTGGTGCAAACTGGAAAACAGATCTGAGATACGTTTACCTGGGAAGCACAGGAAATATAATGAGCACCGTGCTTCTTGCTCCGGGTTTAAGTTGCATGTCTCTGCCAGTGGCAGCCTCTGTAGGCTCAGTGACATGCTGCCCCACCTGTGGTGCTCTGGGTCGGGGTGCTGCCACAACGAATGTTCTGGGGGGCAGTGTCCGGTGGCCCCCCTTTGCTTTGTTTCACTTCGTGTCCCCACCACAGGACCGGAGAAGTTAAAGCGGCACCATGCTTTGTGTACGTCGGCAGCACCTTGGAACCACAGCCAGCGGAAAGCACGATGCCTTCGTCCAGGCTAATTGCTCTGTCGGGCCTCCCCGAAGATGACGTAATGCTTTCACGTCACGCGATATGACTGCGTCCGAATATAAAGCGCAAGGAAACTGTACGCAGATATTAATCGCGTTCGAGAAAGCTGGCAGGAAAACCCGGTAGTCTTCGGGCTTTAAAACAAAGACGCTGCAAGAAATAATATTACCGTAGCAAATGCAAAAAAAATAACTTGATCCTGTGCTTCAAACTTAATACGTCGTCGTTAGAGTAATGATCGTTTGGATAGATGACCATCTGTCCTGGTTTATATGTGGCCCTAGATCAGGGGTCACCGACCTTTTTGAAACTGAGAGCTACTTCATGGGTCCTGAGCCACACGAAGGGCTGCCAGTTTGAAACGCCCTCCTAAACTTCATGTATAATAAACATATTTTAAATGTTTTTTAAGATATTGTCATTTTCAAATCTATATGAATGCAAATGTGATTAAAGAAGAATAGCAACAGGATAAAATTAAATTTTAGACGCTGCTCATTGGTGAGTTGTGCTATTCTTAGAAGAGGTCCGCGGGCGACTCATATGGTCCCTGGGGGCACCATGTTGGTGACCCCTGCCCTCGATTTTGTGTGAGCTTTGTGCATTTAAAACTGAATCACAGTTTTAGGGTTATTATTCAGCAAATTACGGCAAATTTGACATTGTTACTAATTGTCACACACGTAGTGCAACACAATTAGCAATAGATTAAACGGAATTTTAAAATCATTCATATTCATCGTGTAAGCCACCTTGAAGACAGACACTCTCGGTAAGAGCGAGCATTTACTCGTTTGTTTGTATGGAAAACAACATTTTGTTACTCGTCACATATACAATATGTAAATCAGTGATATGATAGATTGTCCTGATCAGTTCGCAGTGTGCTTGAAAGATTTCTGATGCTAGTGTGCACAACAGGCATGGGGTAAATAATTAACAAAAATACATTTATTTATATTCCATAGACCATGTCGTTACTCCAATTAGAAGCAGTTGGAGAAGGCCTCTAACAGATTTTGGTTCATGTTGACAAGGAGTCTCGCCTTGGGCAGAGTAATTTAATAGATCAAAATTTCACTGGAGTTGTGTTAAGTACATCAAAGGAAAGCCATTTCATAATCTACCCAGTGATTTTAATGGCGGGATGCAGAAAAGTGACAAAAGAAATCTTTCCGTCTGTTACATCAGACGTTATCTGTTCGCATGGGGTACAATATGTTCTGTCTTTCTGACCGCTGACTGAAAATTGTACAGCGAGTCGGTTATTTCACACAAGATATATTTAGTCACGTGCGACCATGGAAGGATGCATTTCTTTCTATTTCTTACTGATTCATGTCGACATAAATGTTACTTGAAACTGTCCCAGTTATCTGAAAACTCACAAATAACTCGGTGACACGAGTTTTAGATCCATCATCGCATGGGAATGGTATCCATCATTTTGAACAGCCAAGCTATTAAAAACGTGCAGGTAATTTACAGCCTTTTAAGTTGTGTTGTCTTTATTATTATTATTATTATTACTACTTATTGGAGGTTTAAGGGAGGACCCGCACGGCTGTCCTCGCGCTCCGCCGCCCTCGCACCCCGAGCTCGCCTCCGAGGCCACGCCTCCTCCTCTCTCTCGCCCTTTGATTGGCTGATCCTGCCACCGCACGCAAATTCGCCGGGGAAGCAGCCAGCGGGTGAAGTTTGCGCCCCAGAAGCCGGAGCCGGAGAATCGGCGCTGGAGACTGGCTGCTGCCTCGGAGCTGTCCGCCGCCTCGCTGGTGCTGAAGTCCGGATTAACGGGAGTGCTCACGCTGTACGCAAAGTGGCGGATCAACTCTATTTTGTTTTGCAGACGTCTTTAACGGGGGAATCATATTAATCATTGCGGAATTAACAGCCCGAATATATATTTCTTGGTTTTAAACACTATTAATCTCGTTTGGAAATACTGTCCTGGATGACTTGGGACCGGAAAAACAGGTAAATAAAACGCAATGAAGATGTGAGGATTAAGTAAAATCATAGTAAAGAGGAGCATGTAAAAGCCCGTGCTTCAAAGCGCGCTTTGCTGGCTCGGATCGTGCAACAGAAGTGCATGAAAATCTCTTTGGCAGATCCCGTCCAAACAGCGCTGCCGATCAGGTGTAAGGCTGACCAGCGCGATGTAAGATACTCTCTGCCAATGCGAATGTGCAAGCGCTGGATTTTTAAAGCACGGTTCACTAAAGTTTACTTTCTTGTTTTATAATACATATACATATATTTATAATGTGGCACCTGAAAGAAAATATCGGAATATACAGTCGGTAAATGTAGGAGATTTGGCAGTATGACAGTAAGCTGTTCCTGTGACCGTAGTAATCCTTGCCTGACACTTGCGGGGTTACATTAGGCTGCTCTATTTTATAATCACGCTGTTCATTTCTGGACGGCACGATGGGCAGAAACCTACGGCTTTGGGGGCTCGAATCCCGCCTCTGCTCTCTGTGTGAGTCTGTGTGGAGTTTGCATGCTCTCCAGTGAGTTTCCTCCAGAAGTCCAAAGAAACGCAGTTAAGATAATTGGTGTCTCTAAACTGTCCGGAGTGTGGGATTGTATGTGCCCTGTAAAGGACTGGCATTACGTCTTGGGTGTGCCCTGTGCTCCGCGGGTTGGGCTTCATTCTCCCCCCTCCCCGGTACCCCGACCAGGGTGCGATGGGTGGATGTGCCTTTCTCTGTGTGAGCGATCTGCACCTGTAACTCCTGTCATTAAGGTTGCTGCGGAGTGGTTTTCTGAACCTTGATGAAGGTCCCCTAAACGTGGTATTTGACTGAACACTACTGAGGGTTTAACATCCCGCAAACTCTGCCTGGTTTTCATCGGGCTCTTTAGCCTAAAGTGCTCAGCTACAGGTCAGACACCATGTTTTAGGGTTTAAGAGATATTTTGCTTGATTGAAAAAAAACCTCCATATAACCGTTTCATGTTTTGTGACACGATAACCCAAAAGTTACGGTCCTGTGGACTGGGTTTTTCGACGGATTCCTGCCAATGGCACAAAGCGTCAACGTAATTGATTCAATTATAGTTAATTTTCCAGTCTGTTTTTGGAACACGTAGTTACAAACCTGAGATACGAGTCCGTATTCTGTATATTTATTTTTGTATTTAACGTTATACAGTATGTAGTCAACAAGTGCATGGTTAGGGTTTTCCTCCTGTGTGACGTCACAAACATGACCACCCCACCGTCGATCCGGAGACCCCCGCACACCGCCGCCCTCTGCACACACGGAAATGCACATTACACTTAGCATTTAAAAAATAAGTTAAATAAGGAGCCTTGGTAGTCTGTAACTTGGGCTTTTATTTATGATTTCATTATGATGTCTACATACATAGTGTCACATGACATGGAACTGCGTCCACCTCTCTCTGTGACAAAGGAAGGAAACGGAATAAAATATAACAGAATAGACATGCAAGTATTTAAAAAACAAACTCTTGGTCTAAATAATTGTTGATAGCCCCCTGCCTCCCACCCACAACCAATCCACATGTATAATCCTAGAGATAAAATACCAAAGTTTGGATGGCCTACTATAGACCTATGTTTAGCGCAAAAGGCTGGACCTCTGGGGCCTCTCATCTTAGGAGTTTTTAAGCTTATTGTTAATGAACACTAGTTCAGCAACATTTGAGAACAAAAACCTCAGGGGCAATGAGGCAGGAGGAACCCTTAGACTGGAGTGGAAGCCATAAGCACTGATTGCTCCTCCTGCTGGTTGGAGGACTGAAGCGTTGACATTAGTAATGTCTAATGGTTCAGCCAGGCGTTGAATTTTAATGGGCAGCGGCTGTAAATGTTCGAACCGTCGAGCGAGTCGCGTCCAACACGTTATGCAACACGTCACACGTGCATGCGCCAGGCGAGTCTGAGCTCGTCTATTATTCTTCAGAAACAGCGTTGGAACGCAAACGCAGACACGCAAACGCAGACACGCAAGCGCAGACACGTAAATGCGCACGCACACTCGCAGCAAACCGCTAGTGGCTTTAAGATGACCACCAGCTGGTGTGGCCCTGAAACAGCCAGACTGTAATGCTAACCCGCTGCCTTCAGGAGGCAAAGATGGAGGTACTGTTTTTGCCTGGAGGCGCTTCACTGTTTCTGGCCCCTGTTAGAGGAAGCAGGCAGACAGACACTGGAATCTAACAGGCTTCAGAACAAAGAGGTCAAAGGTCAGGAGAGATGTTTACCCCTATAGATTTTAAGTCCAAGATTACTTGTCTGCCAAATGCCAGTTTGCCAGACACTTTACAGCTTTACCTTCCCAAGTTAACGTGAAAAATGTGAAAAATTCTCACTAATGCTGTTTTGCTGCAGTCTCCTTAACTCAGTTGTGATGATAGGTTTAGTTATTTTGAGATTTTCAATATGAGATGAAAGTAATAATTAAACTTTTTTTTCTGAGTTGAAAGCAGTAGTTACACAGATTATAAAAACCTAATTTTGATGGAAATGACACAGGCAAGACAGTGACAGGAGGAGTGAATACAAAGGAATTTCCCATAAGCCATTGTGAGGCATTTACAGATACCTGTCAAATATCATCTCTCTGTGGCAGGTTGAAGAATGGGACCCACCCCCCAGGGAAAATCATAATTAACTGTTGAAAATCTGCTGAATCATTAATTGCACACAAGAACAAAACGTTTTCTCTTTTATTTTCAGAGAGGAATTCTAAGATTTGTATTTATTTTAAATTGTGTTTCCCTTTTATCGTCAGGAATGATACTACAGGTTCTCTCAAAGCTGATGAATGTTAAAATATCAGTGTATACTTAGGAGACATAATCACAGTTCTGCTCCGCAGTGTCTGTCTTGGCCTAAGTACTCATTCACTGACTAGTAAGGTATGTGGAACGGCCGTTTGGACATTTCCCTGTTACACTTCACAGGCAAGCATGGGGAATTAAAAGCTGAGGTGAATCATATCACTATGAAGTGAAAGTTTGGTGTGGAGACGATTTATGGGCCAATGAGATAAGCCCGCACCAAAAGCAGCTTGTAAACTGCCAGGGAGTGTGAAAGATACATTTAAATGTCAGAAAAACACAAGGGCATCTCCTTATTAATCTGCTAATGCCCACGTCTGTCTCGGCCCTCTCTGACATTTCCAGCAGTATTTTCCGGAATAATGAGACGGGGCCATGTACCGCTCCTCACTCGGGGAAATCGGTCATGTCTATCTGTCATCTTTTTAACAAGCAGCAGATGTGGTCTTGCGTTCAGGTCAGGTGCCTGGGCTGGTGGCCATGCGACTTTCATTTGTTTTGACTGTAATATCTCTGCGGCCCGGAGCACTCGGCGTGTTTTTTCCCGCTCGCGAAGTCCTCCATACCCCCGTCCATTCCCCTTTCACCCAGATCTGACGTCACCCGCTTTTCAGCCTTAGCGTATATCCAGGCGTAAATGGGCAGTGTATCCTCCCGTTGACAAACTGTAGGGACTAAATAGCGAACATAAAACATATGCAGGAATTTCAAAAGAGGATTCCTTTTCAACGGATTTGTTTGTGTATACCGGGGGGGTTGCTGTTTCTAGGGCCCCACTGAAGAAGTCCCTTTGGGGCCCCTGGTATAGTTACTGTCTGTGGCAAACAGGGGCCCCCACGCAAATTTGTGGTTTGAGTGTTAGTAAATAGCGCCTCTGTGCGCACAGCATTTCAGGTACATACACCCATTTAAAATGGTTGTTTTCATTTTCTCAAAAAACATTGTAGCTGTCATTTTATGAGGGTAAGTCATTGGCACGGCGGTAACAACAATGTGAGACACACACGCCATTGCAGAAAATAAGCTGAGACACAGTAAAATCTTTAAAATCGGTGTAACAAGTTGCAAGGATAAAAGCAGATGAGTTTTCCCAAACCCCGCACACGCGAATCCCTACTTCCCGTGCACATCGCCAGCAGTCAGGCACCTCGACCAGAGCCCAGAGCAGCATGACTTAAAAATGATCGCTCCTGACACATCTCCAAGCTGTGTGTGCGGGGCTGAGCTCTCTGAAATCCTCCGGGGAAAAGATACACCACTGTGAAATTCTGCTGCATTTTCGCCCGCATTTTACGACGGGTTCTTCAGGAGCGGGATTACTTGTCCCATCCGTGGGGTGTGCGATGACATATCAGGCGTAATCACAGCTGGGTGTTTTCCCTGTGAAGATTTTTAACAAGTACTTCCCCAATTAGTGCTGCATCCTAGAGGACTCGTTGCGTAACGGCTGTTGGATTCCAGACTGTAGCCGAGTGTGTGATAATGAGAATCAACTTGGAGTTTTACTTGCGTCCAAAAAAAAAATAAATAAACAGAAAACCAAAGACATACTGTCCTCTGAAAACTAACGCAACTTTGCGGATTCTTCACTGAAAAAAATCTGCTTGTTGACAAATTGCTCAGAACTCACAGTGCAAAGAAAGCTTTGAATTTATAAATGGTGCACATTTAAAAAGATTCACATTAGTACTCACTTTTAGCCAAAGGACAACCAGCCAGAGAAGGTACACAAACACTACCCCAGAGCAGTAGTCTTCCTCTACATGACCCGCCTTAGAGCAAACACTACTATACAAAGTGACTGGTGCATCCATTTATACAGCTGAACTGCAAACTGGGGGGGCTCAGGTTAAGCGGCTGCCCTATATTTTCATATATCCGGTATTGCTGTACAATAAATAGCACAAAAGGATACAGATGATACCATGAAAACTCTGTGACTTGAACTCTTGTGATCAATAGCCGTATTTAAAGTCTGCGAGCAGAACGTGGCCACAGTGACGTTTATACTGTCCCTAGATCCTGAAGAGGAGACCTCAGACACCTTCGGGGTTCCATAATCCTGGCGCTGTGCTGCTCAGCGGGTTAGAACACTGTGTCTGTGATTGGTGGGTCAGAGGTTCGCATCCCGGGAGAGGTCAAGTGATTTCACACTTGAGTCTGTAAGCAAGGCTCTTAGACTCCAACTGCTTTGGGGATTTTTCTCCAAGAACATAATGTCACTTTGTAGAAAGCCATCGGATAAATAAATAAAATTGTAAAAAGAAAATGTTTTATACTGACTGCTTCACCTCTAAATGATCGCTCAACAAACACATGCCAGGTCTGATCTCTTGGGCCCAAGACTGGCTCCACAGTCAGTCCTGAGCATCACCAAAGATATGAAACCACAGCTGTCAACTTAGCCGAAAAAGAATAGTTACAACTGACGTATGATGAGCCCAAAAATGATGTTATGAAATGTGTTTGGTTGGGAAGACAAAAGACTTTCAGGGAGTTGGTTTACAATATATCAATCTTGACAACATGAATTGCTTTCATGTTTGTGCGTTTTACAGTTTTTCTGAATTGCTAAAACACTGAACCTCATTCTTGGAACAAAACTGCCAATTTCCAAAACTCAGTTATTGACTCAGTCACTCCATTGGCCAAAATTTAAAGTGCTCACTTAGTTAGACACAATTTGCAGATCCAAGTCACCCTTTTGCGAATCTCTAAACGCATTCTCATTGATTAAAACACATTTTGCACCATGGTTGTTGACATGAGACATGATTGTAACATGAGAAGAAGCCAAAGAGTGATGAGAACATAGACTACGTGCCGTATGAGGGTGACGAGAACATAGACTACGTGCCGTATGAGGGTGACGAGAACATAGACTACGTGCCGGATGAGGGTGACGAGAACATAGACTACGTGCCGGATGAGGGTGCAAGTGCAACAGGTGAGTTGAATTTCGATGTCATGGTACAAATGGGTCACACACAGGATTCATCCCGCATCACCCAGCAAGGGAGAGCACTTCCTGTGATGTAGACAAAGTTCTCTGTCCTGACAAAGTCCCGAGACGTGATGATGAGACTATGAGTGAATATTCTTCCTTGACTCTGGCTTGGCAGTTCAACAACGTTTTTTCTGTAATATCCCTCTCATTTGGATTGTTTACTTTGTCCTTTACAGTAACTTTTTTGGAGAACTGAATACTGCAAACATTACATATTGGTTTAATATAATTGTTTACAAACATTTTTGGTAGACAAATTTTTTTTTCTACTGTAGTCTTTTGCTTTCCAGTTTTGCAGCTCATCATGCAAAGACCATATCCACAGTAAACGTTTCTCTACATGCCAGCGACAGTTTTGACCAGTAGTGTTTTTTGCTATAGTGTGTAATGACTGCTCAGTAGTGTTTATGCACCGCCTCGCTTGATGTATGATCTGAAAGCAGTGTTTGCTTTTGATCAAAGATAATATAGTATTGAGAAGATTGTTTGATTTTGCAAGATGGGTCAAAGGTTTTGTGGGTGTAGCTTGATTTCTAGGGTTTGTGTTTAGTGTTTTGAAAAAAGGAGAAGAGATTTTAGGAAATGTGTTTTAGCAATTCAGAAAAACTGTAATAAAATGGAACAGTGGAGCCATAACTGAATGCTGAAGAGAAACAGCAGGCACCTTGCTGAGAAAGGGCTCGTGTGCTGCAAGGCTAACTGTCTCCCGTCATTAGCTTATCCTCTTAGTTGATGTAATGATGGTTCATATTTCAGAGAGAGAGAGAGAGAGAGAGGGAGAGAGAGAGGGTTAGAGGGAGAGAGAGAAAGAGGGAGAGTGAGAGAAAGAGGGAGAGAGAGGGAGAGGCAGAGAGAAAGAAGAAGAGAGTGGGAGAAAGAGAAAGAGAGAGGGAGAGAGAGAGGGTTAGAGAGAGAGAGGGAGAGAAAGAGGGAGAGTGAGAGAAAGAGGGAGAGAGAGGGAGAGGCAGAGAGAAAGAAGAAGAGAGTGGGAGAAAGACAGAGAGAAAGACAGAGGGAGAGAGAGAGGGAGAAGTAGAGAGGGAGAGAGAACTGTCTGCACTTTTTCCCAACTTTACAAGCTTTTCCCTTTTCAAGGTCAAACAAAAAATGGGAACAGAGGCTGGATTTATGGTCAATCAGAAGATGTTTGTACAAACAGGGCACAGATACGTCAGTCTGGCATGGGGACGATTGAAGAGAAGGAGATTAGGGGTCTGGAGACTGGATTCAACTGCAGTATGACTTACTTGGCCGAAACAACACAGAACATATCAATTTATATACAGTATGTGGAACAGAGCAAGGGACAGGTGGCAGCGATCAGTCTGAATCGCCGTGGTTATGTGGTCCCAGCCCCCCAGGATGGACAGAGGCCACACTCAGCAGCACAGCATTTAAAATGATTGCTGGGGAAGAGTGGGATTAAACAATGCATGTGTGAAAGCAAATGAAGGAAATATCCATGCCGGCTCAGCTCGTGCATATAATCCCGGACTTGGGAGGAAACTCAGCAGGTCTTCAGTGACCACAAATCCCCAGGAATCCGAGCACCTCTGCAGCTGTCACAGGACTGCGGTCCCTGACCGAGCCCCTGACGCGTCACCACCTCGCTCTGAGCAGTTCCTGCGAGAAGGCGGGGTTCTTCCTTTGAAAGTCAGCGCCGAGGCTGAGGTACACTTTCCGTCATGGATTAATGGCTAGGACCTGTATTTGTGATGATTCTCCTTGGAGGCCGCGCCCCCCCCTCCAAGCTGCCACAGTAGTCAGTCACTCATACATCAGCTGATTGAATTCCAGGGGCTCTGAATTATGGGTCGCTTCAATAACCCCCACATCATTTTTATATTTAAGCCATATATTACCTACGACCCCTAACTTCAAATCATATTGAGAAAAATGAAGAAAAAACTGTGACAGAGCTGAGTCATAAACAAGGAACTATATGGCATTGCTACATATTAAAAACACTGCTGCCTTCTTATTGCTTATAAGGTGCAGGGTCAAACGGGGCTGGGGTACACCCTGGGCGGGATGCCGGTCCACAGGGCACGGGGCTGGGGTACACCCTGGGCGGGATGCCGGTCCATCACAGGGCACGGGACTGGGGTGCACCCTGGACGGATGCCGGTCCACAGGGCACGGGGCTGGGGTACACACTGGGCGGGATGCCGGTCCACAGGGCACGGGGCTGGGGTACACCCGGGGCGGGAGGCCGGGC
>JAODLD010000016.1:4257527-4268864 GCA_026781065.1 Mormyrops boulengeri
GGGGCAGCCAGTTGACCTTGGACCCCCAGAGGTTTTTTCCCTTCTTATTTGAGAGGTTTTGGTTCCTCTCCTCCGTTGTCATCTGACTTTCTTTATTTAATTTCTTTCCTTCCTTTTTCCCTTTCTGTGTTACTCTCTCTAATTAAGTTGTAATGTATTACGACACATCTAAGTAAAGCGCCTTAGGAGGCGCTACATAAAAATTAATTGAAATTGAAATTAAGTTAGTGGGACCTTTAGCACGAAATCTCAGTCCCCGTGCAATTGTGTTGCTTTTTAGTCGGCTCAGATCTTTACAAATCCACAGGTAGTAGCCCTGCAGTTTCCTTCCAGAGAATGGAAGCCAACTTGTATGTCCACTCATGTGCGGGACAGCCCCTCCTATGGCTAACAGCCGTGAAACCCGCAGTGAAGATATAGTGTGGACTTTAACTGTGGCCTGAGTGACAGAAACTGGTCACATAAACACATAAACGTCTTTGCTGGCAGAGTAAAATGTTTTAATTCATATTTTTTTCCTTGGGACGTTGACTTTTTAAAAGAGTTACATTTTAAAAGAGTTAACTTTTTAAAAGAGTTAACTACTTTTTTACCATGCTAACTACTTGAAAAGAGTTTTTGCAAGTAGCTAAATACACTTCTATTCACTTCTATTCACTGCTATTTACACAAGGTAGGCTGGCTGCAAAGCATCTGAAAGGGTTTGATGTTTACTAATGGCACAAAGTCACTTTCACTGTTTCCGTGGTGGGGTGGAGGAGGAGGAGGGGGTCATGAGGTGTAAAAACATCTCAGCAACAATAAAAGCCCTTGAAATAACTCAAAGGTACAATAAGGCAGGTGTTACGGTAGATGCAGGAGGACCATATTAACTGTGTGACCCATATCCAAATTAGCATTTACTTTAGACAATAATCACATAGGGTTAAAAGAAAAGAGACTGAATTGTGCTGGTTTGAAATGACAGAAGTTCTAGAATATTTTATCGAAATATGGAATTTATGGAAATGTATCCTCAGGGATGGAAGTATGCGATATCTGCAGTATAAACACTAATTTGCATATAACAACAGTTAACATGGGATTTCAGTTTAAATCCAGTCATTTTACCAGTAGAGGTAGCATGTCGATCGTTAGACAAAGTACCCGCCACGCTGAATCGGAACAAACATAAACACCAGCTAAAATTGTTTACTTTCAGCTTTTTGAAAGACAGACTGAGGTTTATCCAAGGATTTCACATCAAGTGGGCTCATGTTTAATGGAGGGATTTCAGATTTTGGGGAACTTTTTTCGAGTCACACCGAAGTAGCTTAACAGTGGTCTGGCTTTATGTAATACTTTAATAAATGGGGTAATTAGCACAGTTCAGCAAATCATAATTACCCCGACCCAGTTTGTGCCGTGGCCTTCTCACGTCACCTTTAGCGTGTGACCTAGCGAAGAGAACCCCTGCGGTTATGAAATTTAAAAAATGTGAATCAGAAGCAGGATCATTCAATGTTAAAATACATGTTTTTATTATGTGGTGACTGTCAGCTTCGTGCTTTTGTGGAGGGGCCGGCCACAGGTGCATGATGGGACAGTGACATGGCCCTGTGCTGCGGCCTCAGGGTTCTGGGTTCGGGGCTTGTATGTGTTAGCGGGCTGCTATTCCAGGCCTGCGTTGCAAACCAGAGAGGCTGTGAGAGAATTAAACACATGTTCCAGTTGCTGTGTGCACGTGTGTGACAAGCAGAGGAGTATATAGGGGTGGGGCAACAGAGGCACTCAACCCAGCTGAAAGCTGATTGGTCCCTGGACTGTCCCCTTCGCCTGTCAGTCACCGATTCAAAGCGTATCATTGGATAATAATAAGGCTGATCCTCCTGTATGAATTATTAACCTTAAACAATTATAGAATCACTGCTGGTGACGAGCAGCAGCTGGGGTCCCTCCAGGAACCGTCCCTGTGAACAGGCCATTGGCAGTGGCACCCCTCCAGCAGTGTTGGAAAGACAGCACCTTATGTGAGACATGGTTCCGCATGGATCTGCATGGTTCTGCATGTTTCCTCGTGGTTCCAGCAAACCGAGCCATCGCCTGGTGGCCTAATGAATTTATCCCATGGTACCTTTTCTTGTCGCGCACCCAAACTGCTACTGGAACAGCCGCCTTTTATGAATTAAGATCATTGCATTGATTAGGTTTTGTAATGAACACAACTCATTTTAGGATCACATATTACAAGCACCTTTATTTTTTGTTAGACATTAACAGAAGCCCTTGATTTTTTTACATGGAAAGCTGACTCAGTCACTGCAGAAGCGTGTAACACCTGGCGTTTTCAGGACACAGCAGACGGCTATACCCCACGCCACTGTATCCAGGAATAAGGGCACTTTACCTGAGTTGTTGCAATACATTATCCAGCTGCTTAAATGGCTTAAAAAGAGAGTTGTTAACCTGATGCTATGTACTTTTTGTTTTTAAAATTTGCCATACTGGATGTTTTTTTTTAAAATGATAATTAGAAAATGGCCAGGAGCCCTTCAAACGGTGCGGATAACATGGCGTCTGTCTGTTACACATGCATCAGTATGAGAGTGCAGAAGGTTTTCTAATCTTCTTATAGAATGACCCGGTTTATCAAATGACAGATTTCCTAGTTTTCATGAGAACACTGATGAAAAGTGACGGAAATCTGCTATAAATGATGAATTTACTTGCCAGTAGTGACATTGATAGTTTTGTTTCACCACATACATTGTCAGGGTGCTTAAAACAAGGCAGGGAGAGCAGGGGACAAACACAGGGCACAGGGTAACCAGAGGGATAGCGCGCAGGCAGCAGGATCTCACACAGAATGATACAATGACCGGACTAGAGAGCTCAGGACAAGAATGGTAAATGGATTGCATTTATATAGCGAGTTTTTGCTACTCTTCCAAGCACTCAAAGTGCTTCACAGCTATGCCTCACATTTACCCATTCACACACTGGTGGCAAAGGCTGCCATGCCAGGTGCCAACCTGCAAACCGGGAGCAATTTGGGGTTCAATGTCTTGCTCGAAGACACTTTGATGAGGTCAGGAGGAACCAAGGCTCAAGCCTGCAACCCTCCGGTTGCCAAACAATAGCGCTTTCCTCCTGCGCCACCATCTTAACTATATACACTACAGATGAGGAGAGGCACCTGGGATCATCCACATGAGGGCTGAAACGAGAGGCATCTGGAATCATCCACACGAGGGCTGAAACGAGAGGCACCTGGAATCATCCGCACGAGGGCTGAAACGAGAGGCACCTGGGATCATCCACGCGAGGGCTGAAACGAGAGGCACCTGGGATCATCCACTCGAGGGCTGAAACGAGAGGCACCTGGGATCATCCACGCGAGGGCTGAAACGAGAGGCATCTGGAATCATCCACGCGAGGGCTGAAACGAGAGGCACCTGGGATCATCCACACGAGGGCTGAAACGAGAGGCATCTGGAATCATCCACACGAGGGCTGAAACGAGAGGCATCTGGAATCATCCACGCGAGGGCTGAAACGAGAGGCACCTGGGATCATCCGCACGAGGGCTGTAACGAGAGGCACCTGGGATCATCCACGCGAGGGCTGTAACGAGAGGCCCCTGGGATCATCCACGCGAGGGCTGTAACGAGAGGCACCTGGGATCATTTATCATTTATTATTATTATGATTATTATTATTTATCAGTCTGTACTTATCAATATTCTCATGATTATTTACATCAGCATTAGTCTGGCGTCTCTTCTAACATAATTCATCACATCAGGTCAGATAAAATGTCTTTCAAAGTCTTTCATATTATGTGTTTAAATAAAGGTAAAGTCAAGGTAAAGCTAAATCAATTCCATTTTCAGTTTCAAATATGTGTCTGATGTCTTTGCGATCCTATACTTGCACTTCATCTTTAACTGACGTCTCCTTGAAAGTTCCAAACTTCACTCACAAAGGATTTGAAAATAACCAACATTTCAAAATATGGAAACAACAAAGAGACGGGACCTGCTTACTCCCTGTCGCTTTGACCGTGAGAGTACATTCCAGAAACTCAAAAGCAAATTGACGTGGAGGCATTTACTAGACATAATTAAGTTACACAAATTAGGAATTCATAATTTTTACTGCTTTAATCAAGGCTAAATTGGCAAAAGGAAAATTTTAATGAGATGGGACTTGAAGTACTTTGTAGGGAACTGCACAAAATTGTAAAAGCAATAAAGTGAAATAAACTCAGTAATCTGCAGAGCTGCTTCCCACAGGTTACTCTGAATCCGTGCAGCTGTGCAGATCAGGCGCAGGCAAACTGGCTCGGAGCAGACATCCTTTCTGCGGCGTCGTCATTTTCGGGAAGCCGGTAGAAAGATAGGGGATTCTCATGTGGGCTGGGGGGGTCCCTGCTGAATGCCCCCCATGGGCTTCGTACTCTCCCTTGAAGATGAAAAATGTGAAATAACCCAGAATGCACTGCAGCTCCTGCCTGCCTGCCTGCAAGAAGCAGCTGGCGTTTCAAACATGCAGAATATTTGCATTAAACATGGAGGGAAGGGTGCAGCGGGGCTCGCAAACCCATTATTTGTGACCAAAGCAATGCCGCCTTACAGTGCCTGCGTCAGATAATGGATTCATTTTCCAGACTGATCATAATAAGTGAAATAACAGCCATGATGCCATAGTTTTCACAGAGATGGAGGTGATTCAGCTGGCAATTACTGTGCAGTGACGTGTCGGACACTGACACTGTACAGTTACGCAGTTTTCACAGCTCGGATGTGCAATGGGCCTGGCGGGAACACCTAATCGTATTCAGCAGGAAAAGAATTAATCACAGAGAAGCAAAATATCCCAACATCATTTTCTGGATATGTCTATCACTGCTAAATTTTTGATTACGAGTCTCATACAGAGATAGGCTTTCTCAGTCTGTTTTTTAATAGTAAAAAAAATTAGAAATTTAATAAAATCCAGGTAAGTACCATGTTCCGGGACCCAAGAGCAGGAATTGACATCACATTTGAAATTTCATAACCACTTTTTGGAAATGTGAATCCTGACACCTTACATTGTGTCGCGCAAATGCACTATAATTACGTGATTGCTAGAATGAACTTTACATTTCAGCACGTATACGTGCATTGTGGGTACTGATCAGCTACAGCAGCTCACCCTGGTATGACCTTGCTGGTAAAAGTGAAAAAAAAACCTTTTGCAACATTAACAGCTATGCTGAAATATTCCATGAGCTCCACTATTCTAACAGTACTGTGACATTTCTCATTTCGGTGATTTCTTTTTTAATGGTGCAAACCTTTCCTGCTAAATGGTTATGGTAACAATTGAGAAGGCTGGATGATCTTATTTTACAGGTCCTCCTACACATACGTAAAATGTCACTCCGTCGGCTGTGTGGGATTAAAGTTCACACGTTGGAATGTGAGCAGCACCCCGTATCAGACCTTGATATCTGGATGGTCCTCTGGGCACCCCTATAAAAAAGGCCAGATGGAATATTCCATAATATGTTGACGACCGTAACCCCTACCCAGCCCTAACCATAACAATAAGTAACCAAACAAAATTTGGTCCCCACAATATAATATAAACATAATCCACACACACACACACACACACACACGCTCCATGCCCTGTGTGTCGTGACACATTACTCCTGCAATCATCATCAGAATTTAATGCCGTTTCTGCCACAGTAGCCCTTCTGCTTCATACCAGTCATGATCCGTCATTCACATCCCACACCAGCGAGTCCTGACCAGAGGTGGAAATTTCAGGTCCAGAAAGTAAAAATCCAGATCAGGATTTTGTTTCAACCAACCACTTGAGGACTATTTGACTGTGACTCTTTATGCTCAGCTGGTTGGTTGAAACAAAATCCTGGTCTGGATTTTTACTTTCTGGACCTGAAATTGCCACATCTGGTCCTGGCCGCCCAGACTCACTCAGATCTCTGTCCCAGCTCAGTTCGTCTCTATTCAACGTATTGACTATGAGTACCGAACGTAAACTGACGGCCTAATATATCCCAGACCTTGACACGCATGTTTTTTTACAAGATAATCAATTCTATTTGCTTCACATGCACGTGGTCACAATATGTTGTCTCATCAGTGGTATGTTTCATAGCAGTAGAACTTTTAATTCTTTATTCTTTTTTTCATTGGCTATTATACTGTTTGTATGATAACATATGATGAGATACATAATAATATAAATAATTAAATAGCACTAATAATTTGCTTACCAAAAGTTGTTTCATATAAATAGGAGTCACCAACCTCTGATGTGCAATACCGCAAAAGAATGCAGCTAGATAATCTTAGCAAAATCACCCGGGGGGTAAATATTTCCCATGTTAAGCCCTACAGACTGTATTAGTCTTGGCCAAAATAGCTACTGGCAGAAAATGTGACAGTTTAGTAAATCACCCGTTTATGTTGTTTTATTAGTTGGATAAACTTCTCATCTAATACTGCACAAAAATGTTTCCCAATCTGGTCCTCGGGGACCCACAGACAGTCCACATTTTTGCTCCCTGCCAGACAGTCCACATTTTTGCTCCTTCCCAACACCCTGTAAGACAGTCCACATATGAGGAGCTGAGAGGGAGCAAAAACGTGGACTGTCTGTGGGTCCCCCAGGAACGGGTTGGGAAACACTGCTGTACATAAAAGTAAATACTTTGTCTACCATATTAGCACCTTTCACTGGGCCTGTTCGTACCAGCAGCGCCTCACCCGACTCCACCAGCAGCGCCTCACCCGACTCCACCCAGCAGCTCCTCACCCGACTCCACCCAGCAGCTCGCAGGTCCACTCGCAGTGCTTGTCCTCTAACCTGCAACCTTAATATTAAATAAACAAATTAATCAGTAGATGATGTCATAAAACTAATTAACACCGTTAATTTCCCCGGCATCATGTTTGAATAATTATAATTTTGTGGTGTTTAGTGTGACCAAAAGGTCATTTGACTTTCATAACCGTTTAATCAAGTATACATTAAATCAAGTAACTGGGCTTTCAACGTAAAATTACGTAAAAGTTCGTAAAAGTTCGTAAAATTTCATAGAAACGACAGCATGCTGCAGATGACGGGGATGAACTCTTCACCCAGTTCGGAAACCGTGACCTTGGTGAGGTCCTCCAAGAACTGACAATCACGGCCAGCCTCCAGTCCGACTCCAACAATCATCTCGCTGATTGTTATTTTCTGATGGTGAAGTTGAATAAGAATCAGCTTCAGTCTCATGATTACTGCATGCAACACTGGAAGAATTTTCAATGGGGGCATTTTTTATCTGCTGCGTGCCAAACGGGGTTATATAACACAGGGGTATGTACTGTGTACATAATGTACTGGACATTGGCCATTAGAGTTAGCCAGTTTATAATGTTTATAATGTTTACAATGACGCATAATAGCTGGACTCCATTTTCCGGCGCATTCTAGTCTGAGGGACTTTACCCTCAATGCAAACTCAGACTGCCCGTCTCCTGATACAGTCACTGCTGATCTATATCTCCGGAAAGCACCCCAGGGGAGCACTTGTAATGTAAACACAGGAATCCAGTTACAAAGATGAGGCTTGTTTTAGGGCTTTGGGAGCCATTTTGTCTCTGTACCCTGGTTGGTTCGGCTGTCACTGGTGCAGGTGCTCCTGTGTGTCCGATTCCATCACGCAGCCGGTTCCATATTTGGACCTGCTTTTTCTATTTTTACTTCACTCTATGGTCCATCTGGCAGGAACCCACACCCTACAAGGTGCTGTTTCGGCATCTAACCCCGTGAGAGATTTACCAGTCTTTACCGGTAACGAAATATCCAACGTATAAATGTTACCCAACATTATAAAATACTATGGCATCATTTCCATCGGCTCCCCTGCCTTGTACTCTGTGCTCAGGAGTGCTGTGGGGGGGGGGTTAGGATAATTCCAAGGCCACTCAGGGGGCCTAAAATATTTGGGACCTAATTAGATTGGTCTGGGTTGGGGGCCCAATATAATGTGCATCCATGGGGCCCCCTGGGGTCACTAGCAGTGTCCCTGCCTATGCGGATGGCGATGGACTCCAGCTTCCAGCCCCCCCCCCCCAGGATTCATTGCCAGGTACAGAGGCACAGTAACAGGACAGGCAATGGCCTGGGGCCCTGAGCTGGGAGGGGCCCCCAAGGGCAGCTGATTATATAGTACACCGCTACGACGAATCAGCTTTCTTTCAGTATTCTGTTTAAAATAAAGGAATTGTGTTTCTGAAATTCTCTTTGTTGATATTATAAATTTACACTTCACAGTATAATAATGGTCGTAAATTTTAGCGTGCCAGGGGAGGGGGAATTGGAGTTGTTTGCCAAGGGCCCCCCGAGGCCCTAGACTCGCCTCTGGTCAAATAAAGCAGTAGCTGAACAAAATGCTGCTGTTATAACATCTAAACAGTCATCTTTACTTAGACATCATTTGCAAGATTTTTGTTTGTTTATTAATGAAGCCAATCGAAAGATTAATGTCCTGCCAGTCAGCTTTAGCTGTGTTAGATAGAACAAACTTATTCTGTGTTGTACTAAGGCATTACAAATGTGTGACTGAGCCTGATAAAGAAAAGGGTTTTTTACTTTATAAAAGTGACTTAGTTCATAATGGTGTAAAGGAAAGGCCACGCTGACTTTTGTAACCTTGTCCAGCAGTAATGGAGCAAAGCCCCTCCCTGACAGGTCCCGGGTTGACCTGACGTGCCGCGAATCCCAAGCACAGCACTGGCACGTCCTTCTGTTTTCCCTTTTCTTGGAATAATGAATCACGCACCGGGCCACCAGGTTTATTAGCGGATATGCACCGCTTCTGCGTTGCTGACTCCTGCGGAACAGGAAGCGGGGGGGGGCGCGGTCCCGGGGCTGGGGAGGGCCGCTCTCCATTCTGCAAATGACCCCCTCCGCTTTGCTAATGCATGTATTTTTCACGTTTCTGTTGACTACGATGACACCACAAAGACACTATTATAAGACATCGTTTGCATCGCGGTACGGTATCTGTATGTATGTATGTATCTATATATTTATATAGAAAATCACGCTGTGCTGGTCGCAAGCGAAAGAGACACAATCTAAACGATTCCTCTGTAATCCCTACTATACATAGCCTCTGTTATTCCTGGTACATAAATATGGATGTATGAAGGCATGCATTTTTGTGTTATAGACCAGTCCTAGATTCAGTCATTAATTCTACGCTGCCATCACACGCAAGTAAAGCCCAGATATTCCAGTATCACAATCGAATATACACCTTAAGCAACCTGAAATTGAACAATGTTTCATTTGCCATTTTCACAGGTACCTTTGAATGCTGCAGTTTTCACATATCCCATAATACTCTCCTTTGACACACACACATAGAGGTGAGGGTGAGGGAGCATTTCCGGGGGTTAAGGGCCTTGCTCAAGGGTCCTTTGGAGATGTGACTATTTGACTTAGGGTGGGGGTTTGAAATAGAACTAAAAACCACCACTGCTACCAACTAACTGTAAAATAAGTACAATTAAATAAAGTTCTTAATCCAGCTATGAAGCCAGACGGCCATGAACACGGGTCACGCGACAGATGCCGAAATGTCGCGCTGAACGACAGCGGGGACTCTGCGAGGAGTTTACAGTCGGCGGAGCGCGGTGTGGCACGACGGGCCTGAAAAATAGCCTTGCTCGCGGTATGAGGGGCGCATTTAGAATGTGGCCACTTGGGCGTCACTCCGTAGCCAAATCACCCACTCCGGCTCCCGACCGCAGAAACGGGAGGGCGAACGTGCGGCTCATAGCACAAGAGAGGGGACCATTGTGCGATAACAATATCAGTCTGCCGCGGTAGCCTACAGGAAGGTGGATTACTGTGTCGGCTTTAAATGGGCCGCAGCGGGAATACCGGCGGATATTAAATAATCCGGCTTGTTCGACATTATTTTAAATGTCAAAGAATTTAACAAAGGAATCTCCATGCCGCATTTCATTCCCGAGCGAGAATTGTGTCCTTTCATGGTTCCCCGGTCGATTCGAATTTGAAACTCTTTGTCATTTTTATTCACCCACACATTTTCTACTTCGTTAATATATCTAGGTCAGCATCGTGATGAATTCACCACATGATGATGATGATTATTATTATTAGCAGTAGCATTCAGAGGGCAATCCACATAGGAACATGTTTGTGGTACATATAGCATTAATGCTATATGACTAATAGACATATTTATGCAATTGGAAATATCCATGGAGATCCCAGATGCAATGCAATGAGAAGGTCTGGTAGATCTTACGTACTTTAGCTGGTATCTGGGCTTTAAGGCTCTGGGCCCTGCAGCCGCACCAATCTTTGGGGGCTCACTTCCATTGGACTTAATCTCAATGCCCACCTGAGGAATTTTTGGGCTTGGCTTCCAAGCATTTGGACTGAATACCGTTCCCCAGGAAAAGCCGTGGATCAAACGGTAATTCAAGCCATGACAAAAGCACAAAGATTTATTTTTAATTGTGCATATCTGAATGATAGTTTGCCAAAAGCTTAGCAGGTGCAAATTAAATATATTCGTCTTCTGCATAACAATAATGTTGAAATCATACACAAATAACTTCTCTTAACAGCCGCCACTGTGATTATTCAAACACTAATATCTATAATAAGCGCAATTCCCGATCATATTCTGTTTACTAGACAGGTTACTTGTTTGCCTCCATCTTGGATGCACCCTGACTGAGGGCTGTCACTCCCCCCCCATTGTTTGTAAGTCTGTTCCCTACCCATGGGCCTTACGCTCAGGCTGCGGGCAGGGGGGGAGGGGAGGGGAGGGGGGGGCATCGTGTGAGCGCACGCCAGGCTTCTCTGTTTCAGAGCAGCTGCTTGGGGGCAGGGTCCCTGTTAAAAGGCAGACATTGTTTAAGGAGGAAACCTTCATTCGGTGAGTAATTAAGATGAAAGCACAACACCGGGCCGTAGCTGGATTTAATTTTAGGCATCTAGTCAAGAGACACTACCAGTAACATGAAATAAATGTCACACACAAAATAAGACACTAGCTGAAACGAACACAGATACCTGTGCTGATAACCTGACACCAGAGGTGGTGTTTATCAATACTCAAGCCACCGGGCCCCCTGTTGGCCACAAACAATCACTACATCACATATTATATTATCACGTTCCTGATGTTCTGCTAACCAGCTTGCGCGCTACGATCTTCCGACTGTACTTGCTAGCTCTTTATTTAGCTTTTAAAATGTCTGGGGGTGGGGCGGGGGAGTGGGGGTCGAGGTGAGTTTTTGCGGT
>JAODLD010000016.1:4278424-4306416 GCA_026781065.1 Mormyrops boulengeri
ACACCACAAATCACTGGAATCCCCCCCGGGTGCCCCCCCCCCCCCCGAGCTTTCTGCTATGAACTCTCCACTTGATAAGTGCTATGGAATGATAGATGGCCGTATGGAGCAAGCAAGTCTCTAGTCCACAAGAGATTAGAGACAGAGATACTGTTCTAGCCAGAATGGAACAAATGTGTTTGCTTTTCAGCTCAAACACTGAGAGCAAACACTAGTCACAAATTTAATTTCCTACTAAATACACATCAAGTCTAACAGTCCCCGTAATTCTGGTGTTATTTCCGGTAATCTGAATGTGTGTGTGTGATTAATCCACCCATATGTGCGTGAAACACCTTTTTAAGAATGGAAATATTTAATTACAAATATGATGAGTTCAATTACACAGACAAATTGCTACATAAAAACACAGATAGCAGTAGGTTAGCTTTTCTCTTGCTGGATTAGCTTCATGCCTTTCAGAATCTTGTCTTGCTCCCAATAAATCAGAGGATGTCATGGCTCCAACAGCAGACACCGAGACCAGGTACGCACGCCGACCACCCCCGCCAATGACTGCTAAATAAGATAAGATTAGATAAGATAAGATAAGATAAGATAAGATAAGATAATCCTTTATTAGTCTCACAAGTGCAGCCTTTGGAGGAATCGGGCTGTTTCTCAGTAATTTATCTGTGATAATACCAGAATAAACACACAACAAATTCAAAGACAGCCTCCCACTTGGGAGAAGGGTGATGTTTGCTCAGGCATTGCTCATGTACATGCGAGTAGCACCATTAGTATTCTGCTAAAACAGGACAGCACTTACCGCAGCCTTATCAATATTATTTTGAGCAGACTAATAACAAAATCCAGTATGATTGTTTGAATCAAGCAAGATAAGAGGATGTTTACTTCATTACTCTGACTGCATGTTTAGAATATACAAAAACACTTTCAGTGTCAATTCAACACTGCAACTCATGGTATCTTTTTGTGGACAAGGCTGAGTGTTTCCCAGGTTGATCGGAGTTTTAAAGCGGATTTGCTCAGTCCGATGGTATCTTTTTATTCCCTTCTGTTTATTAAAGGGTTTTGAGCCCCCGGGACACAAACAGCTCTTTATATGTCAGCACAATACTGATTCCATGTGCAGGGAGTCCCGGGGTCCAATGTACGGTGCAGGCTTCCCGAGAACAGAGTGGAAATTGAGGTCTGAAAGCTGGATGAGCGGTGCTGTGTTAGACATTTCAGAGCAATCCCAGAATTATTTTATCTCTAATATTTATTTCTAATGAAGCATCCAGCAACATCCATGCATTTTAATAGCCACTTATCCAAGACAGATTCACAATAAGCCTGGAGTCTCTCTTAGGAAGTACAGGGGACAAAAGGGGCTTCCCTGAGAGGGACCACAGGGGCTTCCTTGAGCGAAACCAGAGGGGCTTCCCCGAACGAGACCAGAGGGACTTTCCTGAACAGGACATGAGTCTGTCTCAGGGCACACACTTGCACACCAATGGGCACTGGTTTGCTGTGCCACATGTTTTAGGACTGTGAGAGGAAATCCCACAAAAATATAAGGACAATGTATAAACTCCACATACAAAAAAGGCAGGGCCGGGACTCAAACCCCCAAGCCAGTGGGCTTTATTGTTATACCATCCATACAGGCGGTCCCCAGGTTACGGACAAGATCCATTACTTATGGCTGTCTTATGTCGAATTTGTAGGTAAGTTGGAAAAATAACAACACAGTACATACTACAAATTAGTAAAAATAATAATAATGCAGTAATAATAAAAGTAACTAAATATGATACTGTACCTTATACTGTACCTTATACTGTACCTTTTATTGTACCGTTGAAGTCACACAATTATTTCACATGCATGACAAAGTAGTACGTGGGTTCATTACAACGAACCGTTGTATTTAACTAGAATGTTTAATATGAGGTTTTAAGGCAGTCCGTTGGTAGGTGCGAGGTGTCCGTAAGTCGGCTGTTCTCATCTTGGTGACTGCCCTTACAGATCATCTACCTGGATAAGACCCCCCCAACCCTGCCAGCTGGCTGCAGTACATTCTTAGCCCCTCCCAACCCCGTGTGTTTCAGTGACACAACCGTTTGTTTCTGTCTTTCTATCGACAGTGTCTAATTCGAACAGTTACTTTTCCCTACGCCGATATCTGGACATTTCTATTTCCCCCCAGAAATTAATTGCCACTATATCGTAATTATGCGTATCTGACATGGACTCTCCGCCGTCCTGCACAGACTCACGCTCCCAATCTGACAGCATGGCCGAGGTATTTTTGCATAATTTCTCTAGAACGGAAACCAGTGGATGCGCGTTGTCCATGATTAATACAGTCGAGGGTACAGATAGACAGCGCCCTAGAACCGCGGTGCGACATACAGACGGCGAGTAACAAGGGGGGGGGGGTGACAGCGTTTTTCACACATTGCAGGTGTGGCGCTAACAACTGAACCAATGCACAGTCCTACATAGTGAAGTACAACTTGTTATTCAGTGCTAATAGACTTGTTTATAAAAGCATGCAGGGCTTCCATTGAATTTGCTTTGTAAAAATGCCCGGAGAGTTACTTACCGATTCCACATCACTGCAACCCCTCCTCCAGCAGGTAATGGAGTGTTTTTTCAACTGGCAGGCAATGGTGCCAAATCCCTATTAATCATTTTATTTGTATGCTAAATAAATCTGTTCTTTGCATGACAACAGAGGCATTCTATGCCTATATTTGCAGCTCCGTTGTTACCTAAACCTTCAAATGTAGCAGTTTTTTTTTTCTGCATTTTGGTGCCTGAGTTGGAGCGGAGCTACAGAACTCACTCTGACATCTTCAGTCCTGTTGTACAAATTGTCTCTACCCCTCACTGCGGCCCGGTGGTATCCCAGCGTCTACGGACACCTTTGCACCTAAAAAGTTGCCCCCCTTCCCAGTTGAGCTCATGTGACGAGGAGCAAAGGCGAATTCATCACGATGGGGTGCCTGTTCATCTTTTTAACGTCATCACAGATTAATATCGAGGAAGCTTTGTAGCTGGAAACCAGTCACAGTTCATCCACGTTACTTTGAATATTTTAGGACAGCCTATTCCAAAATTTGACCTAATAGCCCTCAGAAAACTCAGAGGACACTTTCTGAATGTTACACCTTTTGAGCAGAGGATAAAAAAACAGGCATAAAAGATACATTCAAAGAAACATATCAAAATAAACTAATATGACAAAAATGTGTGTTATTTGTTTATTCCATATAGCTACCAACCTAATTTTCCAGTGTTTGTAGGTTTGTGTGTATGTATATTAGTATGTTAAGTTTGCAGGCCTCATATCTCTGGTCAGACTTTCTGTATGTGATGGAGGAATTGATTCATCCACCATCCACACGTCGGATGATTCCGGAATATAGAACAGGCCATTCCAGCATCGTTGTGAATTCCAGACCTCACTGTGTTCACGATCCACGTGAATTAAAAATATTGATTAGCCAGTAGCTATAAAAGTTGTTGGCCTCATTAGATATGAGGGTCTCTGAAGGCATTCTGAAAGAGCACAACGTTAAATCACACGCAGATAATAAAACACTTTATAAAGCAGGGCGATAAAGAGCCATATCATTTTATTGGTGGAGAGGATGGAAATGGGGCTTGTTCTCTGTCAGAATGTCCCCGGTTTAGCATGTGTGTCACACCTCGCATCTTAAATCTGCATCTCGCCAAATGGAACATAACAATCTGATGAAATATTTAAGGCACGCCAGCAGTGAAGGTAACACGAACAAGATGTCTGCCTACACGATAAGCGATATTGACTGCGGCATAAATCCGAACTCATGTACCAAACATGAGGCCACAACAGAGAATTCCACATGCATCTGTTGATGGTTCTGTCATGGGGCATCTGATCAACCCTAACGACGAATTAACGGGAGTTTGCCTGTGTTCATGCTCCAGCCCACTTCGCTTATCTTCCCGATACTGGCTCTCGCTCGATCGATCGTGCAACCTGGCTGCACGACCAGAGCTCCTCTCATCCAAAATAAAAGTAAACATTTGTGCAGACGCTGCAAACGTGCACGGAAGGAGTCCCTGAAGACTGACAGGTTTCCACACTAATGTAAATGACACTTGTTGAAGTTCTTGCTGATGCTTGGTGACGTTTCAACTCTCTGTCAGGCAGCTGTCTGCACCCCACACTTGCCCTGGGGCGAATCCCAAATGTCCTGCAACTGCCATGGGAATCATCCTTGACCAGAACAACTGTGTCGTCCATAATACTTCTTCTACAAACAAATATTCATGAATGTATTAGCTAACTGTTCAACTATCCAATGCAGGCCGACCCCAGGAAGCATGGGACATATGGCAGGAAACTCACCCTGGACTAGAAGCCAGTCTGCTAACACACAACAGACTGGGACAGCTGTGCTGTTTTGGGCCCCCACTTCAGGGACACTCTCTCAGATGTTTCGAGTCAGAAGATGGTAGCTAGCTAGCTGGTTAGCAGAATGTGCTGCTTCAAGGTCTCCTAATTTAGGATTTTATTCAGCACTGAGTGTAGTAACTCTTTGTGGCCAACAGGGGGACGGACCTTGTTGGCCCCATGCAGATCCGTGGTTTGAATGATCAAATCAATCAAAGAATGGTAACAATGTAGCATCGTTACTTAACATTTGTCTTTTATTCTGTTGGCAGATTCTCAAGTCCAGAGTGTGCAGTGTGCAGTGTGCAGGCAAGCTGGCGGACCGCCATAGCTTTAGCGCATTGACCATGAACAGAAATGCAGCAGCGCTGCTAGAACACAGCCTAGCATTAGCTAGCGCTCTCGCTAAAGCATTACATACCGTGCTGGATGAGCCATGTGACCTACAGGGCTAATATAGAGTCTGAAGAGTCACGGCTGAAAGCCAGGGGGAGTGTTAGCAATTTTAATGCACAATAGGGAACACGTCCTTCTCTCCGTGATAAAGAATAAGCAGTTCTGTAGGAACGGGCCAATTGAAGATCTCCGATGAGTGATGGGGTTTGACAATTCCCTCTAGCTAACGAGTTCCTTGACCTTGTCACTTTTCAGTGGGCCAGGACTTGACCGTGTGTGACCGGGAACATGCAGAAGAGACTCTGAGTACCGACACGTGTGTAAATAAGATTTCTCGGGCAGTTTGAGGGCTTTAAGGGGATTTGCTAGCATAATGTATTTCAACCAAAGCACCGAATGAACCTTTAATTAGCATTTCCATGAACACATTGGAGTGTCGGTTGGCCAGCACAGCCAATGAGGAGATACGCGTATGACCCAGTTACCCGAATCCGGGCAGGTCCCCTTCAGCAGAAGATCAGGGAAACTGTGTCTCTTTGGCCTTGGAAGTTAATGATCTGCAGGTTGGCCGGAATTTAATAATGAAGCCTGGAAGCTGGGGTCTTATCTGAGGTCTCATGAAAAGGTCACTGCGGCTTAGTCCTTAAAAAGAAAGTTACTCATCAGATCTTAGTTTGTGACACGGAATGATTAAGCGATTAAAGAGGAAGAATACAATGACCCAATTAATGCCTGGAGAGGGAAGAGGTGCACGGCGGATCTCTGTCATCACGTTACTCATAAAGTTAATTACTGGCAAGTAGCGCAAATTACGACAAAATAACTAGCGCCTACCTGCAACAGCTGGTGCTACGCATTACCATTCCTGTGGATGAAATTAACAAACCAGAAGGTGACATTCATATTGTCTGAGATATTGTTTTTATGCACATAATGCCAGCATCGGTCAGAGTCATTTATAATAACTTGACCAAATAAACTATTTGCTATTTGCTGTCATATGATGTATCGTAAAATAGCTTGCATGGGTGGGAGGGGGAATCTTTATGTTTTATTGTCTGCTAAACTGTTTGTGATTATCGTGTAGCTGCCCTGGCAGCTGGTACTTGACGTCAAACCGGCCTCAGTCACTGATCAATGTGAACTCAACGACCGCCTAGCTGCCAAAACACAAATAAAAACGCCCTTGTTGCACTTCACTCGTGAAATGTCATCGGACAAGCTATCGACTTATAAGCCACGTTGAGGGAAGCTGACCTTACACAACAACAGTGCTAAAAAAAGCCCAAGATCACACAAAGCCAAGGAAAAGTTTTTCAAATCACTAAAAGCGGCACAGCGGTGATAGACTTAAGTTCTTTTTAAATACACAGCTTTAAAAATGAAGTTTATCTTCATGATCATCTATTATGTTTATATATTAAAACTAGCATTAGATCAGTCACAGGGATAGAGTGAATGTCACTGAAGATTATCTTTGTGAATTTCCTTAAAACTGCAGATGTAAAATGTGCAATGAAAAATGAAAAATGACATTATCAAAATATTAATGCAAGGACACAGAGACCTTGTACTAGATTATTAATCACATCAGTGTTGAATGCTTCAAATCACAGTTAATTTGGTATAACAGCTATACATAATATATAGATATTATACATATATAAAAAAAATTCTTATGATTTGTTTTTATATTTTATGAATATTGCATATCTTGTGCCCACCGCTTGCAGGAGACTGTATCACCAAGCAGGATTTCTTGCTTAGCCTGATAACTTGTCAGACTTATGTTTTCTGGGATAAATGTAAGTGAACAAAGATAAAGGCCATTTGAACTAGTGTACCTTAAATCCGGCAAGTTACCTGGCTAAACGACAAATCCGGCTTTGTGATAGAGGCCTCAGGACAGGCTCCATACTTTTAGTGGATTGGCATACGGGGTATACACATCATCTGTGCCACCAGGAAGCCATGTGACAGAAGATCGATCTCCACGTGGCACCAGATCAGATGAGCAGCAAAGCGATCTGGAGGGACACCCCGGTGATCTCGGCCACGTCCCGCTCTCCGTATGACAGCCCCGTGTTTTGTGTTGCATTCGGCATTTTTCACAGTTCAGCAGAAAAGCTCCCTGAGCGAGACCGTCACGTTTCTGAACCCTTCCATGCATCACCAGCACGCGCCGGACACATTTCGGCGTATCAGTTTCCGTTATTCTTTTCCTCGTGGCTTGTGAGAGACTGAGGTGTGCATACTATTCCCCTGGGCTCAGTCCTAAATATAGAAAGTGGTTCTTTTGGTTGTTATAATTTGATGATTCCTTCTGGAGCTCCACGTTCTTTGTGCAGCCTTAGTATTCATCTCTGCATTTCTTTCAGGTGAAACACACAAAATGGGTCAAACAGATTACACTAATATGGGGAAATACAAGCACAACTTTGTGCAATGACAATATTATCGGTCCATTCAAACCAGCACCGAGCTGCTTTCCAGCAGGTGTTTTATGTCCACAAAGCTGTCTCCTTGGTCAATGAACCCCCCAGGAGTGATCACTACCCTTTGCACTCCCACAAAGCCATTAGGGATTCCTACCTAGGCTCTGCTTATTCTTGCCTTCATGGGTCATGTCTTTATTTTTGTGCTCGACGATTTGCCGCAGGCTGCAGCTATATAGGTTTGCATCTCCAAAATGCAACATGTCAACTTCTGCTCACACGGTAACAATATGAGCCCATGTGGCGCCCTAGGCCATCTTCAACGCCGGCGCCCCCAGTGTGAGACGTGAAATTGGCTGGCTAAGTCAGCACCCCTTCAGTAAATGGTGCTCTAGGCAGAATTGTGGGAGTTTTGCTTACACAAAAATGTTCTGAGAGCAGAAGGAAATATGATTGGTTCCGAGAGATAACCAATCAGATTGTAGAGGAGGTCGGTCGAAGCAACTAGAGGAGGCAGGACAAAGGTATCTGATTGGTTGGACCCACCTCCTCTGCAATCTGATTAGTTATCTTTCTGAACCAATCATATTTCCTTCTGCTCTCAGAACATTTTGAGAGCTACTGGTAAACCTGATAGATTGACTGGCACTGCGTGGTAATACGCTTGGCAAATTCAGAAAGTGATTATGAATCTGAAGTACATGAAACGGACAGTATTTCGGATCAAAACGTGGGGAAAGCTTCAAGGGTCAACATGACAATACAAGATTAATAGAGAGAGAGTTATGATGATGTTCAAAGCTTCTTTTAAGCACTATTGGGCCAGGCAGGGGGAAAATAAGGGTCAAATTTAGGAATGGAAGAACAAAGAGGTGGAGGAGACAGCTGTGAGGGGTTAGTGAATAAGATGGAGGGTAGGAAGGGATGGAAGATTTCAGATCAAAACAAAGAGAAGTGGAGGGGCAAGCCTCAGAGCTAGCAGGAGTGCGGCTTAGTTTTCGGAGGAGATGAGAAGCTGAGGAAATGGGAGGAGAGAAAAGGGAAGGAAGAGGAGGTGTAAGCAGGAACCGAAAGTGATGGGTATCTGAACTGAAGCCATCTGAAGCGGAAGATTAAAGTGCAGAATGTCACCGTGAAGAAAGGAGAGAGTGACCGTGACATTATGGGTGACGACTGCGACAAAGTGGCTAAGGCTTTGCATGAGTTAATGTGAAAGAAAGAAAAAAACAAGTTAGTGGTTAACGCAGGCTGGCGTTTGACACATCCTGGCTGACGGGAAACTGGACGAGGTTAGCGCTTACGGAAGGTGAATGATAGATGGGCATCATGAAAACCTGCACTAATGTGGCAGGCAGCTCGATAGTCAGATTTAAAAAAATATGTATGTCCTTTTCCTCCAGCGAGTCAGATGTAGGTGTGGAACCACTAACGAATAGAGAGGTAGAAAGAGACCATCCATCCATCCATCTTCTGTACCTGCTTGTACCAGGAGCTACGGGTACAAGGCAGGTGATAACCCAGGATGGGGTGCGAACCCATTGCAGAGCACACTCACACCATTCACTCACACCATTCACTCACACCATCTGGCAACTCCAGTTCACTTTAGCATGCTTTTGCACTGTGGGGGGAATCCGGTGGAAAGCCCACGACGACACGGGGAGAACATGCAAACTCCACACACATGGAGCCAGGGTAGATACTCAAACCCAGGTCCTAGAGGTATGAGGCACCAAGGCTCACCACCTTTACCACCACTTTGTTAAGAAGAAAAAAAAACTATAAATACATGCGACAGATTTAAAAAGCGATTTCTGACCCAACCGTAGACACCAAAGATTTAACTACATGTGATTCTTCAGAAAACAGAAATGAGACGCAGATAAAAATAGGGAAAAAATACTACTTACTAAATAGAAGGACCATAAAACTGACACCCACCATATTGCCCCCATATCATAATATTCTGCTGTGAGGAGAATGTGGTCCTCAAGGTTCCGTCATCCAGTCAGACCTCATGGTTCTGCATTCTGGTGTCCGTTTCCGGCTTCGACCGGTAATTCTGCGGCAACGGTGCTAGCTGTTCTTAAAGTCTGAAATCAGCATCCTCCGGTCTGGGCGTCCGGCCCGTCACTCGGCCCCAGCCTGCTGTTCGGCGCCATCGCTGGAGTCAGAGGGGACTGCATGCACACCCGCGTGGCAGATGGCCCCATTGATGGTGCTGAGTTGCATTTTCAGCGTCAAAACGCCACGGCAGATTTTAACAAGACGGATCCCCAAGTGACGAGATCCGTTGTGTTGTATACATCTACAGCGTGCCGGAAAGACAAGCACCCTCATAGTTATTGATTGCAGGAGTTAAAACTCAGCCGGGATGCTTCAGTAGAATTGCAAGTGTAAGTAAGCATTTAAACCTCATTTGCGGTGATGTTAAAATTATCCTGTCTCACGTCTCCTTCCAGCGCACCTTTTTTGATAATGTGGGCTCTTCTGCACCTGTAGATAAATCAAAAACGTTTATTTCCTTTCCTGTGCATTTATTTGTTTATTTATATTGTGAGACAAACACAGCATGGTTTAACTTTTTCCCAACTGAGCAAATTAAGAAAAACCTAATTAAAACTGAGCACAATTGCATATTGAGTCTCTTCAGTTAAATGAAGATATTTTTAGACTGATTCTACCACTTTTACTACTGGCAGAGCACATGATACGTGTGAAAAAAAAAACAGATTGCAGATCATTTGTCTGCTCTTGTAGGAGTGAATGTCCGTCGCTCAATATTTACCAGTAACTCTTATTTGATAATTCAGGACGACCAGGCAAGCCTGCCACTTCTTTATTTCCATAGTTAAATTAGATGATGATAAAATGTTGAAGTGTAAGGAAAGTAGAATAAATTACACAAAGCAGGCATTTGGTAGAACTGACCAAATTTTCTCTGCATGAAAAGATCACTTCAGACCTCACTCAGATAAAGTGGTTTTATTTATATATTTATTTTCAGATATACAACATTTTTTCTTGTTTTTATATTGTGCATCCTTGAATTATGACCGAAAAGTGTAGCTACGGTGCAATGGAATTCATTATTCCTTATTTCACTGCAAGTATCGTAACAGTAATTAACACACAAAACAGCTACCTTCCCTGAAAGGTCACAGTCCAGCACTGATCTTTCGGCGTACAATTTCCTGTTTTTCTTATGTCGCCCATTTTATGCCATTTGTTGTTCCGGGTCGTAATGCATTGCAGAAATTTGAATTTCAAACGTTGAATCATATTTTACAGTAGTTGCAATGTTTTTGTTTTAACGGTTCTGTTGGAATTGAACTGTAACATCTGTTAATCATTCAGATGTGTTATATGAAAGTGTAAAATGATAAATGTTACTGTGTACTGCTGTCAGTATTGGATGAGTGTTACTTTGTATTGGAATTAGTTATCAATGCAAAAGCTGGCCATAACTGCAGCATATGACACAGAAATGCAATAAATATCTTCAAGTAAATTTAGAGATTTCATGCCTTTTGAACAAGCAAACTAACGCTGACTCAATGAAGGAGATGACGCCAAGCAGACGTCTGTAGCCACAGGCAAAGAAGAAACTTTTCTATGAATAAAAAATGTGGAATTTGGAAATGAACAATGATTAAAACGCGAAACGCACGCGAAGGCACAGCTGCTACTTGCTGGGCGTCGCCACCTTTTGGTGGCAACATTACAAACTGAGCTGTTAGGCCTACTTTGAATTAATTGCATGTATTAATTAAGGTAAGAAAGGGAAGTGCTGTAACTCGTTAAACTTATAACTGTTCAGCTGTAATTAATAACATGCATTTTGTTTGCCTGTTGGCTAAGCTGATTATTCATTAAATTGATTTGTCAACCTGAAAATGAAATTCAAATGGGGAGAAACTGAAACTATTCAGCAGAAAAGTGGCGGCTGTTGAAATGCGGGTGACACTGAAATTAACTGCAGTGCAGCGTAATACACATTTTAGAGCTTGTTCACTCTCACTCTGTAAAAGATATTCGATCATTAGGATCCTTTAGTACGAATCTGATTCCGCGTTTAGTGCGTTTGTTTGAATAACCGAAAGGGACACGCAGTTTGTTCAATATTAAGCAGCATTCAGGCGCTCGTTACAATGTGAGCAGCGGCGCATTACTCGTTGAAATTGCACCTTGAGAATCAATTAAGCGAGATCTGTGTTTTATTTTCATTTGCTGTGGTGGCAGACGGTATGGATGGGAGGGGGGGCGGTGTCAGCGGTCCTGTCTGCCTCTCCACACCCACGTGGGCCCCCTGGATCAAACAGCGAGCCCGGAGACAGGGTTTATACCACGGTGGGGGCCGTCAGAGGGGCATGGGTATCCTGGCAGATTCAGAGGGGCCAGCACTGAAAAAATATTCTGAGGGTTGACATTTTGCCCAGAATTTGTAGCCATGGTACAGTGATGCTGAGAATCAGAATAAGAAAACTTTATTAATCCCTGAGGAAACTGCTTATGCTACAATGGCTCAGAAGACAGGAAGAGGTGGAACGGCAGGGTAAAAAAAAAACACAAAAAATAGAATAAAAGAGATCCTCATGCCCTGGTAAACACAGTGACTCTGCCACCTCATTAAAATATGAACATTAATGTGAACTCATCTTTCATTTTTCTTATCTTTCATCATTTGCTTGTCGTTCAGCAAACATCCATTGGTCAAACGGCATTTTCAGGCTGTCAGATACAAAGCAAGCCAATTCCCCAAAAGGCAGAGAATGTCTAAATAGAAAGATGTATTCGTTTTTTAACAAGCACAACAGCATTAAGACATAAGAGTTGAAATCTGGACAGAAATGCTTAACCATTACAGTGGCTGTAATTGAATGCGAGAAGGATTTCATTCCGCTGACCTTGTGTTAAAGTGGCTGACAGCTGACCTTAAAAACGTCATGGAGAAAATGTGCCGGCAATCTTGAAAGTGAATAAAAGGTCTTTTCTTGACATTAGATGAGAACAATATCAGTCATTTACATGCAAATATGTTTTCCACACAGTCCAAGGAATTTTCCCAGCTAAAGTTAAAATGAGTTTGTTTCCGGCAGTCCACAACATGCATTTAGTTGAGCTGGAATTTCTAAGTTGCCCACAGTGTGAATGTGAGCCCTACGATGGACCAGCATCCCATTGCGGGATTCCTTTGCCTTCTGCCCTCTGCTTCCTGGGTCAACGCCGTGTCCCAGATAGGTGGTTGGATGATGGATGGATATATAGTATGTTAGCGTGCTATTTTACAAGTTCCTGATGTATAATTATGTTCATGAGAGTTTTACTTAGATGAAAATATTCTGAGGGCAGAAGGGAAAATGATTGGTTCAGAGAGATAACCAATCAGATTGTATAGGAGGTGGGTCCAAGCAACTGGAGGAGGTGAGACCATCCAATCAGATGTCTTGGACCCGCCTTTTCTACAATCTCAGCTGTAATTACAGTTTCCACAAAGAGATCTGTTATGTGTCCTTGCTTGAATATAAACAGTGCTTTGTGTATTTGTGGAAAATGTATTTGTGTAACACGGGAAGTACATGTGTAAATGGTTTTTGTTTCCTGGCGTTCTGCAGGTGATAAATGTAGGTCAGGTGACTATGGGAAGCTAAAGAACAGGATGCTTGCCCTTCAAAACCAGAAGTTCATGCGAGAAGGCAGTAAGGGGGACCAGCCAGACCGGATGCTGCTGCAGAAACTTCTGGTGGACCAGATGTTCAGCTACTTTGACGCAGACGGCAGCGGGCTAGTCGACAACAGCGAGCTGTCCCAGGTGAGGAATGAGGAAGCAGGTTCAGTTTTGCATTTATTCAGATGCGCATATGGACAGGAGATGTTTACGAGAAGATCTGTCGAGAAATGATCACGACAAATACTTGCAGCCATCACTAGAAAAATTCACGGTACTTTGCGGACATTTAGTGATTCCCCAATGAGTCCCAGGTATCTGTGGGGTTTGTGGATCACCAGAGAAGTTAAGCATGTGACGAAGGCTCAGTCAAAAAAACAAGTAACAGTCGCTGAATAAATTCTTAGTATTTTGTTTATATTAAAGATGTATGAGCTCTGCAGATGGGTCCACATGCCCTGCAGGTGTTTTCATCGTGCCCCACAATTCACATTACCACCACAATTTAAAGGGTAATTTAAATACAGGTTGCTAAAACAGTTAATGTAAGTGGGGATGTGTAACACACAATTGGTTTATTCTGTGCTTACCATATAAAAAAACGACTCACAATAATTAATAATAAACATACTTTCTTGACGAACCTATTTACACGGATTGGTGAAACATACGCAACACCCTCTTCCAATACCTATTGAACCAAAACAGCAAGTCCAACTCAACACTTAATGACCGTTCTGTCCTCTCAATGACCATACTCTCCTCTCAAGGACTATACAGTCCTCTCAGTGACCATACTCCCCACTCAGTGACCATACTCTCCTCTCAATGACCATACTCTCCTCTCAATGACCATACTCTCCTCTCAAGGACTATACAGTCCTCTCAGTGACCATGCTGTCTTCTCAGTGACCATACTCTCCTCTCAATGCCCATACTCCCCATTCAATGACCATACTGTCCTCTCAGTGACTACACTCTCCTCTCGATGATCATACTCTCCTCTCAATGCCCATACTCCCCATTCAGTGACCATACTCTCCTCTCAATGACCATACTCCCCACTCAATGATCATACTGTCCTCTCAGTGACTATACTCTCCTCTCGATGACCATACTCCCCACTCAATGATCATACTGTCCTCTCTATGACCATTCAATGACCAAATTGTCCTTTCGATGACCATACTGTCCTCTCACTGACCACTCAATGACCATTTTGTCCTCTCAATGACCACCCAATGACCATACTGTCCTCTCTATGACCACTCAATGACCATAATGTCCTCTCAATGACCATACTGTCCTCTCAATGACCACTCAATGACCATACTGTCCTCTCAATGACCACTCAATGACCATACTGTCCTCTCAATGACCACTCAATGACCATATTGTCCTCTCAATGACCACCCAATGACCATACTGTCTTCTCAATGACCACTCAATGACCATATTGTCCTCTCAATGACCATACTGTCCTCTCAATGACCACTCAATGACTTTACTGTCCTCTCTATGACCACTCAATGACCATATTGTCCTCTCACTGACCATACTGTTCTCTCAATGACCACTCAATGACCATACTGGTCTGACAAATGAGAGACAAGGGCTCGGCCATGGCCTTGACCATCTGACCAGGCACATTTGAACCTCTGCATTACAGGTCGTCAAGCGGGACAGACTGGTCAGGGACAACTCGCGGTGTACCCTCTTTGATCTTCTCAAGTACGATGATGTCAACAGTGATCAACAGCTGTCACGGGAAGAGTTTTATAAAGCATTTGGTGAGTGTTGTTTTTCAGACAGATATCATTAACCTTTACGGGGTTACAGATCCTCCGCAGGAAAAGACAAACTTCTGCTTTTTCTGTACTGAAGCTACGTCATATTTTATGTATGAAGGTATCTCAGGTACATTTTAAATTAGCAATTATTAGGTTGTGTGTATGGTGTATCACCAATTTTATTTCAAAGTCCTACTTTTTATTTTTAATTTTAATTTTAAGGGCTTCAATCTCTTGAATGACTATACATGAAACAATTCTTACAAGGAGGTCAGGTAAACAATCAAATTTAATTTAGCTCCTGTTCTGTTGTCTGTACTAATGTTAATTTTAATAATTTGATTTCATACTCACTCGAAGCGTCACATAATATATACAGACGCTCCTCTGCTTACGAATGTTCAACTTGCGAACTTTCAGATATACGAACAAGCAGGACTGTAAGTCCAAATCATGTTCACTGGGCTCCCGTTTCCTGTCCGCAACACCAATTTTTGTTTTCTGCGCTCCAGTTCCACCTAGTACGACTTCTGGCCGCTACTGTCGCCGTGCAGCAGCGTAGCGTGCGTACTCCCGGCGTCCTAGTTCTTTGTACTTGCGTATACCCTTAAAATGATGTTGAATAACAACTTACGAACATTTCAAGTTGTGAATGGCCGTTCGGAACGTATCTCCTTCGTGAGTAGAGGAGCGTCTGTATTAATATGCAATGGAATAATGTTGTACTCAACACATATAGCTGTTTTAGCATTCCAGAAACAGGCCAGAACAGTGACATCACTCAGGCGACAGTGAGAAATTGATTTCAAGTAATTAGTGTCCACCTTAAGATGCATGGCAGCCAAAGCTGACTCCCAGATGGAACATTCCGGAATCTATAATGCAGATCTATTCCTGTGGTTTTATCTTCTACACACATCGTTAAATAAAAGAAAATGAAATGCAGCTGATATATGCAGTGAACTGGAATTGAATTTTATACAAAAACGTTTGAACACAGTTGGTTTTTAATCATTCCTCTGTGCAAATACAGAATTTCAACTTATGTTTAATTTTAATTTTGTCATTCCACAATGCAATCATATTCTCTAATAAATACAGAATGCCCCCCACATTTTATAACCACCGTTTAATAAAAACTTTGAATCGTATGTTTGCATTCGATTTGATTGACACATGGTATAAAATACATTATTTAGTGTTTATTTATATATGCTGGAAAAATATGTGTTTAACATGTACTTAATTGAACGTTTATTTTATGCTCATGGACAAGAAACATGCATATGAACACATTTTACAATGTTCATCAGTTAAGCAGCTTTATGCATGTAAGTTGCTCTTTTTGGTTGATTTTGATTTTTGTGTATTTGTGGAGTGTCTCTGTTGTTCCATGTTCATCCAGTCACTCTGCTTTGCTCTCAAAGACAGAGACCCACCGTTCGCCTGCAGCCCTGTGCTTAATGGCTGCGCCCCTCTCCGGGTGGGACTAGCCTGGGATCGAACCCTGTGCTCAAACCCTAAGTGTGGCAGGGACTTACAGAAGGATGAGTAGGTCTGCAAAATTGCTATGTTCCTTTCTTGCGAAGGCACGTCTTCCGTGGTCTTTGGGAGAAAAAGGTTGCATTTTCTGAGAGGTGTTTCCGATATCATCTGTTGGAAACCTCACACGGAGGGAGAAGGTGTGTTGCAGGAAGTGACTCCCCCCCCCCCACTCCCATGAGTGACTCACACCCATGAATTTATTTCACATTACCAAGTTACCCACACAGATGTCTTGTAAATGTAATAAAGTGAATTTTAAAATAAAACAACCATGTTGAATGTCAATCAGCTATACTTCTACCACGTTGACTTCATTAGTTATTGAGCCAATAAAAACTCTGTCAAGCTGACCAGTGAATCGTGGAAAAAAGGTAACATATCTTGAATGTCCCCAGTCACATTGCAGGAACCAAACAAAACATGCCGATTTTTCCTGGAAGTTATTTAAAAAGAAATAATTTTTTTAAGTTTATTCTCTTCCAGTAATGCTTTCACTGGATGTTTCAGAGATGTTGCCAATGTACTGTAAGCCTGAAGTTGGGCGCAAACTTAGATACCCACTAAACATTTCAAAGAGCACAGTAACAGGCTGAAACATCAGTAGAGAAAAGCAGAGGAATGACATCCTTCATCTAGTTAGAAAGATATTCAAATCCAGGGGTGGCCAGACTTATCCACAAAGGGCCGCTCTGTGTGTGGGTTTTCACTGAAACTCCCTAATTAGATTACTAATCAGAGGACTGATTGGCTGAAGAGTCCTCACACCTGGGTTTGAATAGCTGACCTAAAGGTTACCCAGAAACCTGCATACACACTGGCCCTTTGTGGGTATGATTGGCCGCCATTAATCCATTAAGCAATTAGATGGTGACACTGAGGCAGAGGACTAAAGCAGGCATCCGTGCTGACAGGCTGGCTGTTCCTCTGGACCTGCCCCTGGGTCTCTGTACAGCTAATTAGCCCATTCAGATGCCCTGTGGACTGGCATCCCGTCCAGGGTGTACCCCAGCCCCATGCAGTGAACACGGAAATTCCTCTTTGTACATCTTAAATATCACTCAGAATCTTATAGCAGTTAGAAGAATGTCTTTGACATTTAAAACATTTGAAATTCCTCAAATGCCTTTTTTTTATTATTGTGTTCATCCAGTAAGAAATACCAAGCAGGCGATTCAAGTTTTTGATTAATAAATCAGTTTTACACGGTAGGGTGAATTTTCAACAGTGAACTGGAAACTATTCAGTAAATATTGAATATTTCACTTAATCATGTAACAATATACAGCTAGCTATTTTCGCAGCTATGCTGTGTTTTACTATTGATGTTTTGATGTTGAGTCCTCCTTAATGTCTGGTGAATAATATTTCCCGCTTCATACCAAATATTTATTTGCCTGAACCCATAAAGAGTTTCAGACAGAAAGCCCCTGCGACTCCCCTAGTCCTTTTGGAACCTTTATTCCTCATAACGTAGCTTTAGGCAGCGTGATTAATTCAATATCATATTTTTGTTTCTTCAGAACTTGTGAAAAATAACAAACAAACCGCATTTCTAATTTACTAGTCAGAAACGTCTCTGCCATACACGAGGTAATAACTTCTCCTTGAAGCCGCAGTGTTATAAATCCCTCGCCTTTCATCTCATTCTGACGTTTCCAAATCACTCTTCTCTGACATTTTCCACGTCCCGAAAAAAGACCCACTAACGAAGTGTGTTTACAATTAGCATTTCGGCGGAGGTGCGTTAGCAGGAGCCGCGCAGGCGGGGCGCTGCGGGGACCCCCGGCTACCCGAAGCTGTCAGCTCGCTGAAAACCTTGACGGCGCCGAGAGGGAAAAAACCCTCCGTTTGCCCTCCAGCGTTATATCCGGGTGTGCTATTTTTTAACATTAAACGAACACAAAAGATGGATGAGGAGTCGCGGCGTTGTCTGACAAGTCCTTCCCGAGGATTTTTTTTTTACGTTTATTCGCGACTTGTCAGAGTGAATAGTCCGCATTTCCCAACATGTTTCTTAACGAGTCCGTGAATCGAGTTAATACATGACATAACATGCTTTCTTGGTGAAGGCTCTATACTCTATAGGTAAATATTAGCATTAAATCAGGAACTTATGTGACGGACAAACTAGGCCTTTATTCCCAACTGTAAACACCATCAGTCAGAATTATCTCGGGTGACCCTCACAATAGTGTTTAAAATGATGTTAATATAAAGTATTAAGCAGCAACACATTTATATTTAATGAAATAAGCTGAAGTTTATATTTGAATTGTAAAGAAAGATTGTAAATCCCAAGATTAATTAGGCCTACAACGGCATATGTGTACAGATAGTATTTCACATATTTATTTATTAATGAGCCTGAAACGTTTAGCCTATACCAAAGCTATCACTGTGAACAATTATAGCTTCATTTCCATTAATTGTTGATTCTTTGTACATAAAAACCAGTAACCGTTAACGAGCACTAAGGAAAATGTCTTTAGAGTATGATTGATTTAATTAATTTGTCAGCAATATGAAAGGAATGAGCACAGAGCGGATTTACACTGCATTGGAAGTGGGAATAGTTTCGGCGAGTAACCACAGTCTGTGCCTCAGTATGGCTGATTTGTTAGCTCCTAAACCATCATGGCAACCATCACTTCGTATGGGATGTACTACTTGGAAGGATACAGAAGATTGCACAATAGATCAGACAAGATGGGCGCCCCAAACAGGAATCTGATAGATTTGACACAGTATAGATTTTACCTCACACTAGATTCACCTTCCTTCATTTTCTGCCTGTGCTAATCTCTACCGCATCAAGTCTGGCCCTGAACGCAGTTGAGAGATTACTTGACCATAAGAATTGGACATTTTTCATACTTTGTGGTTTGTCGTTGGGGCTGTGAGGCACCTTTACAAACTCAAATCTGGAATTTACAAATTTCTTTGTCCTGATAATGAATGCAGACTGACCCAGTACGAACACAAGTGCATTTTTCTTCTTTTCACTAGTGTTCACTTCTTAACGTTCTCTAGAATGGTGAATCAAAGTGTATTCTGGCTTGTTAGCCTTTAAAGTAATGTAATCATCTGGTCTTTGGCTAGCTGTAGAATCTGCAGGATTGTATTAACGCCCATTAGAATCTGGTATTGTCTGCTACACAGTTGTACATGGTCATTCATTTTTCATTCCTTTTTCAAATCCATTGTTCCCATTGAGAATGTTTGCAGGGAGAGTGATCCAGCATAATGATAAGGGAAAGGACCGTGTATCTCACAACATGGCCTATGGCACTGGCCAAGCATCAGCACTCTAAGGAAGACACTGGCCAGGCATCAGCACTGTAAGGAGGACACTGGCCAGGCATCAGCACTGTAAGGAGGACACTGGCCAGGCATCAGCACTGTAAGGAGGACACTGCGCTTCACTCTTAGCTGTCACCATGATGCCAGATAAAGGACAGTCTAACAACGGCATTCTCCACAGCACGCATGGCTTAAAATGGACCATGAAAGTCACTGCGGTCTGGATCAGGGGCCTCAAACGTGATTCACCTGGGGCCCCTGGCTGGGAGGCCTTCACTCAGGGGGGCCACGCAAGCCAACAAAAGAAATATAATAAGAGGAGAAAACAATATAACGTTTATATTCCGCTAATCTATAAGAAAACCAAGTCTATGCCGATCATTTAAATGACAAATTGAAAAGAGGAAAACAAAATATCGACCTCTGGGCAAGATTTAATAATGAATTAAAAAACATGCAACAAGCCTCAAAAAAGATGCAACAAGCCTCAAAAAACATGCAACAAGCCTCAAAAAAGATGCAACAAGCCTCAAACTGTCACAGGCCGGTAGTTTGAGGCCTCTGGTATACAAGGCTCTAAACTTTCAAGTCATTTACTTAAATATGCAGCACCATTCATTCATTCATTCATCCATTCATTCTCCCAGTGATTCTTTTCCAGTGTGCCAACACTGTGAGCTTGGAGCCTGTCCCAGTACAGACATCATTTGGATCATTTTACCAGCAGCCCAAATAGACAAACCCCAATGGTCAGGAGAAAACAAAGCGATGATACTGAACATCTCTATTTCATTTCATCCCGATCCCTAAAATGAGATATCTCCACAACAGAAAGAAGGCGACCTGCAGCTTCAAATTCCCATTTCTGATATTTCTTCTAAAATCTCACAGATTTAGGCTTTAGTTAGATCTTAAAAAATAGATGCTGCGGGTGTGACGCTATCGCCTCTACCGCTACTGCGGGACGCGTTTAATTTAGATTACAGTAAAATGTTGGCTTCTTCACTGGGTATCTCAGAGTACGATCTCACTTACGTTCTATCTTTCAATATCGTTTTGATATCTGTTCAATCACACTTTTAGGATTTAGACAACAAAGACACTTCTTAGGCTTTGAAGTTAGACGCCCAGCAGTTATGAACAGTATTTTTGCTGATGGGAATGTCCCATCAGCACCATGAGACAGGGAAACAGCATTTTCAATACAGGGAGTGTGATTGCGCTTCACTTTAATAGTAACCAGCTATCCATGTAGGGATCAATATCACAGAGAAGTGGAACTTTTTTGAGTTATTTGGTAGGAATAGACAGTTTCTAACAATGGCTTTCAAACAATCTAACAACAGCATTTAACGTTGTATTGTGCATTTGAACCCTTTTCCTGTGATGAACACCTACAAGATCCATCTTTTTCTTTTGATTACTTTCTGCCGTCCCTGATAATGGAACCTTGAGTTAATTGCCTGCAAAGTGAGACCTCATGTTGGAGGACCTGTGCGGTTAGTGTTTTCAGCAGGAAGAGGGAGAAAAACAATAGGCTTGCAAATTGATTTATTTAAAATGGTCCTGTGTCAATTGGCCAATCTAATGTTAAAGCCTTTATTCATTTGTAGAGAAACTGATTGATTTATCCCCTGAAAATCCAACCTCACAGTGCTTGTGAAGCATTTACCAGTCTCCCCTTTTTTAAAACAACGACATTCTGTAAATTATTTGGCACATCATGAATGTCAAACCTTGAACTGCTTCTCTTCTGTAGCAGGCTCGTTTGCACGGCTGAGCTTGGATAACAGTCAGGGAAACAGATTTTATTTCCATGCAGCAAAAAATCGCATGTGCTTTTCCACACCGGCTTTTGTTGTCTTTTTTGCATTTTTGTATTTTTTTTTTTACTTTTACGCTTCCCTCCCAATTTATTTGCTTTATCAAAGCGCTCGCTGGGAGCTTTGACATGTTTATACACTTCAAAGGCTGCACCAAAATGTGTTTTTAAAGCTAACCTGCCCTCAACTGGGCAACAACGAGTGCATCCGCTCATGTGCTGCATATGAGCATTTATGACCAGGGTGTAAAGTCTCCAGAGACGCATCATCATAACTTAGAGCACAGTGGATATGTGTATTATGCTGAACCGTAACTCATTTAGGGAGATGCATCCGCTGCGTGTTATTGCTGGATCTCCCAGCGGGTTACTTTCTTCTTCACCGACTTATCCCACCTACAGAACTCGGCTCTCAAAACTGCACCTTTGCTCTTACATCTTACCAAGTCTTACAAATGCGCTAAGCTGCGCTAGCGCTCTCCGGAGGATCCGTGCGCCGCCTGCTCCTCCAGCTGCAAACAGACTGAGGAGCGCTGCACCCCAAGAGGCCTAGACTGACATTTTATTTCGGAGGAGCGATCGGTTACGACTCGGAGTGGGAGAAAGCTCCTTATTATCCCAACCTGTGTCAGCAGAGATATATCATATAGTTAAAAATGAGTTTTAAAATAGAACTACTTTGCATTAAACAACCAAATTAACTGATTCCGCGAACCTCATTCCTTTGCTTAGTTTAATTTCTGACTCAGCTGTTTATCTAAGCTCCTGGCTGTCTCTGACATTTTCAGCATAAAATGCAATTCAGCTAAATGTACGACTGTAATTAATGGAAATTAAATTATTAACTGGTCGTTATTATTGTTCCGCTTGCATGGTTTTAGCTTGCCTGGTGGTTCCTTTCGCCGTATCCTCATAGCTGTGTGATGTCTTTTTTTCAGCACATACCCATCCTTCAAGGCCGATCCCTCATTCTTTTTGCGGTCCCCATGGGTCCCCATGGTTGCCATCTTCAGCTTCCTGCGGCCAGACCCTCCTTTCTTTGCCATTGTTCGTTTGACTCCAGAAGTGTAACAAATTGAGTAATTTCCCCTCGGCTTCAGCTATATGTGTAGTTCAGCCACAGGAAACATTGAAAACACACAAGTGGTCGTCACACAATAAAAAAGGTTCTGCGCCTGGTCAAGGCATAAATTGGATAAAATATGTTTTTAAAAATCTTATTTATTAACCATTATCTTATATAATCCTTCTGATACATCGGTATGCCTGAGATAGAGAAATCTTTATAATAGTTTCAAGTGGCTGTTTTGAAAAGACAAAGCGTTTGCTCGATGTCTGAGGCAGATCCAGGAGGTCTCCGCTTGTACCGGGACAATCTAAGCGCTGTGTTTACAACACGCCAGATTGTGTTTCCTCCGCCGAAGCGCTGACTCGTACACCTGCGATCTCCGCCCCCGCTGGGCTGCGACCCCCGCAACTTGACCTCTGCCGATACACAGAGTAAAGATGACAAAACACTCTATTTTTTCTATTTGCGTTCGTGGGCCATCCGGCTGCCCGCTCACCACCAGCTGGCATTTATGTGGCAAATCAAAGAAACTTCTGCAGCAGAGGACTGCTGGAGCACAAAGAAAAAGAAATCAGATATGAGCATCGTATATTCATATAAACATAAGGAAATTAATGCCGCAGAATTTACCTGCGGCACTGAATATTTGAAGGCATGTCATATTGTCAGTATTAAATAGTGTCAGCAGTACTAATAAAATTGTTATTAAACCTGTTATGTATTGTTTCATTTGGGTATGTAAATGGTGTTTTATCATTTTATGCTAATTTATTCCCAGAGGATATGTGATATATTGGCAGTTTCTGTACAACATATGTGGTAGGAACAACTGGAGAGATGGTGTGCATTTTAATGGATATTCGAATAACTCCTCCGCCTATTTATACACCATCCTTAATTTATTCCAATATTTTCATGTTCCCAGTATGGCACACACATACAAACACACACCATGCTGATGTCCCTTTCCGGCCATGCAGGGGTGCTTCAGCTGAGCCTAGCCAATGAGCTGCGAGTGAGCGTCTCCACGGTGACAGTGGGCCAGAGCGTGGTCCTGACCTGCGGTGTCACGGGACAACAGCGGCCCCCCATCTTCTGGAAGCGCCACGACCGCATCCTCAATCACCTGCGTCTGGAGGATGTCAGCGTGAGTGAAGCCTCTGGGGCGACCGCGATCGGCCAGGGGAGGGGGCGTCGGCGGCGATCAGCCAGGGGAGGGGGCCTTGGCCGTGAGGGATGGGGGCTGATTCTCATGCTCCCATCATCAAAGTGCTTAGGGTGATTTTCAGTGTGAAATGATACATAGGAGATATGGCAGGGACACGGTCCCTCCCATCTGAATATTAGGCTGAGTTTCCTCCCCCGGATATCCAGTCAGGGGTAAGTTTGCTGTTTCTGGGGCCCAACTCAAAAAGCCACCCCCGAATGTAGTTACCGTTTGGGGCCAATAGGGAGCCCTCAGACCTTGGGCACCGCACGCAAATGTACCGCCGGCTCAGATATTCCTGCGACCCATCACCTGTTCAGTTTTCCTGTCTGCTTTCTCTGCCTTCTTACGCCAAAACCTCTCTGCACTGATACTCCTCCTTTCCGTTGTCCTTTGATTGTGCAAATCTCGGGGGTAGGTCCGGCTCTCTCTGCCGCAGTACAGTCACGGATCTGCTTCACTTTGATAAACTCCTGTTCCTGTTCCCGCCTCCCTGCCCCCCATCCCTCCATCTCCGCCCAGTCCGAATCCCCCAAAAGCCGACACAGGAAGGTCGCAGTCATACAAAATGGCCCTGGGGGATGAAGGCCACTCCGCCGTTAACACACCAGCGCTGGACAATGGTTTTTCCGGAGTAAGCCACACATTCAGTATGCACTGAACAGGACGCACAGTGCCCCCTTAAGGGGATGCCCAGCAGCTCCGCTTTAGATTAATTAAGTCACCACCGGCATAAGGGAGAAAAGGTCAGTGTCTAATATCACAGTTACTAATATAAGAGCAGATGTTGATGACAGTGTATTTGCCAGTGCGGACTGCAGCATTCGCATAATTGCTGTATCATCACCCGCCACTGGCTCGCGTATGTCTACAAAAGGACACAGTGAGTGGCCAGTCATTTTTGGCGTAAAAGTCGCGTAAACTAACTGTGGAAGAATAACGTACAGGTTATTACAAACTTAAGTATACAGAAGATATAATATTATAATAAATATATTAAATGAAATTATAAAAGCTTTTTCATCAGTGATAGCAGCAGGCCAACATCTACAGTGCACCCTGTAGTCAATATGGAGCGAGGCCATTACTCACCCCAGACAGCACTAGACCCCGTTAGCAAGAGCTGCCCCAGGGTTGGGTTCCATTCCTTAGCCCGTGCCTCCAAAGCTTTGCTGACTGCGACATAAAGAAGGTTTGATGCAGAAAGGAGTCGGTTCTGACTGCTGAAGATGGAGACAGTGTGTGAACAGACTGTCCATTACCGCCTAGTAAATCTTGGCATCTTACTAGCATCTTACTTACTATCTCATGTGTACATTTTCTAACCAAAGCGATTGTTAGAGTATGTTTATGATTTGGTGATAAATTTAAAGTAATAGGTAGGTAGGTAGGCAGGTAGAAAACTTTATTAATCCCTCGGGAAGTTTCCTCCGGGAAATTCAGCTTCTAGTAGCAACATGGCAGCATACAACATGCAAACAACATACAGTCACACATAGTACAATTATGAAATATAGAGTAATATATAAATAATACACCCTTCATATATGTCTGCCTCATTCCCTTTAACTGGAACACTTTCCGATTCTTTGATCTGCCCCCTGCAGTAATTACGCAGGTCTCTCCGGCTGACACTGTTCTCTACACTGCTCTGCACTGATACTCCTGCTTTTGATTGTCCTTTGATTGTGCAAATCTCAGGGGATCGGTCGGCCTTCTTTGCTACAGTCGCAGCTCCTCTGCGCGCAGGACTGATCCGTGAACCATGTGCATGTAATTCGGTACCGACTCAAGGTCCTTTGCAGCCAGTTCTTAAAAAGATCAGGGCGATAACAGGAAGTGTTAAGAGCACCTCGATGTGGATACCTATCTGAATGCCAAATTCATTGGTATATCAAATCCCATTAATGTTCTGTTGCGTGTGCACTGTAGGAAACTCATTTCTTGCTGGCTGGCGTCACCTTATTACATTAATGGAAGACGATGCATTGTGCTGATAACCTGTATACATTTTTGTAAAACTTCTATTCACTGGGAACGTAAAGAGGAGAACTGGCATTTCATTTCCCAGAGATATGTCATGTAGAAAGGTAGAAATGTAGGCCAGGAATTGTTTATTTATTCATACCTCTGCGTTGGATTGTTGTGGACCGAACACAGGAGATATTCCCGCATTATACACAAACACACCTATAAATCTCCATTTCATACATATACATGTGTGCGTGAATCTCCGCTGCTAAAGGTGCCAAACACCGGTTTGTTCTGTTTGAGAAATAAACTCATTCAGTCTCCAACGGTAAGTCTTCCGCTGTCAGGCTTTTACAAGGACAAAGTGACGGATGTGTGTTTATGAGATGGAGCCGTCTTTGAAAATAATTAAATTCAGCGCAATTCCCCCAAAATCCATTGTGCACTAATGATGCCACTAAATCAATGCCTGCGATCCGAATTGGACTGTGGCTCCGGATTTACACTAACTACTCTCCATAATGAGGACACCAAATGACAGCAAGTGCATTGAACTACCAGGACTTTTTAATGACGCCAACACTTAAAAGAACTTAAGAGTATATATGCAGGGAATTGAGATTATTCTTAATATTACTTGCGTGAAATAAATACATCCATATGCTTATTATTCATTAAGTTTCTGTGCGTAATTATAGGCATGGGAGGGACAGGGTTAACCTAGCAGATTGAGGGGGCCCAGAACTTCACAGGGACCCTTGAATATGTAAAATTGTACGTAAAATTAGGATGGGGCCCCAAGGTGACATTTATCAGGGGGGGCAGAAGTTCCAGGTATGCCCCTGTGTGTAATTAAGAAAATGTATTCATAAAATATCTCACTGCAGATCTCCAATATTCAGACTGCGCTCCCCCCGTCATAACGGATTTCATTGAACTCTGTGATGTCCGTTTTTTAATTGTGACCCCACCCTTAGAACTGGGGATTACTAATGCCTATCAGGTCAAAAGATTAAAACACACAATGATAAAACGGATCTTATAAAAGTTCCATTAGGATAACGCAGCCGGAATGTCTCATTTTGATTATTCTGCAAGGTCTTTTTGTGGGAACTGTGAGGAAATTTAATTGACTCCCTCCTACATGAGCGCTATATTTAAGTTCCTCTGAGTTTCCGTGGGACATATTACGCTTTCATAAGGTCACGTGACGTCTCTCACCTCATTCCTGCAGGGTTCAGAACTCAGCAATAACAATCAGAAAAGAAATGTGTCATTATAATTGTATGTTCCTTGTATTTTCAAGATAAAACTTTTATGTTACTGCATAGCACGGATCAAAGATGACATTTAATTTGACATCACACTTTGAGTCTGGTGTATGTAATCTGGGGGGAGCGCTTCTTGTCATCATAAGGAGCACCAAATGTAATATATGAAATGTGCTGCCTTTCTGAAACCAAAAATGAAATATTCTTAGTTGTATTTAATATCATAGTTAGACAGTTTTACAGTAACCAATTCATGGGGCATTTTTAGAAGCATATATGCAGGCAATTCTGATTATTTTTAGATATTAGCTTCAATATTTCTTCAGTAAACATGATTCTGCTCTGATGTTATGACATTTAATATTGCTTATAATTTGTCACTAGTTGTGGCATTTAATTACACAGTTTATGGTGGGATAATTTGTAATATAAACAGAGAGGGTGGTACAAGGGCTTCAGACATGTTCACTAATTAGCAGTGCCGCTTGGAGCCCATGTGGTGCCCTAGGCCGGCTTCACCACCGGTGCCCCCTGTCTGAGACAAAGTGAACTCGGCTGGCTAAGTCGGCACCCCCTCAGAAGATGGCGCCCTAGGCCAGCTTCACCGCCGGCGCCCCCTGTCTGACACAAAGTGAATTCGGCTAGCTAAGTCGGCACCTCCTCAGAAGATGGCTGCCTAGGCCAGCTTCACTGCCCCCTGTCTGAGACAAAGTGAATTCGGCTGGCTAAGTCGGCACCCCCTCAGAAGATGGCGCCCTAGGCTGGCTTCACCGCCGGCGCCCCCTGTCTGAGACAACGTGAAATCGGCTGGCTAAGTCGGTACCCCCTCAGAAGATGGTGCCCTAGGCCAGCTTCATTGCCCCCTGTCTGAGACAAAGTGAAATCGGCTAGCTAAGTCGGCACCCCCTCAGAAGATGGCGCCCTAGGCCAGCTTCACTGCCGGCGCCCCCTGTCTGAGACAAAGTGAAATCGGCTGGCTAACTCGGTGCCCCCTCAGAAGATGGTGCCCTAGGCCAGCTTCACCGCCGGCGCCCCCTGTCTGAGACAAAGTAAATTCGGCTGGCTAAGTCGGCACCTCGTCAG
>JAODLD010000016.1:4306607-4317787 GCA_026781065.1 Mormyrops boulengeri
CCCTAGGCCAGCTTCACCGCCGGCGCCCCCTGTCTGAGACAAAGTAAATTCGGCTGGCTAAGTCGGCACCTCGTCAGAAGATGGCGCCCCAGGGATGGCACCTAATGGGTTGACCGGCAACAAACGTTTTTGTGGCGGTTTTTCCTTTTGTTCTGAATTATAACCACTTTGATGACTGAACTTGCTGATAATATTTATCTGTACATTTGTGTGTGTGGTCTGTGTCAGCACTGGTTTAAACAAATACCTCTATCTTGTTTTACAGACCCCCCATGAGGTAGGTCTGCTGGGAGCTGTACCGTCTGACCATTTGGATTTTAAAACCTATGAAGCTAATGGAGGGACTCAGATCTGCCGGCGTTATGCGGTGTAACTTTAGCCCGCTGGTCGGCCCTGTAACTGAGGGCGACTATGAGAGCAGGCCGAATCTGCGGGGAGGTGGCTGCTGGCCCCACCCTGCTGCACCAGCGGCTTTTCATTTTACCTTCATCCATTTTTTATTCAAAAGATTGGAACGAAGTCGGCCATGGCAGGGCTGCCCGCGGACATGGCAGAGCTGTGTAATCCCTCGGAAGAGGCCTGCCTCTCTTCTTGGGCGCTCTTGGCTGCTGGTGCTTCAGGCAGAAAATAAGAGCAACGATGCTCTTATTTTCTGGGCAAATACTCCGCTAGCTAATTGTGCAGCCCCCTTATATGTTATGAATTCATTAGCTTAATAGATGATGATTGTAAATGTAATAATGCATATTTCTTTCCATACTTTTCAGCATGCATGATTGCTTCATCATTATTATTGTATGCAGGAGTGATCAGAAACATTGTAACTTGTGTTTAACATTATTTTGCGGATTCCTTATGTTGTATGTTTCTAGGAGCTGCTGACTTTGCCCTGCTGAAAAAAACAGCTAAAAACCAGCTTATGCTGGTAACTGGTTTTAACTGCTCTAAGATGGTCTTAGATCTCATGTCCCAGCTCTTTGTGATCTTTGATGATTTAGGTGGGTGGGTGACCAGTTTGTCATGGGGGAAACATACCTTAAACTGGTCAACCAGCTCAAGCTGGTCAAACTGTTCTTTTCAGCAGGGTTAGCATGCTGCCGTTCCGATGTCACACGCGTGACAGCGGCTCTGAGTGTTTTTTTAAGTGCTTTGATGTGTTTAATTGTGGCTCATCTTCTAAACTTGCGTTCACGCCTGAATTCCCACTTTTTCGACTCTAAAGCAAATAATTAGACTCCAGGCTAGTTAATGGATTTAGAAATAATTGTGACACATTAAAATAGGGGGCACTTTTTATTCGTAAAAAGTGCATTACTTTTGAATAAATATCTGTTCAAATTCAGGCCCGCTTGTTGTAAAGTACTTTAGCTGTAATTTGACTTGAGTTCTAAAGGGCTTTTATGAATTTTACTGGCTTCGAAAATCAATTTCTAAATCAATGGACGCAAGTTTTACGCTAACGTGCTAATTAGCGAGCACATTTCCTGCCTGATGCATGCCGCTCGCAGGGTGTTTGCAGGGTCGATGACAAGCTCTCTTTGTCGCCAGGACCTTGGAGATGATGGTTTTCTCTACATCACCAAGGTGACCACGACCCACATGGGAAACTACAGCTGCTATGCCAGAGGTTACGACCAGCTTTCACAGACACACGTCCTCCAAGTGAACGGTAATCGCTAATGTGCCTCTAATGCACCATTACATAGCATAGTTTACGGGGACGGCGTCTGCAGCACCGCGGTGGCGGTAACAGAAATCTCGGCCAAACTTTCTTTTTTCCCCAAGGTCAACACTAACACCAAAAATACAAAATAATTAGTCCTGCACATGGTTTCCTCAAAGCACAATGGAGCATTATTACAAAATCAAATGTAACTGGCAAAATCAAACATTTTAACTTACATTTAGCCAAAAGGGAGAAATGTTTTTTTTATGGAATTTAATGGAGGTCTGCGTTCTCAAAAAGACAAAGCTTTATTGTGTTTATAAATCTGGAAACATCTAATAGAGCTAATAAATCATTGCCAGGCTGGTTTAATGTGTTTCTGTTACTGTCAGAAGGGCCCTTAACAATTAAATCAGCTTGTGTAAATATCGGGAATCTAAAATCTGAAAAAAAGATTAGAACACCACCTCTGAATGAACTAATTTAATGGGGTATGAAAGCTTAAAGCTATTAAAGCTGATTATAGATGTTTTTCTGCTGAAACAATTTAAAGGAGGCGTGAAATTTGCCCTGATGAGTACAGAACCATATGGCTGACCATATAGGGTGACTCAAAAAAGCAGATTTATCGAGGAAGCTTTAAGTTTTCCGGTGTTAGAGGAATGGCAGAAGCGTCAGGGTCAGCACAACAGAAAAGTCTGAAAAAGAAAAGCTTATTGAGCACAGGGTCACAGGTGGGCGTTGGAGCCAATCCCAGCCAGCAGGCCAGGGCTCGAGCTCCTCATTCGCTTAACGGCACCTTTCCCAGCTCGGAGGGAAATCAGAGTGCTTTCATGTGAACACCACAGACGGCGAGGGGCTGGGACTCAAACTGCAATCCTGAAGGTGTGAGGCATCAGTGCTGGCCAGTGCGCAGCCCCTAGCCCTTACGGCAAGCGGAAATATGAGAAAACACTGACTCAGGTGTGATTATCTGTGGGCGAGGGGGTGGGGCTGGGGGGGTCCCACAGTCATGGGAACAGAGCCAGCGTTTGAATCTGGGCATGGTTACTGAGCCAGGAGATGGACCTTCCCAAATTTATGCTCGCCTGTAGAAGCCAATAATGTAATAACTGCCAATAACATAATAATTTTTTCATTCTTAATGCGATAAAAGTTGATAAAGTAATGACTTTTCTAAACCGATAACATAATTTTTTGCCAATAATGTAATAAGTTACATCTCCTGTAACTTAGCATCGTCGCAGTTTTTTTTGGACCTTTTGTGACTTTCGGCCGTTCAATTAACAATGACCTTAAAGCTTTTAGGGGTAATCGATGACTGGATCTTATTTAAATTTGTCGAAAACAAATTAGCTAGCCTTTGAAACTCTGTCTAGTCATTGATGAAAGATGTACAATCTGCGCTGCCATGACGTGTGTCCTATTAGGAGAAGTGGCTGGGTCGATCTTTGAGGTGTTCCTACTGCTTTCCATCTGTAGATTTCAAGAAGAACCGGCCAAGACCTGTCAGCGGGCAATTTATTTGTTTTGGATAAATTTCTCTGAATTGTGTCTTCAGCTGACACCTCTTAAACAGTTTAATTTTTTAGATGAGCGGGAGATATCAAAGACAAAATTAATTTAAAGTGTATCTTACCCTAATACTGTGTGGCCATATTATTTTAGAGGCCTGTCCTCAGGCAGAATCACATGACAGGCACGTCTCCTGAATGTCTGCATTCACTGTGCCAAGTCCTCACTTAACCTTCATCCAAAACTGCATCTGTAATCCTCATTTGGCTGAATATGCATGCAATGCCCACAGATTATTGGGGGATTACCACAGGAACTATCTGTGGACTACTGTATGTGGGCCTGTTCACACCCATCTTGGCAAGAGCGAGGACTTTCACGCTGAATGAGCAGGAGAACGATGATCATGTCTGGGTCCTGGGAAGGGCTTTCTGTGTGTGAGAGTGAAGAAGAGTCCGTAACAAAGAAGTATTCTTCAAAAGTTTTACTTTTGAAGACTCTCAAAAGAGATGTCTACTGTGAGATTTTGAGCTTCGCAGTAATGTTTGAGAGGCAGAAGTGGGTTTTGTTTTTTGAAAGACTGCAGGCTTTTGTGCGGACAGGCCGGGTCCTCAGAGGCTGCTCACTCACACACAGTCACACCGTAATATCCAACAAAGAGCCTGTGATCCCCAAATGCCTCGCTGCTGATGGCAAAGGCGGTGAATGACAGCAGCCTGTGCAGATTAATGAATTTATTGTGGGCCCTTGGAACACCGCTGCAGCTTTTCAAATGAATTTCTTGGAAACATAGTCCATAGCAACAAAGCACCGCACGCCGTCACACATCTCCACGCATAGCTATTGTACTCAAATGATCATGAACCTTTTTTATAACACTGTATTTTACAATTCAAATATTTATTCTGCGGTGCCAAAGAATGCTGGGTTAAGTTCAAAAATGAAGGCTGTTTTTTTCCTGCATACATTTTTCAAGACTGGACTCTTCTGTGCTTTCTTGCCTTTTTTTTCTGGAATTTTCCATTTGCTTCTCGTGAAAAGGCAGCAGACTCGGTAGCGGTGTGCCGCCGCGTCGCGTTGGCTGAGCGCGGCGTCGGAGCAGATGGCGCCGCCGTGCCCTCTGCACGCGATGCCCCCGTGGTTCTCCCAAACAAATCCTTCGAAGGAGCATTTGGGTGGCAGAGGAGCATGTGTGTGTGTAAACAGTCCCACTAGAAAAAGGAGATCAGGCATGACACTATGACTGAGCAGACCAGGGACGCGTTTGACGGCGGCGACAATGTAAGGTCATCAATCTCATGTGTATCAGACTTATCATGATTCAGACGGAAGCAGCTCCCATGACTATGAATAAAATAACGTTTGCTTAGCACAAATTAATTATTGTGTTAAATTAAGGATATATTTGATCATCTCCAGTAAATCTACGGCAATAACATTTCATATGGCTTGGACATTCTCAAGTCTGACTCCTCCTGCTGCCTGGATATCTGCATCTCTGCATTCTTCTCTGTCTTACACTGAGCTACCTATGTAGATGTGGGATGTGTGATGGTTCTGAAACCATGACCGAAACAGTGATACAAACATTCACTGTTGTCCCCCCGCCCCGTGCCCCCACCACTGCAGGTACATCCTGATGAGCTCTCATTACATCATTAATATTACAAAACTCATTTTTCACACTATAGTATATGTAAATGATGAAAATATTATTTTACTATTATTCTACTGTGTGTGTCACATGACTATTTTTTGTCCAATCATGATCAGGCGATCACAACCCAGAATTTTCTTTGCCCAGTTTTTCGAATTCACCTCCCCCACAAAAAAACCAAAGATTCACCCCACCCCTAGTGGGAAGAAGATGCAAAGACAGATCTGAGTGTGAGCTCCGCTGTCCTGGCTTCAGTGAGGCGGCAACGATACCTGCTGCATCCCAGTCAGATAAGATCTAAGTGAACTTTATTTTACATGAGGGGATATTTCTTTGTCTTAGAGTTGGTAACCATCATAAAACACATCTACAGTATGTGCCAGCCCATATAGACGTGCCAAATCAACGATTAATCAGTCATCCATCTTAAGAACTCTGTACACTGGAGAATACTTACTTTACACAAGGGATTCAATTCTTCAGTTCAATTCAATTCAATTTTATTTATATAGCGCTTTTAACAACGGTCATTGTCACAAAGCACTTTACATATAACCGGCCCGAACCCCAGCAAGCAAGCCTGAGGCAACAGTGGCAAGGAAAAACTCCCTCTAGCAGGAAGAAACCTTGAGAGGAACCTAGACTCTCCCTTGAGGGGACCCCATCCTACTCTGGGCGAGCGGGGAGCATGAAACAGTATTTACATTGACAGTAATTCCAGCCCAAATAGTTTTAAAAGTCCCAGTTGGTCCAGTATATCCAAGGTGTCCAGGTGAGGGTTCAAGCGGTGTAGTGCCGGCTCGGGATCGGCTCAGGATCAGCTCGGAAAAGATAAGATGGAGAAGAGAGTTATTGCCCTACACCTAACCTCCGGCAGTACTACAGTAACTATGGCAGCCTGGCTAAAAGAGAGACCTGGAAGGAAGCACAGACATGACGGCTTCCAGGGGTTTTGGCGTCAAGCCAATTTCTTACCATCTCGCTGCCCGTAAGAACATGCTAATGTTCTGTGCTGTTTCACAACATGAATCACAAATCACTTTATATCTAATATAACATTAGATTGAAGTCAATTAAACATTTGACTTAGTTTAGCCTTTGCCCAGTAGCACAGAAAGTGATAAATACCAGAAAGGGTGATTTTACTCAGTTTAAACTCTATTTACAGAGAAATAAATAGGAACTGTACAAACAATGTCCCACTACGGTAAAATCAGTCAAATGGCATGTAAACACACACACACATACACACACACACACATTTAATGTCCATACAAATGAAATGCAGTGACAGCAGTGTTAGCAGTGCATATACCCTTTGTCTATAGACAGTGAATGAACATAAACATGACATGTGTTGCCCTTTTGGGGGGTGGGGGGGGTCACACAGTCCCCCCAGTTATCCAGGTATACCCGCAGAGCCAGGTGAGGGAGCCAGGGGTCACGGCCAGCCTGCGCTGCCACGCCGAGGGCATCCCCAACCCGCGGCTGGCGTGGATGAAGAACGGCATGGACATCACCACCAAACTCTCCAAGCAGCTCAGCCTGCAAGGTGAGCTCAGTAAACGCCCGTGTGTCTCCTTATCGAGCTTACCAGTGCTGGTCAACACGTTAGGAGAGATAGGTGGTCACTAGGATGTCATATTCTGAGGCCGATATCACTTTGTTTGGGTGGGGGGGCCGCAGTGAAGCTCGCTTAGGGTGCCACGTGGGCTTTGAACAGCACTGGCTCTTATGGTATCGTTTATGCATGCGATCTGGCACTCGTCTTTCCTGCTGGTACGATTAGCATGTGAAGCTTGGGAATAATTCGTCACTAAATGGCAATTTCAACATAACAAATATACTTTATGCACCAGAGGCTTTATCCGGTCCAATTCCACAGCTCCAGAAGCGCTTTGATGTAGGAATAACTTAACTCTGATATACAAGGAACGACATGTTGTTGTAGTGGGAAAGCTGGGTTTTTCCTGGCTGCCTTAAGTCCTTCACTCCCTGGAAGAAGGACACCAGTAAGGAACAGCTACAGCATAACTGGAAACTGGTTGTGTTCTGGAATGATGACCCAAACCCCAGTTACTGAGTGATGGACTGATGCTCAAGACGTCATAGTTTTTATCCTTTACCACTAATGCTGCTAATGCTAATGCTGCTAATGCTTCTAATGCTAAGGCTGCTAATGCTAATAATTCTTCTAATGCTAAGGGTGCTAACGTTGCTAATGGTAATGCCACGAATGCTTCTTCAGCACTGTAAGCACCTTCCCCCTTCACTAACATTAGTCTATGTGTGTTTTTTTCTTGCTCTGTCGGATCAGCCAATGGGAGCGAGGTGCACGTGAGTAATGTTCACTTTGAGGATACTGGAGCGTACACCTGCATCGCCAAGAACGAGGCCGGAGTGGATGAAGACATCTCCTCTCTGTTTGTCGAGGATTCTGCACGGAAAACAAGTATGTGGTAACGCTTACTTCCTGCTTGAATGAATTGTACTTACCTTTCTACACTTAAAATATGTATCACACGGGACTATATTCCCATGGCAATTTTTCCTGGCAAGAAAGGGAGCAAAAATGGTGTCTGTTGTAACTCTATTGCAGACTAAATGGCCAAACAGGTCTAGGGCAAATGGCATCTGCGGTATATTGTGTTTCCAGCTGAACACCTTGTAGATTTTGGGTTAGGGTTAGGTGTAGCCTTAGCAATGAACCACAGTGTTGAATCAAGTGGGAAAATCTTCATGCTGTATTGTGTTTCCCGAATTCCGGACCGCACGGACTACTCAGAGTGTGACGGACCCCTCTTGACTGCCCTCTTGCTTCCTCTTGGAAAGGCACAAGTCCTGTATCGGCTTATCAATTCTCCACAAATGACACTGTAGAAAATTTCAAATCTCCAGCCCTTGACCTGTCCAGCTAGTGCTGAGGTTGGCATGGCCCTTGAACCATCACAGGTACCTTGAACCATCACCAGTACTCTGCACTTTCACTGGTACCTCACCAGTACCCTGTACCATCACTAGTATCCTGCAGTCATTACCAGCACCTTGAACCATCACTGGTACTCTGCACCATCACCAGTATCCTGCAATCATTACCGGTACCTTGAACCATCATTGGTACTCTGCACCATCACCAGTACTCTGCACTATCACCAGTACTCTGCACTATCACTGGTACCCTGTATCATCACTCAGATATCCTACATGCTGACTGTCTGGCCCTGCCCTTGTCCAGCTGTGCTAATGCTCTCATTAGAACACGTCTATATCGCAGCCCAGAAAATTACCCCGTGAAACCCGAATACGACTGCTAATCAATCACCCATGTCAGGTATTCTGACTGAGGATTTTACTCAAGAGATCCAGCTCTGAAAACTGCATGAAGGTGTGTCAGCTCTTAAGTTTACGGTCTGCTCAGTGACTAGTAATAAACCATTACTAATTCCCATGCATTGTTTTTTAGTTATAAGTGATTTACAAGTTCTTCAGTAAAAATTTTGTGAGACAGGAGTGAAATATCTTCTAAATTTAACTGTAAGTGAATCTTTTTACTTATTAATATATTATTGAATGATGAATAATAGTTTATTAATGGTTAAGGAGCAGACCTGAAACCAAAGTGTTACTTGTCATACTAATGCTCGGTGCGGTTTCACGCCATGAATCCCTAATCACTTACTATCTAATTAATTAAACGTAAAATTGAACGAGGTTTACCCTTTTTCGTTAATTCGCCACTCTGCCACCTTGAGGCAGTTTTAGGCTAAATGGAATACTAATGTGTTACCAAAACAGAGGTGATACCATGACCCCTTCATACTAACTTAGTAGGCTGCTACAGATTCCCGAATTACACTGGCCTATTATCAACAGTTCAAGTCTAATTTTCCGGAGGCCTTCTACGATTTCTAAGTGTTTATTTCCCGACAGCAGTAATTACCCGCATACCAGAGCACACTTTTTCCCATGGCAGAATCACCTCGCTTGTCTTCTACATGTACCTCTAAGAGCGCCTCATGTTTGGGGCCGCGACGTACCGACCCAAACCAACCCTGGCTGTTTCCTCCTCCTCGGTGGAAGGTGTGAGGACTATCCCCCCAGTGATTATCACTGAACCTGCACTGAGGGCTACTGCTCCCATCTACAGAGGGTCAGCTGTCGAAGCTCTCACCCATGCTCTTTGTAGGCGTGGAGTCCTGCCGTGCCCCCCCGCCCACCACAGAGCAGCTGCGGCCAGCATGATACGATCAAGCGGCCTCTGACTCTCCTCTCTTTTGCAGTGATTCCTTTCTAGAACTTTCTAAATATTTCTCTTTTATGGCTGGTGACCTGCTTTTAGTCTCTCTAGGCAATTTTGACTTCATTACACATACATGTAACTTTACCTTTTTAAGTTTTAGTTGCAGCCAGCCAGATTAACATTAGACTGATCACACTGGCAGGTCTGTGCTTGAAGTGAATTTATGTGAGCAGCATATGGAAAGCGTCCACTGAATAGATTTCTTACTGAGATGGTTGTGATTTCACACTATCTTCATTTCCAGGTTACACTGATTGTATGTTCAGATTCATGTACTGCTGGTGTCTGTTAGGATCTCTTTAATATGCAGGGTTATTTTGTGTTTTAGCATAGTGTTTTTTTCTAATGCAATGACAGATTTTATCGAAGCTGTTTTTAATATGTATTTTGTCCCAGAGTGTGTTCCTGCATGGTAATGTTTAGAGCCAAACAATTACACGAAAGGAAGAAAAAAATCAAATCCGCTTCAGATGAAATCGGCGTCTGCGAAATGGATACTGAAGCGATGAATATTTTTAGACATTTCAGTTGGGCCGCGATTTTCTCAAAGTGTGGTTCCACAGAATGTTATTCAGAGTGATCTGTTAAATATGCCACAGCGCTTCTGGCTGAAATGGGGGAGGTGGGGGGGGTACACAGGCTTGTTTATTCTGGATCCTCACCTATTTTTCACGCTGCATAAAACAGTGCATCCCAAAGACGTGACGGTTCATCCAGAGAGATTCAGGTATTCCCCAGACACCCCCGCCATCCCTCCCGTTTGCTTCTGAGCTGCACATCGGGGTGAATGATGCTCAATGTTCATGCTAAACAAGGCGGATTTTGAGGGGCCCAGTTCTTAAGTCTCTTTTCAGCAAAAAAATAGCAGAGAGAAAATACAGGCAAAGAATGACTTACAAAGGCGTCCATTTCTCACTCCGGGATCATACATTTAGCAGGAATTTTCCACCCACAGACTCCGCAGAATCTCTGCTGTAAGGGGCATACCTCGAAATTCTGAGCCCCCTGATGGAATGTCACCTTGGGTCCCCTTACCCAATTTTACCTGTAATTTTATGTATTCAAGGTCTCCTGTCAAGCGCTGGGCCCCTGAATGCCAGGGTATCCATGCCTGCCCACCACCCTGGTCTGAAAATCATATTCTCACCGGCTGTTAAAACGTTCAGATCAGTGGCCCTGTATGGAGAGGATCAGCACGGCTGAATCCGCAGCGGTCATCATGTGCGTCTCGTGTTTGGTAAATAATGCTGGATACAGAAATGGATACCATAACAATCTGCAGTGATATTTATAATTACACACCTGTTAACCTCCCACGGAGCAAAGAGTTATAAGATACTGCACTGGGCTGATCACCAAGTAATGACAGTGACTTACATGTCTGTTTGTTACAGTCTCCATAATGGTTTTTTCAGACCCAGTAAACCTGGCTATTATCTCATAATGGCTCTGCAAAGCGGCAGAGCCGGTAGAGCTTGATGTGAAGCCGAAGCGCACCCTAAAATAGAATCCTCCCCCACAGTATCTGCATTAGGCGTAAAATGGCCAGCGAAGGTCAGCATGGATGAGCTGCTAAAATGTGGCTACTTTGGATGGAAAATATGATGTATGAGTCTTCATCAGACTGACAGCACCAGTGCCCTCCTATGCAGTGATAAATTGTACCAATTCAGTCTGTTACTCAAAGAAACTGGGTTAGCAGAAGTCAGTTTTCCCCACCTGTGGTACATTTGCTGTGAATAATTTCCCAGACCGAATGCTCAGATCTGTTTAATCTAAAGAAGGCTTCTGCACAGATCAACATGTTTGATGTGACATCTTGGGCCTGTAATACATTCACGGTCCTTGGAGATCAAAGAGGACTAAGCGAAAACTTAACTGTGGCTTCATCCTCACACACAAAAATTAAAGAGAAGGATCAGCAGTAAATCCCAGCACCATCGGCAATATTTCATCCTGACCAGGATTTCAGGGAGACAGGCGATGGAGAGACAGGCGATAGAGAGACAGGCGATGGAGAGACAGGCGATGGAGAGACAGGC
>JAODLD010000016.1:4320893-4333045 GCA_026781065.1 Mormyrops boulengeri
CCAGGGTGTACCCCAGCCCCTGTGATGGACCGGCATCCCGTCCAGGGTGTACCCCAGCCCCGTGCCCTGTGATGGACCGGCATCCTGTCCAGGGTATACCCCAGCCCCGTGCCCTGTGCTGCCTTGGAGAGACTCCAGGGCCCTCTGCAATCCTATCCAGGATAAGTGTTTGGAAGATGGATGAATGCATACAATAAATACATTATAGTATATTTATGTAGTTTGGCACTAGTCAGCCGTTGGTGCTACGTTACACTCCACACCCACAGAGGTGATTACAGTCTCATCATGGATATGTAAGCGTAGCTGAAAGGGCTTGGCTCCATCGCTGGCACCATCCTTTAACATCAGATGGGCGAGATCTCATCACCTCCCCGACTCTGTATCTTTGGCCGAGTGTCAGCCTCATACTGGTTCCATATGGCTGGTCTGGCAGAGAGTCGCGGGTATTCTGTCTTCCTGTGAATTACTGCCAGGGGAATATGCAGCTTAAGGGCTCTTTCCTGAGTGACACCAGGCATTCTTCAAACTGTCGGGCATTTTTTTTAACATCCTCTCATATTCCCCGGTTTGTTTTTGTCCTCCTCCGGAGACCGCCATATTTCTCCGTCGCCGTTTTTCTTCGTGTGCTCGTGTCCCCAGGAGGAAGTCTGCCCCAAATCTGAAGGTGACGCGACGCAGAGTTGTGTGTGGGCATCCGCCGTCAACGTCAAGGACAAGTACATCTATGTCTCCCAGCCGACTCTGAACAGGGTGCTGATCATAGATGTCCAGTCGCAGAAGGCTGTGCAGGTCAACGATTTTCTGTTTTTCTTCATTAGTAAAGAGAAAGGATTGATAATTTTTTTATTCCCATTTGTTCTGTTCATAGTCCTTTTATCTAAGCATTCCTGCTGTTTTACTGTGATTTTCTTAGTTTCTGCTTTTGGACCTTTTCTGGCACCATCCTACCCAACTGTTTTGGATATGAGGAAGATGGTGGCGCAGGAGGTAGTGCTATCGTTCGGCAACCGGAGGGTTGCCAGTTTGAGCCTCTTGACCCCATCAAAGTGTCCTTGAGCAAGACACTGAACCCCAAATTTCTCCCAGTGTGCGGGTTGGTGCCTTGCATGGCAGCCTCCGCCACTGGTGCATGAATGCGTGTGTGTGAATGTGAGGCATAAGGCTTCGAGTACTTGTAGGCGTAGAAAAGCGCTATATAAATGCAGTCCATTTACCATCATGTCTTCCATTATGGTTTTTAGTTCGAACACGCCGTTTTTTTCTGGCACCTTCCGGCCTGGTTACTTAGGTCAAACCAAGACAGAGTCTGTGGGTGATACAGTTGTCGGGTCCAGGTGTCAGCAGACACACATGTTGGTTTGCTTCCGAGCACGGGGACCCCCCCCAGCGAGCCGGGTGAAAATGGCTTGTTTACTTCGGTGTGGGGAAACCCTTAAGGAGCACTGCTGAGGCGCAAATCTTTAGTTTCGGGCCAGAGACGCTCCCCGGGGTCGCCAAGGGATCGTTGCCACGGCTTGTTGCTCCGGCGACGGTGGAGTAGTCATTAGCAGGTCACCTGGAGGTTTGGCTTTGTTACGTCAGATTAGGCGCTCCTCATTAGGCACCTGATCCCCTGCTAACGAAGCACGCATCTTTCTCCTTTTTTCTGCCTCCCTGCTTTCCCGGTCCTGGACCAAGTCAGTGATGTAGCCTTTTGAAGGTCTTAAATGAAACCAACTGTCTGTGGATCATACATATCACGGTATTTCGCTAAGTTGAGATTGTCAAGGGGACAAAGCAGCCAAATTTTATCACAGGCAGAGGGGGATTATTTCGAAAAAAGAGCAGAATGTATTAAGGCATGTTGACAGAATGACTAAATGATTGATGTAGTACTAAGGCCTTTACTGTTTTTATCACCGGGGAATATAATCAATTATGCACATTAGGATGTGTTTGGTTGGAAGGATATACAAATGCGATTATATTTACACAGGAGATAGATGATATGTGTTTTATCTATGAAAATAAATCAGGCAAACATAAATAAATATTTCATACATGTGTCCCTCCAGCAGGTTGATTTGCAGATATTTGCTTTGATTCTCAAAACTAATATTGATTTATCGTTTTAGAGTGTGAACATACTGTGTTCTATGGCTTCCTTTCAGAAATGTTCAGTCTCATTGTCAAAATGTCGAGGGAGTCAATTAAATTGAAACAATTTAGCAACGGAAATAAGAAACAGCTCTTCTCAATGCACATGTGTGTAATTTGGTAGAAAATGTAATAGCTTTTTTTGTTCGGAAAGGTGTAAACCGTAAAATCTCTGAAACGTTCATTCATTCTCGTGGGGGTTTATTAGGGTACACATGGACTGTTCTCATGTAGAACATGCGGTAACATTAGTAAATGTTGTGAACAAAGTGTGACACAATTACCAACATGTGCACAGTAACGGGTGGACAGTAAAACAATCTACTAGAGACATTGTGAAGCCTTAATAGAGCGAAGGAGAGATCACCTCAAAAAATGCACTAATGAAGAAATGTGCTACAAAGGGAATGTTTGTGTGGAATTTATGGTCTATCCGCACGGTTACTGCTGGTTGTCATAGAAACCACACAATTTTTTTTTAACCTAATTCTCTCTGTGGATTTGGGATGTAGTTCCATGTAACGTTTCTTGCAGACACATGGGTTGCCCGGGAATTAGGGGAACGGGCGGAAAACCAGCAAGCGCCGCTAACGGCCAATTTCCGAGATTTATAAGAGCGTTAAGAGGCCTGTGATAGTGGGGAGCAGATAACAGGCAGGGTGGTACTGCGGCTGAGATTCTTCTAGTAGGATAACAGGAAGGAGAGTGTTTGCCATGCTCTTAACACAGCGGCAGGACTGTCCCCACGGCGATGGGGATGCCGCTGGTGCCATCGGGGACCTCTCTCACCTCAGTCAGCATGCACAGGAAAATGTGTATCTGGCATTTTCAGCTTTTGAGATTCAAGGACTCAAGGATTCAAAAGCATTATTGTCATTTGTACAAGTTCAGCCAGATTTGCGTATCTCCCTGCAGACATGAACGAGAAAAAACAAAAGGTATCAAATAAAAGAATAGTCAGCGATAATGTATGTACAATATATACAATATACATACAATAACATAGAAGTGGGATGGCAAGGTACTGAGTGGCAGCGGTTAATTAATGTCATCATACTGCGAGGCGGGGCATGGACACCCTGGAGGCGCGATATATGCGGTTCATGTTATCGTATTGGCTGAGCTTGTTTCTCTGCCGCAGGCTGTGAGCACTGACCCGGTGCCTGTGAAGCTGCACTACGACAAATCCCACGACCAGGTGTGGGTCCACAGCTGGGGAGACGTGGAGAAGTCCAGCCCCACCCTGCAGGTAAAGACGCCTCACCCAAGAGCCTCACTCACAGCAGTATTATACCTACCGTATGTCATACACTCAGATGATGGGCATCGACATCTCATGGCCACATATCGAGGGCAGGGTCTAGCTCAGTGGTTTCAACATTTTTTGCAGCATGCCCCAGTTTTTACCATCCCAGCTCAGTCACGACCCTATATCAAGTATAGTTTACATTACATTAACACTTCTGCAGAGGGTTGGGGTACACCCTGGACGGGATGCCAGTCCATCACAGGGCACGGGGCTGGGGTACACCCTGGACGGGATGCCGGTCCATCACAGGGCACATGCGTAATTAGACACTAAGGGAAATTTAAGGGAACATGGGAGGATCATCAGAGGAAATTCAGAAAACACATGTGGAACCAGTTCCCTTCCTTCTCATTTTATTGTTCAGCGCTATGTGACGTCTGTCTGTGTAAAGTCCACTTTTCTTACTTTCCTTACTTCTTACTCCCACTCCATGCATGTGCCAACTCCACAGCCCCAGAGATACATTATCAGTGTTTCTCCTACTGAAGTTCCAGAAGATGCTGTGTTGTCTAGATTGAATTCAGTAATGTGTAGAAGCATTAAGCTTTTTTAAAAACAGTTAATTATACTTTAATGAAGCGTGTAGCTGTAAGTCTCACAGGCAGTTCAGGTTGTTTTCAAGCTCTCTCAGACTTTTGGAGATCCACTGTTGTCAGTAGGACGCTTTCCCAGTTTTGTCAGTTGGGACTGCTCACTCTTTGCTAGAGGCAGGGAGAAGATATCTGCAGTGGATACAGACCTTTAGACTCACAAAGACCAGAACGTGCTCGAGAATCCACCTAAATAAAGCAGAGCTGGGGGTCACTGGGAATTATTCATGCTCCGGTGTTGAATGTGTTGTCTGCTACTGGTGTGTAGGTGATCACTCAGGCCAGTGGGAGCGTGTCACACCACACCATCCACACACAGCCCCTCGGCCGGCGTTTCGACAGGGTAGACGACTTCTTCATCCCTGCCACAACGCTCGTCATTAATCACGTCAGGTAAGCGAGTCGCTCAGACCTGCGCTTGACGTCCGCAGTGTCTGGATGGGTGTCAGGATGGTGTCGAGGGAGGTGGAGAGGGCGGTGTGCGGGGGCGCTCCCGCTGAACCTCTCTATCGGTGTGGAAGCTAAGCGTATGCAGGACGGATTGATTCCGCGCCGCATTTTGACAGGCCCCAGATAGACTCAAGCCGTTGACATGCAAGATGTTTCCTGAGAGCCGTGTGGACTGACTCATTTTTCCGGCTCGCTACGTACCTGGCCGCTGTCATCTTTCCTAATAGACAGTTCCGGATGGCCTGGACTCCGCCGTGTTGCGCTTTAAGCGGGTGCCCGGTACATATGTACTCATAGCTTACATATTTAGCAAGGCCAGTTGTTATCAGGAAAGGTCACGTGACTGGTGTTTTGCATGTTGATTGGACCTACCTGTCCATTCAATATGTGTTCATTGGTGCATTGTGTTTCGTTGTGGTGCCCAATAACCATGACCCCCCCCCCAGTTTCAGACACCACCCCCAGGCTTGTGGAAGTTATTTTGCTCCCTGTCTCCCCCGTCTCACATTTCTTTGCGTATAATTTTTTTGAAGGGGGGCATCAGAGGCTATAATTCATAGAGATGGGCCAGTCCTATCAGTCAATGATGTGCTTTGAATCAGTGAGTGACGTGGCGGGGGGGGGACACCCCAAAACTCCCACCATAATAAACTTCGATCTCCTTTCCAATACCAATGTCACATGGTTCTGTTTGCCAGACCAATTCTATTGCCTAAGGCAGATTTACTTTACAATTCAACACTCCCAAAACTACTAAGCTAAGCTGCTGACGACATTCTCCTCCCGCTGCAGCTTAAACGTGCTCCACGCTAGAAACTCAAATGGGATTGTTTTCAAGTTTTTTCCCTCTTTTAAAACTTCTACAATGAGTCATTTAGGGCGTAGATTTTTCTTAGGATTCACATGACGGGAGCTGTTTATTAGTAGCTCATACGCGTAAACGATTCAGCGTCCTGAGGTTTGTAACACAAGGGGCATCTGGAATGTGTGGACTGGTACATGAAATGTGTTAATTTATAGCATTTCCTCTTATATATATACATTTATATAACTACAGTGTCAGATACACTCTTACACTTGATGTATGTAATATGTATGAGTCACTGATTACTGAATGCACGTGTATGAATTCTGATTTATTTCGCATCACTTCAGTGTAGCTTATGGTTTCAGTCATGAATCCAGCTGTAAAACACTTTTTTTAGACCGGGGGGGGGCTCCAACCCCTGCTATCGATCGATACTCTCCAGCCCTGTTATCGTTGGCCAGCGTTACCCACAAAGCCCTGTGTGTCCCACAGCCAAGACCGGCCGCACGCCGCGTCCATATCACAGGCGGCGCTGATGCTCCCCCAAAACAAAAGCGAGAGGGCCTGCCTCACAGCCTGTATTAGTATTCCGGAGTGGGAATGCTGGGAGGCTTTCGATTCATCACGCACGTGGCTGCCCGCCACATGAGCCTTTGGGGACTCCGCTGGGCCCAGGTCGTACTCAGGATGGCGGGGGCCCGGATCCGCCAGCCTGTAATCCTGTCCCTGTGAAACCGCAGATAAAACAGCCTCTTCGGACAGACCAGCAAACCGCAGCTTCTTAAACGCCCCAGCCATCGCACTCTCTTTGGCCTTTAGCGTTTAGTTTATTTATCTTCTATGTTATTTAATGTACATTCTCTCTGGGAGTTTTTGTATGAATATGGATTAACGCAGTGCTTACGTGATACATTTCTGTTTAATTTTATTTGAATTAAATGGCATCACCGACAAAGATCATCGTTTGTATTCCCCTTGTTTCTGTATTTCATAGTGATGAATGCAGAAACAATCATTTTAATCGAATGAAAATAAAGCGACCTGTATCTGACACGACGTAACAGTCACAAAACAGCACAAACAAATTAGTTTCTGCGACGGGGTTCTCACTGTGGGATTTCAATTAACTGGCAGCATCCTCTTGTACGGTTTCTGCATTTCCCAAGAAAGGCAGATATCAATCAAAGATGAAGACAGTCCAAGAAAAGCCCCCGCTGTGAATGGCCCCTGAACACGCTGGGCGATGGGGGGTCGCTGATTCCCAGCTTTTAGGGGTGTGCTGCAGCCGCCGTACTTTCAGCATACCACGCCGTCTTTTTTTGCTTTACCTCATTTAACTTACCTTTAGTGTTTTTTCAAGCGCACCGCCCCTCACCTTCACCTTTAGCAGAAATACCTCTCTAGTCGGCACAATAATCGTACATCTCACCCCCTCCACCCCCCACTCTGAGGTTTGACTGAGGCTCTGTGTTGAGGTCAGCTCGATGTTGACTTCCTCTTCTTACTGTCAGTGGCCAGCTCCTTCCCTTCGCTGCCCCTCATTACAGAGCCTCTTGTCATCTCTCCATACTGCTGCTCTATTAAATCCACTTTCCCCACATGTATACTTGGTGTCTGTTTCATGTTTTTTCCGCTTGACCCCGAGCAGGAAGGCTGCATGCGTGTGCTTGTTCTACTGCTCCGCCAAATTCGATTGCATTTTATTTTGTTTTTAATAAAATATGTTGTACCAAATCAAAGACAAGCTTTGAAGAATAAAAGGTCTGAGCTCTTAGATGTATTAACAGATGTAGCTTATGTCCTCCCAGGCTACGATTTAATAACTTCTTTATCAGCGGAAACGTGTCCGTTTTGATGAAAAAGGAATAAAAGTGATACATTTTTAACCGCCCACTTTTTTGTTAGGTTCGGGATCATTCTGCATAAGGATGAAGCCGCGCTTCACAAGATCGACCTTGAGACGGCGTCCTACGTGAAGACCATCAGCCTGGTGGAGTTCAGCTGTGTGCCGACGTCCCTGGCGTACACACATCTTGGGGGATACTACTTTGTCAAGTGCAAGCCGGATGCATCCGGATCGGGTTCGGCACAGCTGATCGTGGATGGTCTGACGGACTCCGTCGTCGGATATAATGGCGGCGTCACCGGCACCCCTTACGTGTCACCGGATGGCCGTTATCTCGTCAGTGTGGACGACATGGACGGCCTCATGAGGATCCAGCCTGTCACTGCACGGGGCGAGATCCAGGAGCCCTTCGACATCCACACCAACCTGCATATCTCGCACGTGGCATTCCAGACGTCCTTCACGGAGGTGCACCAGTATAACGTGTTCGCTAGCTCGGGCCTCCAGACTGATGTCCTCTACGTGGAGCTCAACACCGGCAAAGTGAAGATGATCAAAGGCGTTGAGGAGCCCATGAAGGCGGCGGAGTGGCCCTGGAGTCGGCAAAACCGCGTCATCGTGGACAGCGGCCTCTTCGGACGGTACCTGATAACACCCTCAAGGGAATCGCTCTTCATCCTGGATGGGAGACTGAACAAGCTCAACTGTGAGATAACCGATGTCCTCAAAAGCAACACGCTGGTGTGGGTGGGTGAGCTATAAACACAGATTTATCACAGCTGACCAGGTAATATTGCACTAAGTCTGGATGTAAATATTACACCATCCATACAGTTTTGAGAGTTAAACTGCCTGCTTAAAATGTGTTTAACATATTACTGAGCCCCCAGGCCTCCAAAAAGAAGCAGATAATGAAGCCAAGTGAAAATATTGTCAATTAAAGGGTTCAGCGCTGACGGAAAAGCAGAACGTAAAGCTGCAGTCCCTTGTACTTAAAAACAAATATAGAGAGAAATAATTTATCTTCAGTTCCTGGGAAGTTTCAACTGCCATAATAATACCGATTTGATTTGTGGCTCCTATATCTGATTGATTTTATTTTGAGCAGACAGAAAAATGTTTTGACTGCCCTTTAAGGCCGGGTATTTCCCTTTAAGGCCGGGTATTTCCACACCAGACTTGTGTCCATTTTTAACATCTTGTGTTTGGTGCCTCTAGGGAGTGAAAATTCACTAAGAGGGTGGAATGATTGTTACCATTGCGACTGTAGATTGCACCAGACCTACCTTCAAGAAGCAGGGATCAAAGCACATGGTCATGGTTTGCTAATTAGCACGAAGGGGCAGGTCAAAGGGTGACAGTGCTCACAAATTGCATAAAGAGCCGTGCGAGTGGGAGACGATCCACTTTGAATGTCCTTGGTGGTGGTAGGATGCTTGGTAGGCCCAGTGATGCTTGCTGTAACCCGTATTCGGCCAGTCAAGGCATGAAATGTAATAATGTAGGTTCAAGTACATAGCCGAGAAGCTTACGGTGTTTGATGGGAGTGCGGCTTGGATTTGATAGGGAGGTAGAGTCCTGTTGATTGTTCTGTCTATTGTGGTGTGATTTCTGTCACGGGAGCATTATGCTAGCATGGTTTAAACGCAGATCGACACTCTAAATCAGCAGTTTGTGTTCAAATGAAACAGATTATTGAATAACTGCATTTTCAGCTTCCATACCTGTTGTAAAATGCACAAGCTCACGCGGCCGTGTGCTTCCAAGTTATGGACAGTCGTAGTCTATGCATTCTTGTCTTATCAGTAAATTTTGGGAACATTTATTAATACTTTAAATTAAACTTCATTTGAGTCTCTTTATGATAACCCCTGCACAACAATAGTAAATGACAGATTGAGTGCTTTTCTTTCAAATTGGCTGATGGTGATGGACAAACTGACCATTATGTACATAGTGTTATATATGCCATGTCTGTGGGCCGCACCACACGTGAGTCTGCCTGAATGTACTCGAGGGCTTGTTTGATAATTTCTAGAGACTGAATCTACATCCTTTTTTAAGAAAAACGACGTTGACACGAAACTTCTCCATTGTCGTGAAAGTGTAAAACATGATGAGGCTTCGTGCACCACCCCTGTCTTCTCCATCCGCGGCTGACCGTATGTATATCGATTCATGTGGTTGATATTTATGTAGAAAACTGCTAGACGTTCACTAAATAATAAAGCACTCACCTCTGAAAATGGGCGCCTTGTTTGTTTAATATTGTATATTTAATATAGCATATTTGTTCCTTACTCCTTTACCCTCAGATTAATTCCTTTAAAATGTATTTTAAATGTATTATTTGGGCACCGGCACGGGAGATTTTCAGTTTATGGGATTGGAACTGAAGCTTTTGCAATTTGCACATGTCCCACATATCCCATAATGCTCAGCTTCTTTTTGAGACACCCCCCCCCCCCCCGGAGTCTGAGCACAAGGTCAGCTACTCACCCAGCATCCTGGAGCATTTTTCAGGGGGTTAAGGACCTTGCTCAACAAAGAATTGTTTTGTGGGATTGGTTCTGTGCTGGTTTTGTTAGACCGGCCACAAGGACACAGTGACCTTCTGTGCTGGAGGAGGAGCCTGAAGATCGACTGCCGACGTAACGATGGTGCGGAGCAGCCCGGATCGGGTCCGACTCGCTTCACTTTCCACTCTGGGTTTCTGCTGTCACCTCACCAGATTAAACCATCATATTATAAATCAGAGGACGGAATATGAAAATATAAATAACTAAAGACACTTAATGGAATTCAAAATGACTAACTGCCACTCCCTCTCATTTGAATATATATTAATTTTCTGGATATTCCCTATATGGTGATAACCTATTTTACTTTACAATTCTTATTGAAAAATTACTGCAGAATTTTACAAAACCAATATTGCTTCATTGACCATTGACCATTTTTAATGCATGATGTTGGCAAAAATATTAAAAATAACAGATGTTTATAATGATTGTAACTTATCGTGCACCAGTAAAAGCAAGAGTGCATTTACTAGTAATGAAGAAACGCATATGAAAAAAGTACCAACCGAAAACACAGCTGAATGCCGTTTGTCATTTTCGAGGTCAAATTGTCGACTAAATCCTTTGCAGATATTAGACTCAGTGAAAGCAGCTCATAATTATTTGTACCTGTCCTTGTAGCCACATCCTCCGCTGTCCTTAAAAATGTGTGATTTTTCTGGAGCCTTCTTAAACATATATTCTGGTTAAGGACGCACACACAGCTGGACTGTGGGTGCAGACTGTCAGGATGGGATACGCTGCAGGACTGTGACAGGGCCGCGTGGGGGGCAGAAGCGTGTTACGCGGGAGGCCGAGGGAGGAACGGGGTTTATCTGGAGCAGGTGTCAAGGGTCGAGAGGCAGGAAAGATAAAGGGGGGCTGGGGGGGTATTGGACATCACGGTCATGGATGTGTTACTTTGCAAGAGAAATGAATATTTTATAAGGGCCTGGAATATGGGACAGGCGCAGAGCAGCATGCGTGGCAGCATCTCGGGGGCGGCATGCGCGGCTGCATCACGGGCGGCATGCGCGGCTGCATCACGGGCTGCATGCGCAGCAGCATGCTCGGCAGCATCATGGGCAGACCGCAGGAGTTCTGCCGGGCCCCGATCCAGAACATTCCCCCACATAGCCGGATCTCTGCCCCCCCCCCCAGGAGGCCTTGTATATGACATTAATGTTGGTCTTTATTCAATCCCCGTAATAAATGTCAGGGGAGCAGCAACGGCCCGCTGAGAATGCGGTCCGCCAGGATTTTAATTATCTATTTCCAGCCCTTCATCTTCCTGCGGGCACGCGGGGAACCCGTCCGAGAGCCAAATTTAGTGCTGCCCGCTCCCCTCCAAAACAAGGCTTTCATCATCTTCGTAACTCTCCAGCCCAAAATGGGGGCCCTGCCTTGCCTCTCTGTCTCTGGCATCGTGATGGATGGCCACAGGTGCTCGCATATATCAACCATCAGGGTTCCAGGGTGTCGCCCTCCGCCGCTGTACGCTGCAACCAATCATATCCTTCAGCTTCGGGACTGAATTCCTAAGGTTCTGTTTAATTTTTCTTCCCGCAGATGGAAATCATAGATGGGCACTTTTATTGGAACACACCATACATTTCAGATAGTGCCTTTAAGCCCTTTCACTTTATAAAACATATTGTTTCGATTTCGTCGTGTAATGACATTTTCATGCAAAGTCTGGCAGGTTCCCGTTTGCTGCAGGTTTACATTATTTGAAAACATTCGAAAAATGAGCACTTCTGTATAAACTTCAGTTCGGTTTAATGGGGCAAAACAGAGAATATTTTATGTTATTTACCAAACAGTCACATAAAAGATGGATTGCAAATTATTCCTGCACTGAAACTGCAGCATATGCAGTGATAATATACAAGTAAAAGTATAGACATACAGATTATGATCATATGGCTTAAGTTTTATACATCATCACTGCAATCAGACTGTCTCAAAACACAAGAGACATCTCCAGTGCCCACTGCAATCAGGCAGTGAGTAAGGGAGTGCGGCACAGTCAAAACCACCAGCAGACCACAGGGGAAGCCGGTAGCTGGAGCCCAGAACTCGTCTCCACCACGCGGGAAGACCAGCAGCAGAATCGGCTCATGTTTCAGTAACGCTGGCGAGGCACCCCATGTCTGCCTCTCGTAATCCACCTTGTTACTCTAGAGCAAGCAGCGGAGGGCATCAGGAGATCCTGGACACCTTATCGTCTGTCACGTGTAGCAGGAACCTCTGCGAAAACCACGTTCAGGATCCATGGCATCAGCAGAGGCGTTTGCCACCTCCCAAACCCTGCATTTACGTGAGGCCGCCAACGTCTGGCCAGGGCTGGGTTTGTTGTTTCCCAGGTCCCACTCAAAAACCTTAGGTACGGGGGGGGGCGGGGGGGGCGCCCCCGCGCGGCCACGCGGCTGAAGTGGTGTGGGGGGAG